>JAYESA010000003.1:34697159-34704659 GCA_036927795.1 Iris macrosiphon
CCCCTTAAGTCATGCAACTTGGGATTTTGGTTTGGGGTTCCAAAAGCACTCAAATTAACTCTTAATCACTCCAACTAACTTATAAAAATATAAATAACTATTTTAAGCAAATAAATAAGTCTGACAAGGGTGTTGGTTGGGTCTAGCATGGGTCCACTAGGGTCTGACATGGGTCCAGGCTAGCCAAAACACTAAAATAACTAATAAAAAAATAATACAACCAACAATTAAATATTAATTCAATTATTTATGATAAATACACAATTAACCAAATTAAAATAAATAAATAAAAATCCTGCTCTGGAAATGGGGTAGTGACAAGCCTATCCTCCTTAGAAAATTTTGTCCTCGAAATTTAAAGTCGATCGCACTCCCTCTAGGTCAAACCCCCAACAATCAAAGTCAAAAAAATTCTACCTAAACAACATACAAGATCATGGTCCTACTGGTCGTGTTATCACAGTCTCAGTCAGGGTCACTACAGTATCTACCACAGCACAAAAGAAAAGTCTAACAGGTACTAATGAAGCACACCACAAGGAATGGAAAAGGACAGAAAGAAGAACAAAGAGACAGACCTGCTAACCCGACACCCGTAGCATCGGCCTCCTCGACCGTCAATGCATAAGCCCTGCCCTGTTGGGGTATCTCCCTCTGCTGGTGCGGGGCATGATGTTGTGCCACAGGTGGCCTAGCTCCAACTCTCCGATCCTGTGCTCCACCAGGTGTAGTAGGGCAATCTCGTATCTGATGAGCAGCGGATCCACAGAACAAACACACCTTCAGCCTCCTCCTACAAACATCCCAAGTGTGTCATGCCTTCCTGTAGTAGGCACAAGTGGGCACTCTCTGATCCTGACCCTGCTGCATTGTCTTCTGCACATAGGGACGCTTAGCCGATCCCGTACTACCACTCGCACTACCTGAATCATCCCTGCCTCTCTTGGACTTAAGCTCCAATTCATCCTCTTCCCTCTGAGCGTCTCCTACTATCTGCTCAAAATTTACCTCACGGTCGCTCCTAGTCAAAGACTTGACTGCCATGACCAAGCCCTTGTGAAACTTCCTCGCCTTTGCTGCCTCACTCAAGCCATCCACGAATCTGTCCAGACGACAGAACTCTGCTGCGTACTCGTCCACTAGCATGCTCCCTTGGACGAGTGCCTCGAACTGGCTCTCCAAAGCACTGAGCGCCACATCTGGGAAAAAGTTCTCCTTAAAAAGCCTCTTGAAAGCCTCCCAAGTAAACCCTGGTACCGCGATCCTCGTATCAGTGCGATACCACGTCAAAGTGAGGTCGAACATCTGACTGCCCGTTGCCTCTATCTGCATGCTGTCTGGAATCTGTGCCAGCCTGAAGATCCCCTCAATCTGCTCTATCTAGTCATTCGCGTACAGGATCCCTTCTGTACCCCGGAACTCCTTGGACCGCATCCATTGGAAGTCAATAATGTTGTCCGGCCTCGGATGCTGAGCCTGATCTGCCTGTGGATGAATCTGGCCACCCTATCCACTGCCGTCATGGCCACCTGGTGGGCATTCTCAATGCCCAGCCTCATCACATCTACCTGACGGTGCTGTGCGTCTATCATCTCCCTGAAGAACGTAAACAACTGTGCGACGTCTACTGGTGCAGAAGGTGGTAGAGGCACCACCGGAACGACTGGGGTAGTCCTCGGATCGACAGGTAGAGGAGGATTCCCGAGAGAAACAGATGCTCCCTCAACCACAGGAGTGGTGAGTGGAGCGGTAGCAGCTGCCTGAATACGAGCTGGATGAGAGGTAGCAGACCTCTCGGTGGCAACTGCTGGAACGGTACGATAGGATCGTGTCTTCGGAGGCATCCTGAACACAGATCAAAAGAAGTCAATACGGCACAAGATACGATATCATCAAAGAAGGACAATAATATTTCAAAAGAAATAATTTCAAAATAATTAGATTGGAATTGTTCCTAGTCGTGATTAATTACACTCTCATCCTAGATCCTATATCCTAGAGCATGCTCACAGCAGTATAACTAAATCGTTGTACCACCACGACATCGCACTAATTGCGAATCGAGACCTGTATGGGACCGCCACCAAAAATGTGTCACGACCCGCACCCAAAAAATCGGGCATGAGTCGTGGGTACGTCCAGCCTACGCCGCAGCATCGGCGGTAGAACGATGTCTAGGTCTACTATCTAGCTAACCATCTCACACAATCAAAATATATACCTGTTAAGATCTCAACTCCAAACAGAGGAGCAATATCATAATGATAATCACAAGTACTCAATCACGAATCTAAGCACGATAAGATAACAAAGAAGTCTAACAACTACAAAGTCTAAACAACTGCAGCTAAAAACAACCACAATAATAATAATAATACAACAATATCCAGAATCATATACAATACAAGCCTCAATCCAAAACCGGGAACAAATCCGGTACCAAAAGCTAATAAAATACAACAACAGGTCCTAGTGATCCCGGCTACCAACCCGGAAATTACTCCTAAACTAGGGGGTCCCTGTCTGCACCATCGACAGGCTAAGGTCCATAAAATGTCGGACACCAATTCTCCGGATCCTCTGAAAAAATATGTCCAATCAGGACTGGAGCAAGTACACCTCTAACAGCAGTTTCAGTTAAATGATAAAAACTATAAAACAGTTGTAGCAAGTAGCAAGGTGAAGGAAATAAAGTATGAACAAGAAATATATACATATCACTGGTGCATAAAGGTAAAGATGCATGAATATCAGAAGCAAGATAGATAAGTAATGACTGCAGGATACAAGAAATTTAAACTAAGAGTAAGTGCGTGCGCAAGAACATGTAGTGAGTCCAGCAAGAAAACATATAATGAGTGTCACGACCTGCACCCGGTGTAAGGGTACTAGTCGAAAACAACGCCCAGCCTACGCCGCAGAATCGGCAGTAGAACGATGTCTAGATAATCTATCTAACCATATAATGAACCACCAATAATGATAGTATACTCAATCACAGAACTAAGATAGAAATGAGCACGAATCAGATAAAGAATAGAATGGTCACAATACAACTCATGAGTCTAAAATAATACATCAATGAGTCTGAAAAAATAACAAAATTAGCTGGAGACAAATCCAGTACAAAAGAATACTACAAGGCTACAACTCCAGGGTCAACTGTCTCAGTTGGGATAAGTCCCTCTTGAGCCAGGGTCTCAGAATCTAAACCCACACAATCCTGGGGTCCAAAATAGGTAGGGTACCACTCCTCAGTGTCATCTGGAAAAATATATCCAGTCAGGAAAGGAGCAGATTATATCTCTAACAGCAGTTCTTATTAATGATAAAAACTTTGTAACAGTAAGTAGTTGTGGATAAACAAGATGCACAATAGATACAAGAGATATATATACAATAAGGAAATACTGGAAATAAGTACAATAATGAACAATATGCCAATGGAACAATAATACTAATGACTAAGTATGTGAGTACTAGCTTAACATGTGATCGGCTTGGGCAAGATGCAATGCGGCCTGGCTAATCATACGTACGGTGTATGATCAACACTATTCTGTAATCTGTACTTTATTCAATAGGGATATTGATCACATATCTATACTAATACTCCCCACCCCCGACTGGTATAATAGATCCAACCACGGTATGTTATGGCACGAGATTCCCCAAGAAGATAGCGACTCTTTCCGAGAATCGGTGTCTGTACATGTACAAGATAACCAATGAAATAATACTTGTACCATATATACCATATACCAAGGAATAACATCTCATGACGAGATCCGAATATACCAATCCGTGTAACCATAGTGTCAAGAGAACATGGATATCTACACTAGATACAATGAACATAGAGGATATCATAAATGAGAAACTATCAGAGAATGTACTCGCCTGAAGTCCAATGAACAGTCTCACAGATGTCTGACTCGGTGCCTCGAAGACCTAGATATGGAATATAATATCAATACAAGGTCCCGAAAAGAGAATAAGTTAAACTAGTCAACTTCTAGGTCAATAAGTCAATTCTAAGTCAAAAGTCAACTATGGTCAACTCTAAAGTCAACTAAAGTCAACTATGGTCAACTATGGTCAACTATGGTCAACTATGGTCAAACTAAGGTCAACCATCTATTTCTAGGTTGCACAAGTCTAGCACCAAAATCTTGGATCAAAATACTAAAATCTAAGTCATAGAAACCACAACCTAAAATATTAGGATACCGTATCTTCGGATACGTGAATCCAAGGTAAACCTCACAATACCTATATATTAACAATAAAGTATATAATATAGAATATTAATTACAAACAAATAGGAACCATGGTTTTGGACTAACTTGGTATCCACACAAAGTCACAAACTCGATACCCAAACCCCGTATCTTGAGTATCCCACTTACCTTGGTTCCCACAAGGTAATGCTCAAGATACATAGATATAGTATTTACCCTTATACAATATATAATATATATAAACTAATATTATACAATTAAGAATATAATAATACTAGTATTATATCTCACAATAAATATATATATATATATATACATATATATATATATAAGTATAATATATAAACTATATACTAAAACTGCCTAACTGTCACTGAAAACAGTGTGGAAAAACACTAATTTTTCAGTAAACAGACTTTCACTGACAGTTCAAACTGGCACTGAAACGCCGTCGCCAAATCTGCTGTGTAATTGCACTGCTGCTACCCTATTGGTGATAGTTCTCAACTGTCACAGTTAACGACTGTCGCTGCTGCTGTTGTATAATTCCCGCCCGCTGCAATTAATGACAGAACTGTCATTAAATGCCCTATAATGCTACAGCGGCTGCTGTTTTAATGACAGAAACTGTCATTAAATGCCGCTGTCGCCAAAGATAAATATATATAACTATTTATATATTAATATATAAATATATAAATCAATATATATATATAAATTAATTAAATAAATATATACTTCTATATATACATAATCCTACACATATATATAAATAAATATTAATAGTTATAATACACATCCTATGTACTAATGTACATATTTTAACATGGTTAAATGCACACATACATAATTACATCCATTCATATATATATAAATAATCATATAATAATTATAAATAATATAATTACTTATTTAAACACATATATATATTTTATACAACATTTTCATATAATTTATATCACTAACATAATTTGTAACATATATAAATGCATGTAAAAGAAAGCTGCATGTATATTTATACATTATATTAGTACATATATAATACATAGATCTATGCTACAATAAATACCATAATAAATACACTATAATAAATATATAACATCTATATATATACTAATTATAATTCAAGAATTAAAGCACAAATAATTAGATCTACACATAAACACACCACAAATGGAGAGTATCACACCGTATCCCACTAGATCTAGGATACGCATGCGACACGAGTCCACCACACATCCAATTACACCCCGAATGACACAAGCAAGTCACATATATTATTTATGAACAAATCAAAGTGTCAAATGTAGATCTATGTGTCCGTATCAAAATACGACATGTACAAAGTCCCGTGTCGGAGAAAAAACTCCCAAAATAATACGTATTACCAAATTGTTGGGATACAACCTATACGTACCCAATTGTGGATACGACACTAGCCCCAAACACATAAGCACATGCCCAATTGATCTATAGGATCAATTGACACACACAACAAAATATAAATTCGGAATTCCCCCAAAATTGACACAAAAAGTACCATAACTTTCTCCATGGGTCTCCTATGAACACAAAACCAAGTCCTATGGATAGTACATACATATGGATTGATTTTACATGATTAAATCTCATATTTAGAAGCTATTTTAAGGGGAAAAGCTGAATTATACCTATTGGGAGATGGATTCTCAATGAAACCTCCAATTGAGATAAAATTGCTTCCAAATTGTAGATCCTTGCTCCTCTTTGTAGATCCTTGCTTCCTTCTTCTAGATCCTTGCTTCTCAACTTTCTAATGGTGAATTAGAAAGGAATTGGAATGAATTTGGTAGGAAAATGGAATGGAAATGAAAGGAAATTGGTAGTGGGAAATTCTAGATCTAGATTTGGAATAAAAATAAGAGGAGAGAGAATTTTCCTCCCCCTCTTTAATAGGCCGGCCCTTACCCCTTCCTCAAGCAATTATGAAATGTCTAATATACCCCTTGGGGCCTCTCATGAAGAAATAATTAAGGAAGGAAGCTTCTAGTCTAATGATTTAATTAATTTAATCCATCTTCTTAACAATGAGCTTTCTAAATGGGCCAAGTCTAACTAATTAATTCATGTTGGTCCATGGGTCCAAACTAAACTAGTTGGGTCCACTAATACAAGTCTAAAAAAATTAAATAACATCTAACAATAATTAAATAATACAACAAAAATTATTTACCATGCACAATATTTAATTAAATAGGAAAAGACTAAAATACCCTTTCCTAGAAAATGTGGTAGTGACAATGAGTCAAGTCCAGAAATTATAAATGAGACCAGCAAGAAATGCAAGAGAGTCCAGACTAGAAAGAATGAACTCGTGTCTTTGAAATACCTGTTTCGACAAGTAAACAGCTAGGGGTAAGTACGGCTTACCGCGCACTGGGTAAGCGGCTGCTATCATTCCAGATTAGACCAGAGGGGGTGATTCCAATTAGGAATGTTTACATGTCTACTCGAGTATTTTCCCGTCCTAACTAGTGCAAGTGAATCCAAGACCCGATACATAAATCAAGTATGAGTCCAGCCAGAAATATGAGTGATGCCTATAGTGATGCCAGTAGGTGATTCCAGAATAGAGGCCAGAAATATGAAATATACATGTCGCAAGTAAATGAATCCAGAAATATCAGTCCGTGTCGTGCCAGAAAATCAGATGATACTATACTAGAAGCTGAATCATAATAATCATCAGATAATAAAAACTATCAAAGAATGTACTCGCCTGACATCCTGAGCAACTGGCGATCCGAACTGGTGTCGCAAGGACCTATTGCGAAAAGCAAGGTTAAACAGGATTCTAAAGAGTTAAACAGATATAAAATAACTAAAAACAAGCTTCTAGGGTCGTTCTAGGTCGATCGGGTCAGACCGATAAAATCTGGGTCAAAAAGTCAAATTTGGGTCCAAAAAGTCAACTCTAGGTCAAAACTAGGTCAAAAGTTGACTTTGGCGGTCAACTACGGTCAACTCTAGGTCAAACTAGGGTGCCCCTAAAATTCTAGGTCAAAACTAGGTCATTAAGCTAATAAACCCTCAAACTCGCCTCCTTGAGATACCGGGATACCCTCGGTATCCGATACCTCAACCTACGCTATACGCCCCGTCTATACCCTCTATAATATATACTAGCACGTGTGAATATATATAACTATATATATAAAAGCATCTCTAACCTTAATCCTAGGCTAAAACACAATACCTTGCCCCGACGCTCAATACCTTG
>JAYESA010000003.1:35309659-35702159 GCA_036927795.1 Iris macrosiphon
TCAGTGATTCGAGTTCTTAGAGTATCAGTTGTCTCAGTAAATTTTGGGGTAAACTGAGCAGTGTGTGTGTGTGCCATTAGAATAACAGTATCCTATGTCTGTGCTTTGTGCACACAGTGTCAGTTCAGTCTTATAGAGTTATGTGTCAGTATGTGGGGGATTTGGTTGTGTAATAGTATATCACAGTACCAGTATCAGTGCTTAGGGAAGACAGTGCTGTAGGGTGAGCAGTTATGTATCAGGGGATTTAGTAAGATAGTGTGTACTAATGATCAAGGATCATACTACCTGGTTGATCCTGCCAGTAGTTAGATACCTGTCTTAGCTATTCAAGGTGCAAGTGCACAGTTTGAGTCTTATGAGGGAGTGTCAATACTTGGAGGCACAGCAACTGGGAGTGCAGCATCAACACACTGATCCATCACAGTGGCATTCGAGTGTGGTATCAGTCGCTTTTGTGCAGTGAGCAGCACAGTAAGGGGGGAGATCTATGCAGTGAGTAGAGTGAAGGAGTTTTGGATTGGGCTACAGTTTCTGACATTGTGTATCAGAGAGCAGTGAGGGAATATTACCTGGTTGATCCTGCCAATAGCCCTGTGGTTGTCTCAAGGAGTTGGCCATGTATGAGTAGGTCTGGACAACTTCAGACTGTGAATTAAGTATTAGTAAAGGTGTAAGGCTCAATCGAGTATAGGTATAGAGCTATAGCAAGTGTTAGTGCATTTGGACTTAAGTGTCAGTTGACCCATGTATTTTAATTAGGGATGCAGGTACCTGAATGAATACAAATGACTATTCCAGTGTATCAGAATACACAAACAAATGTGTTAGGCAAGAGAGGGTGTGTGTGTGCATCAATACGGGAATGTGAGTGACAATATAGTGATGCACCTTTATTAGCTTAGTTAGCATTGTATTGTTTAATTAGTAATTGCTAGTTATATTTAGTATTAGTAATTAGTTTAGTTGGTATCAAGTATTGATATGATTAGTATTAGTTTCTTGAGTTGGTATTAGGTAGTGATTTAACTTGTAAGCTATATATAAATATATATGGACTAACTAGACTCTAGTATATAAGTATTATGTAATATCATATAGATAGCTATGTACTAATGTCTAGTATAGCTAGTAATGACTAGTTTAGTTAGGTTTTGTCCAATATGGACTATTATGATATATATATGGACTAGAATTAACTAGTTAACCTAATATTGACCAGTAAACCTCAGAATTGACCTAGAGGCCTCGCATTTAATTAGTTAAACATATTATTTCCCTTAATTCAGTATTTTGACATTGATATTCCACAATTAGGTTACTGTCATTTCATCGTGGACATCGATCCTCGTACCTTCCTCGGGACCACAAGCGAGTACATTCTCTGACAGTTTTCGTTTTTGTTGATTAATTCTATAATTTCAGTTGTATACTATACTTGACTATGACACTGTGGATACACGGGTTAGCACCCTAGATAACCGTCATGAGGAGTCGTGATTGGAATCCATCGTGCTAGCTGGGGATGGAGAAATATTAGTAGATTATGTGATCATACCCAACTCTACATGCATCATAGCTCACCCCACATCTCACGTCGGGTGCGGCCTGACCATTACATGCCTCATAGCTGTTATATATGATTAGCCTGACCATTACTTGCATCATAGCTAACCAGATGGTTAGCCTGACCTACATGAATCATAGCTAATCATATGTAACCAGCCTGATCTTGTCCCAAGCCGATCACATAATAAACTGATATTTCAAACACTTAGCCAGATGTTTATTCTTTGTTTCAGATTCACTTGTTCTAGCATTCACTTATATATTTGTTCATTTCTAGATATTCCATTGCTCATTTCATATTCTCTAGTATTCTATATTTCCAGTATTTATTTTATCTTGTATTCCTAACACTGTTTTATAGTTTTTATCAACATAAATAAAACTATTGTTTAGTATTTGTGCTTCGCTCCAATCCTGATTGGATCACATTTTCAGAGGACTTGGAGGATTTCTGCCCTACCCACTATGGCTCGGGAGCAGAGGGAGATTTCATACCAGAAATCCCAGAGGAGTTACCCATCTTAGAGGAGATTCTACCTACATGCACTTAGACTGTCCTATTTTATGTATTATTGTACTAGACTGAGATTTGGGTTGTATTATTGTTGTGATTTTGGTGGACATTTAGACTCTAGACTTATGATGTATTTATATTTGTTTTGACTTATGATAGAACTCTTTATCCTTATTTCTCATCGTGCCAATTACTTTCATATAGCCTTGTGATTGAGTATATTATAAACTGTGGATTCATATATTATCATTGTCCTCCTTATGGAGTTAAGACTATTGATAGGATGAGTTATGTTTGAGACATAGACAGCGTTCTACCGCCGATACTGCGGCGTAGGATGGACGTACCCATGGCTCATGCCCAATTTTCGGGTGCGGGTCGTGACACCTATTGAAGGAAGTCAAATATGTGGATGAGATCCTATACTCTAATCCTAGTTGCAGGCTTCCTCGATATATTATCGTAACCGAAACAATATTCTCTTAATTTGCATGGGCCACCACAAAAATATGGTACGTCCTAGTCCCAAAATACGTTGGACTAGGAATACGTAAGCATTCTAGCCATATGTATATGACAATGACAACTCTAATATATAGAAACCATAACACATACGTATGCTGAATTATGATTAACATTTTGCAAGTAGTATATATAAGTCGCAAATAATCTCATCTACAGAACAAGTCACAAATAATAAACTAAACCAATGATCATGGTGATAGGTCGATTAGTATGAGAAGAATAATCCAGAAGAATTAATATTCGGGTGGAGTCAAATCCACTACCAAAGGATATATCAAAACTAAAATAACAGAGGAGGACAAAACTCTAATATAAAATAAAATGATAATAAAAGAGAGTAGGAACTAATAAGTCTATCATCTAAGAAATAATCATGGATACTCAGAAGGTAAATTCTCCTCGAAAGAAAAGGAAGAATCAGGTCCCGATCTGTACTCATACGAATAGTCATGATCGTCTACACCTAGGGACAAAATCCAGATCCATGTCCTCAGAGGGACGTAACAAGGTGCAATAAATACATGCCACAAAATACTAAAAATAAATATCCATAAGGTGTCCTAATCGTTCTATTTGAAATGCAATTTGAGGACAGAATTCCTAAGTAGGGATCTTATAATAAATTAAAGTGCTTGACACACGTAGTGCTCAACCAAGTTACTAGCAGCCAATCTAGAGAAAAAGTAAATAAATTCTCGACACACGTAGCGCTCCTCCGAGTCACCAATGGCCAACTCGAGAAAAAATAAATAAATCATAAGAGCCTCTACACTAACAATTGTCCTCCCCACCCTATGCTCCTATACATATTGGTTCCACAACACGATGATACCTTTAAATAATAACTAAATCTTCTAGCATACAATTCTATCAGCAGTTATTCCCTATCATACGTCCCATACGTACACTGGCCACTCAATACACAGGTCTGTAAGCTATACGAGACTCACCACTCGTGTAATAAATGTGTCATAGAAAATGAAACAAAAAGATGCCTCACAATCATGTTGTGGTCTCTTAACTCTACGTCAACATGCATAATAAAATAAAAGACAAATAATGACGCATATCGTCGCCACACCCAAGTTTCCTTAGATGCATAATTTAATAATATACATAAATAAGAAAATAAATAATAAAAATAAAATATGCATAAATAAATGTAGATAAGCAGTAATGATGTCAAGATATACTTATCTGGAAGTTATTTGGTTAATTCACTGATGTTGATGGCTTATTACGATGAAGGTCGATAACAAGTGGCTCATTCTCTAAGGTTGGTTGTTCATTGCATCGAAGTTTGATGACCAATGAAGATGACTTGTGTAAGTCGATGCTGAGAGGATTTGAAGGAGTTGGACGAGTAGTATGTCCTTTGACTCTGATTATCAGAGGCTCTTCTTTTAGAGTATTTTTAGCTTTATCACTAGCTAGATTAGCTTCCTCTTTCATATACTCTGGTGTATAGAGTGCATAGTCAGCGAAATAAGCTTTGACACCTTTGAAAGGGTTGAGGTCAGCTACCTCTATTTTAACCTCTCCTCTATTATTCACATAGTTGAAGCATTATTGTAGGGTGGAGGGGACAATTTTATGATCGTGTATCCATGGCTGTCACAGCAAAACATTATAGGAAATGTCAGAGTCAATCACATAGCATGTGACTTCAATAAGTAGACTTCCTATCTTAATTTTTAGGCATATCTTTTCCAGTGGTTTACTTCTTCCAACATTGAAGATAGAATGGTAGTACTAGTAGCAAACATGTTGTGTATTGGTATCTTCAATCCTCTCAGTATACTTTTAGGGATGATGTTGAGTAAAGAACTAGGGTCGATGTGAATCTGGTTCACCTTAATAGATTTGATATAACCGGTATAATACAGAGGCCTTTCATGTTGATTATCTTTGAGTAGAATATTATCTTGTGTGAAGGTAATATTAGGAATCTTCTCGATCATGCTATGGAATTAAGGACATGCTAATGGCTCTTCATCAGGAGTCTTGAGTTGAGCTAATCATGAGTCTGCTTGTATCAGAGCTTCGCTCAATGCTTCATGAGTCTCCTTCGACAAATGAAGCAACTTGAATATGGAGAGTCGTGCTGGGGTATTGGCCAGTTGTGCCAATATGTTAAAATTGTAAGGAATTTCAAGTCCTTGGGGTACATTCTTCTTCAAAGATTTGTCTAAGCATACTTCCTTTTGCTTTCCTTTCTCTGCCGTAGTAGGCTTCGAAGGACCAGATTCGGTTGTGACTGGAGCAGCAGGAGTTGGCGAAGTAGGAAGAGTGTCAGGAATATCTTCCGGGACAGATTTATAAGTTTTATGATAATCTTTGCTGGACCTGGTACTACTCATGGTTTCTTCTTCGGGCATCGGAGAAAGAAGTACCGTGTTACAGGAGTTGAGTTTCATATCATGCCCTTTCTTGGAGTTAGTCTGTGGGTTGGTCTCGTTGTAGCCCAATCAACTACAGGATTTATTGGACTATCCTCAGAGTTGTAGAGGAATATGTCACCCCTTGACTAAGTTTAAACCTTCAGCTTTCTGGAAATTATATCCTATTTTTTGTATCAAGCGTATAAATTGTTGGTTGTACCGATAAAATTGGGGGTGATCCTCCTTAAGCACCTGAATCGAGGTCGATGCTCTAATGATTGCAGAAGAAGGAGAAGGAATTTGTGTAAGAACACCTTCATAAGCACTAAAAATTTGTTGTGCCCTATATAGCAGAATACTGCCAATCATGGACTATTGCCGGTACGTCAAGAGAAGCTTGCGAATAGACCTTGGTGGAGGCATTGTTTAGAATTTTAAATATAAAATTAAGAAATACATTTTCTTGATGTTGTTCCTAATCTCTATCTGAATGAGGATCCGAAGAAATCATATTTCATGATTTATACTTCTTACCCTTCTTAGGTTTTGAATTGGAAGATGCTGCTCCCTGGTCCCAATTTGACAACATATCAGGATGAATCCACATAATCTCGCCATGATCTGTGGTAAAAGGCACCAATTCCTCTGTTTGACTTCTAGGCAGCGAAATATTTATCACTTGTATCGTAGCTCGAGGTATTAAGATGATGCCATTCGGGACTTCTTGTGCTGGAAAGTCACCAAATTGAAGAGACACCATATTGGCAATGACCGTCTTTTCTTTATTGTGAAGGGTGATTGCTTTAGCATCTATCAACAGTTGTATCTTTCTTTTTAAGACATAACAAGTCTTGGTTGGGTAATTTATATATTAGTGGTACAAGTATTACTTTCGGTCGTCTATTTTACCAGCCACATTTGGTCATTTGACTTCAGGCAACTGTAACTTATTGCTTTTTATCAAGCATTCAAAAATGCTGGGGATATCACTCTCGTTAAAAGAATATTCTTTCTTAGGCCTGGAGGACTCTGTAGGATTTTTTGTTGGAGAAGAGGTGGGTCGCTTTGTCAGATTTATCACCAAGGCCTTCCTTCCTTTGTTGTTGCGATTATTCATACTATTGGAGGGACGCTTTCCTTCTGCATTGGTCATTTGTAACCCCAAATTGTGTATCATTTTTGTATTGCCTTCAGCATCTTTGGCCTCGATAATGAACGTCGTCCACTCTTGAATTTGAGTTAGACCTGTCCAGAGTCCTACTATAGGCAGTAGGTTCTCTTTGCAGGTATCAATGAATGCAGAGTCTGAAATACCGGGGGATAATTTCAGAGTTGCCTGCCTAAAATGGTCAACAAATTCATCAGCTAATTCCTTCTTCTTCTTCTGTTTGATTTCGATGAGTGAAGACATCGTCATATATATGCCTCCGTCATAGATTCGTGAGAGGAAAATGCACTTTATATCATCAAATAAGGTTATAATGTTATCAGACAAAATGTGATACCAATCGTAGGCTATGCCGGGCAAGCATCCAATGAATAATCTGGTAAAGAGAGTATCCTCTTTCTGCAGATGAGCTATTATCATATTGAAGTAATTGATATATTGGATCGGTGATATCTTGCCTTCAAACAAGACTATCGATTGGGGTTTATATTTAGGATAGAACAAAACATTATTCTAATGCGGAGGATAAGGCTATTTTACCCCCAGCGTGCAGAGTTGGTCTTTGTTCTTTAAAATATTGACCTGTGCACACCACTCTTAGATAGCTTCGAGAGGATCTTCTGGTCAAAGTGGTGCCAATGATTGATAGGATTCTAGTTGAACATGAAACATCACCGGCGGACATCCACCCACAATGTTGAGAGGATTAAGAATTGGTGCTACTAATCTGGGTTTATGACCACTTATGGACTTGTGTTATCTTACAGAGGTATTGTTCTAAGAGTAGGCTGACAGGTGTGAATGAAGCCACTTGGACGGGTGTTGGTATAGCAGAATGTTAGGTTGTCATCATTTGATGCGTATTTTGCATCATAGTGTACATATCCTTGAGAGCTGCCTCTAGTTAGTGGAGTCATTGTTTGGTGGCTTTTGATGGAGAAGAATCTTGTTCATCACCGATGGTGTAAACACTAATATCCCTGTGTACGACCGAGAAATTGGTAGAAAGAACCGTGTCATTGGAGAGTATACTATCAGTTTCAGAATCGAGGGAATTACTAGCCCCAGCCTCGGATTCTAAGGAATGGGGATTCTCGTGACAAATGAGCTCCCATCTTCGAGAACGAGTATTTTGGTGTAATCCTTTAAATGAGTTGATGAGTTGGTCAAATCTCCTCTGGTTGGGTGTTCTTGAAGAATTTATTCTTGATTTTCTCCTACCATGGGGAAGATGCGAAGCCATATATACTGATAAAAAAAATGGTTCATCATCGTGCTCTTGGTTGTCAACTTGCTTTGTATGTTGAGGCTTACGAGACATAGTATAAGTTAATCGGTCAAATACAGACAGTTTTGCTGATGTATAGTAATATTCGATTACAACTTTGTGATAATTGCAATAATGTTCATTAGAAAATATCGTTGTAATGTCAGAGGGCCCCCTCTCTTTATATTTTCCTACAATAAGCTCACGTAAATCAAAAGAGGGAAGAGAAAAGGAGTAAGAGGGCAGACTCTGCCTCTTTACATGTGATATATTGAATCTTTTGTGCACATTTTTGGTGCTTTGTGTATAAAATAATGTGCTGACTTGATTGGCAAGTGATTCGTCATATCTCGAGTTTTTGTTCTTTAGGGAGGAGAGAAAGTTGTCTCTAACAGTCCTCTTGTCCACACATGCATAATCAGCATGTTGTGTAGAGATTACTCCTGTTTTGCACATATTCTGTGGTGCAGACAAAGTTGGCATATTTTGTCTACACGTATTTAATTTTGTACGGAGGTCTTGACTTGGCGCACGAGTGGCGCATAATTTTTCCCTCCATTATGCGTATAATCAAGATATTAGGAGAATGATTCTCCCGGACCAATACTTTATTTATGTGCTGGTTATTTGGATAGTTGTGTCCATGCCTTGCTTCCCTCGCATATTACGGAAAATATGTATGGGTTGAGAAGCTAGGATGTGGAGCACCCTTTGCTCAAAATAATACGAGTTGTGCGAATCCCTTGTTTAACGCAATAGATTCAGAAGCTTGTGTGTGGATCACCCTTTGCTTAAAATTGCGCGAGTTGTGCAAATTTTATCCCTTGTTTAACGTAAGGGATATTATGCAAACTTTTGAAGTCATCTGGAGAATGGCGCATTTTTAGTAATATTGGCACTGTGACACACTTTTGAAGGAAATGGCATTACGACGCACTTTGAAGGAAATGGCATTACGACGTACTTTTGAAGAGAATGGCACTGAGGCACACTTTTGAAGAAAAATGGCACTGTAGAGCACTTTTGAGGAGAATGGCACTGAGGCACACTTTTGAAGGAAATGGCACTTAGGTGCATTTAAAAAAAATTTGTGCTATGATACACTTTTGCAGGAAATGGCACTACGATGCACTTTTGAGAAGAATTAGCACTGAGGCGCACTTTTGAAGAGAAATGGCATTGCGGCTGGGTCACTAAATGACAACCTTGGTCTACGTGTCGTATCTTCGTTGTAATGATGACCTCTGACTCTTTGGTTTCTGCCTTTATCAGCTGTCAGTCTGCTGTATTAAATGTTGAGAGAGAGAAGATCGTTTGTGTGCCATCTTTCGTAACTTTAAGAAAGTGTGCCATATTTTTACTCTCTGAATAGTGTGCCATCCTCTGAAATTAATAAAAAGTACGCCAAAGTAAGAAAATGCGTATTTCTCATCTAAAACAAGTATAAAGTGTGCCATTCTTCTATAGTTGCATTTATTTGTAGAAAACTATATCATCTATATGAGGCACACTTTTTATGCTTCTACAGGTATCATCAGATCAGAGTCAGAGAGCAGGATATACCGAAGATGGCGTTCAAATCTCGATATGATCATTGGGAGTTTCTTGTTATGCCATTTGGAGCAACCAATGGGCTAGTGATATTCATGGATCTCATGAATCACATCTTCATGCCTCACTTAGACTAGTTTGTGATAGTGTTTATTGATGATATCTTGGCCTACAATCGGACTAAGGTAGAGCATGAGCGACATCTTCATATAGTTCTTCAGACTCTTCGGGAGCATCAGCTATACGCAAGGTTCAGCAAGTGCAATTTTTGGTTAGATCGTATTTTATTCTTGGGTCAAATCATTTTCATTGGAGGTGTAAAGGTGGATCCCAAGAAGGTAGAGGCTATCGAGAGTTGGCCAGTACCTAGTATAGTCTCAGAGGTGCACAATTTTCTGTGATTAACAGGCTACTACAGGCAATTTATGGCAGACTTTGCCAGGATTTCTGAACCCTTGACACAACTGACATGTAAGGACATGCGCTTCGAGTTGTAAGATGCTTGTCAAGTTTCTTTCATGAAGCTCAAGTAGAGTTTAATTTCGGCTCCTACTTTGATACTTTCGTCGGACCAGGTGGGTTCATGGTTTACTGTGACGCATCAGGCATTGGACTAGCGTGTGTACTTATGCAGCATGGTAGGGTTATTGCTTATGCGTCTAGATATCTTTGAGTCTATAAAAAGAATTTCTTGACCCATGATTTGGAGTTAGTCGCAGTTGTGTTTTCACTCAAGCTCTGAAGGCATTATCACTATGGTGAGTAGGTAGAGATCTTCACAGATCATAAGAGCTTGAGGTATGTTTTCATGCAGAGGGAACTCAACATGCGACAAAGGAGATGGCTGGAGTTATTGACATATTACGATATTGATCTTTAATATCATCCAAGGAAGGCCAATTTTGTTGCAGACTCCTTGAGCAAGAGAGTAGGAGCTTACTTCTTGACGAAGCAGCATCACACCTGGAGGATCTTCAGGAGATGGACATCGAGGTAGTGTTACCTGTTGATACAGGTTTGATGGCAGGACTGCAGGTGCAGTCTACAATAGTTGAGAGGTTCAGGCATCACAGTTAGGTGATGCCAGGCTTCAGTGACTTAGAGCAGAGTATGAGGCAGGACTTCGAAAAGAGTTGAGCATTCATGAGGATGGGACTCTCAGGTTTAGGAGTTGACTTTGTATGCTGAGTGGAGATATCCTACACAAGATTATTTCAGAAGCCCACAGTTCCCATTATTTAGTTCATCCAAGAGGAAGGAAGATGTACAATGATATCCGACAATACTTCTGCTGGAATGAGATGAAGGGGGAGATAGCATGGTTTGTCTCTCAGTGTTTAGTTTGTTAGCAGGTTAAGGCTGAGCATCAGAGATTGGACGGGTTACTTCAGCCTTTGCCGATTCTGGAGTAGAGATGAGAGCACATTACTATAGACTTTGTGACCGGTCTTCTTAGATCCCCTATTAGGAGAGTTGACATTTGGGTGATAGAAGATCGACTTACGTAGGTTGCCCACTTCCTACCTTTCAGAGTTGGGTAGTCCTTGGAGCAACTAGCAGAGATGTACATGAGGCAGATTATTAGACTGCATGGAGTGATAGTTAGCATAGTCTCAGACAGGGATTCCAGATTTACTTTCCATTTTTTGCAGAGCTTTCAACAGAGTTTAGGCACTCGTTTGAGGTTTAGTTCTACTTACCATCTGCAGACAAATGGTCAGTCAGAGTATACGATTCAGAACTTGGAGGATATTCTTCGTTCATGTACTCTAGACTTCGATGGTTTCTAGCAGTATCACTTGTACTTGGTAGAGTTCTCCTATAAAAACATATTTTAGTGGAGCATTCAGATGACACCCATTGAGGCATTGTATGACAGGATATGTAGATCACCATTAGCTTGGGAAGATAATGGCGATAGGCAGATGCTCAATCCCGAGATAATAGCTCAGTCAATTAAGATTTAGATTTGAGAGTATCTCAGAGTAGCTCAGGATCGTCAGCATTATTGGGCATATTCGTATCGGCGACATCTTGAGTTTTCAGTCATCGACCGAGTTTTTCTTAGGATTTTTCCTGCCCGTGAAGTTATCAGATTCAGAGTAAAGGAAAAGCTTAGCCCTAGATTTATTTGTCCGTTCGATATTCTCGAGCACGTAGGAGATGTCTCCTATAGATTAGCTCTTTCGCCATCACTTTGTGAGGTACATGACGTATTTCACGTATCTCAGTTGCGTCGGTATATTCCAAATCCGAGCCATATCCTTACAAACCTATTGTATGAGGAGAGGCCCGTATCTATTTTTGACCGGAGGGAGAAGGTTCTTATGAACCAGACTATCCGATTTGTTCGAGTTTCTTGGGATCACCACCTACCCAGTGAGTCGATGTGGGAGCACGGGGATAATATCCGTGCTTATTACCGTCATCAATTTGACTCAGGAGGTATGCTATTTCGTGTCCTTTGTATCTTATACTAGCTTGTATATAATTGTTTGTTTGTTATAGCTTGTAGTTGCATTTATATTCCTTCTTCTATTTACTTGCCTAAATTTTATTGTTGGATTTAAAGCCTTATTGAAATTCTGAGGATGTAATTTTTCTAAGGAGGGAAGAGTTGTGAGACACGTGTCACAATATCTGTATTGGTATGTGGATACATATTTTATATTATATGTACAATATTTTATTGGATCTCGTAGAATCTCAGAATTTTCTCAAAATTGGAACTTTACTACCTGACCGACATACTGACAGTATACTCTGGCATACCAGCGGCATACCTTTCAGCAGATATTTGTTTTAAATTTTAGATATTTTAAAGATATTTTTGTGAGATATTTTCATGAATAGTATTAGATACTTTCTATTATCCATAGGTTTCTTGGTTTTGTTTTGAGTGGTTGAGATTGATTTGACTCATGACTTGGATCGCTGACGAGGAGGATCGGACGGTCACGATTAAATCACCTCTTATATGTATATGAATTAATTTTCTCTCCTCTCTTTTTTTTTTCTTTCTTTATCCACTTCTTCATTTCCTCTTCTTTCCTCATGAGATCTAGGAGCTTGGACTTGAGGCCTAAGAGTGTGGTTTCTGAATCTCTCTTGGTGGTGGAGTTGAAAGTTAAGGCTGGGAGCTTGACTAGAGGCAAGTACATCTTACCAAAATCTTGAACGACTATTCTTTGCTGCAATTTTCGATTTTCTTGGTAGTTTATGCTTATAATTACATGCTAGTGGTTTTGTTAAATCTGTTTCTCTAGTAATTTTCCATGATAGGCTAATTTCAGAAATTGGTTTTGAGCTTGTTTTGACTTTTCTGGTAGAAACCCTGATATTTATGGTTAGGAAACTCGGTGTCAAAAATGATAATCGGAGTAATTTCCATGAGACTTAGTATATATACTATATGAGACTTACCATTAAACTAGACAACTTGCTGGACTAATTTTTGTTGAGTTTTTGAACTCAATTTTGGTTCCGGAATACCAGTCTTGATTTTACTTTCCATAGAATTTCCTATGGGAACCGGCATACCGACGGTATAGAAATTTGGTCTGACTTGGAATCCTAGAAGATGTGACCTTGACCACCATACCGACGGTATACTCGAGCATACTGATGGTTTACCAATTTATTGCAATTAAAAATCTGCTGTCATGACCCACACCCTGATATTGGGCTTGAGTCATGGCCACGCCCAGCCTACACCGCAGTGTCGGCAGTAGAACGCTGTACAATAAGCCACAAGTATAATCTATATCCCACAACATATATACATATCCACACTATACTCAATCATAGACACCGAGATAATAAAATCATAAGGAGATAATCAAAAGTCTCAAAATCATGGGTCCAAAATAGTCTCCCAAATAGTACTAAAGATCCAAATGATAATATCCAAAATATAACTAGAAATCTCGGAGAACAATCCGGTCCCAAAAAACTAACTAAAACAACCACTTAACTAAACTACTCAATCATAGCCGGGGTCTGACTTGCTAACTCTCAATGATCCTCTTGAGGGGCAAGATCAGGCTCAGCTACGTCGCCAATATATGGTCCATAATGTGTAGGGATCTCATCCTCATCTTAGTCACCTAAAATATTATTATCCAGTCAGGATTGGAACGAGTACATCACATTAAAAATAGTTCCAAAACATAGTAGAAGCTATACAACAATAAATAGTAAAGAATATATGATGACAACAACACTAAAATTATAATAAGGCAACCAGAATAACCAACTGCTGAAGTCCTGTCTTGGCAATGAGGTACAATAATCATAAGAGATCATAAAAAATAACTGCAAGTATGAGAGACACAAATATAAATAAAGTAATCAATGTGATTTAAAATACCTTGTCGATATGTTAGACTAAGGGTAAAATCTAGTAAACCACATGTGTCGTGCATGGTTGCTATTATTCCAGTAAGGCCATGGAATGGAAAAGGTAGTTCACACGTCCACTATGTATTTCTCCTCCTGACTTTTACAACATGGATTTTGAGCCAAACATGATAAAATAATAATAGTCCAGAAAGTCACATATCTCATACAAGAATCCACCATTTACTAATTCGTGTAACGAGTGTCAAGAATCAAATAATCAATACTAAGCATGCATTATAGAGACTATCAAGTACTGAAAGTAATCACGAAAATGTAATCGCCTGTGGTCCTTAGCTGTGGTACAAATTATGTCCCAAATCAGAGTCCAATTCGTCTATGTAGTACGAATTACCACATCAAAAGATAATTTATTTAATTCTAAATTAATTAGTCTAATATCTTATTTTAAACCTATTATTCGAAATTTTTAGATTAAATATTAATTTTTGTCAAAAAAAAAACCAAATTTGCCAACTTGAGACTCGTGGCACACAAATCGAGATGTCCTATTGACCAAAAAGTCAACCAACATAAAATCCATCTTTTCATGTAGATTTATGTATATTTCACTGCTATTTGAATGCTGGAATCGACGGATTCACAGACTCACAAGTTGGTAAAAAGTTATGGTCAATATGGTGCTCAGATGATAGTTTCGTCGTTTCCCTGACTACATCTTGGTTGCACAAATTTTACAGAATAGTAAAATAGCATATTTAATTCTAAAAAAAATATATGTCATGTTTTATCATTTCATATTTCTGAAAATTCAAACGGTTCATGATTCCGAGTACGGGATCTCCCAAAATCTCGAAAACACCATAACTTATCAGATTTTAGACAATTGGCACTCTACAAATTTTTAAGAAATATAGGTTCAGGATTTATGAAAAAATTATATATTCAAAAAATATACCTCGAGACGGTTCCAACGTAAGAAATAGGGATGCATTGAAAGTTTGAAGCTAGGAGTAATGGCTATGCGAAGTCGAACGAACCCTATATGACAACTCCCTCAAACTCTTTCTCTCTGCTCGAACTAAGTAAGTCAGCATGAAAAACCATACGTATCTATATATATAGGAAAACTGAGCAGCTGTAGCTTAGGATGTGTCACGTGGCATGATTTAGGATAATCTTGCCCAGATCGGATGGCCACGATTCAGCCCGGCTCTGAGCCGACTCCTAGTCGAACTCGACTCGGCTATGGGTTGACTCCTTACCCGAATTTTGACCCGCACCCGCCCCCTTCTTTTACTGACCATTGGGACCGGGTATGAGCAGCGGGTGGCTGACAAGCAGGCCCGGGGTGGTTGGAGGCTAACTAGGTTTAGATTAGGGTTTTTAGTTACAGAAAATAGTTATTTAATCAGTTTTTCATTTAATAACTCCTAATAAATATTTAAAATGTTCAGAAAATTATAGAAAAATTCTAGAAAATATAAAATAGAATATTATACCTAAAAAAATATTTGGGGGTCAAATTTGTCCTATAGTTTACCACAAAATTTCCAAGAAGTCATAAAAAATAGATTTTATCTATTTATAATTACAGAAAATTCCTAATGGCCTAACTATGGATCCAAACCATAGATTTAGCATTAATGAGCAATAAGGATATAATTTTCCCTATTGGTGTATAAATTCTACAGATGTATAAATTTTTATTTAACATATTATTATTAGTATATTCGGGAAGTGGCTGATACAAACCTACCCTCCTTAAAGAATTTTTGTCCTTGAAATTTAAGGTAAAACAAGTAAAAGAAGGAAAAAAATACCTCATGGTGCAAAAAGATAGGGGTAATGCTCACGCATCTCATCTTCCCTCCCAAGTGGACTTGCCGGGGGAGTGATATCGCCAAGCGACGCGAAGCAACGGAATCGTCTGGTTACGAAGCACATTCTCCCTGCGATCTAGGATCTCCACCGGCTGCTCTGGATAACGGTGAATTGGTCCAACCTTGATCTCTGAATAGTCCAGTACATCGTTAGGATCCACCACATAATACCTCGACTGTGATACATGGAACACTTTGTGTACTCCTTCCAATGTAGGCGGTAAGTCCAGTCGATAGGCTACAACACCGACCTTCTTTAGAATACCGAAGGGTCCCACCTCCATCCAAATGAACCTTGGACTAAGCTTCCTACCTCCACCGAAATGAATCATACCACGTGTCAGAGAAATCCTTATGTACACCAAAGTACCAAACTTAAACTCTAATGGTCTCCGGTGCCTATCGGCCCACTGCTTCTGTCTGTCCTGGGCCACGAGAAGTCTAACTCTAATCTGCTTTACCTTTTCTGCAGCATTGACTACCATCTCTGGTCCCAAAGGTTCTCTCTCACCTACGTTGTCCCAAGATAATGGATTCCGATATCTACTACCGTACAGAGCCTCGAAAGGAGACATCTCGATACTGTCCTGATAGCTATTGTTGTATGCAAACTCTACCAGGTGAAGATGGTGCTCCTACGAGCCACCAAAATCTAGTACATATGTCCGAAGCATATCTTCAAGTGTCTGAATAGTCCTCTTTGACTGTCCATCCGTCTAAGGGTGGTAAGCAGTGCTAAAATTAAGTGGGTACCCAAGCTATCCTGTAAACTCCTCCAAAAGTGGGAAATAAATCTGCTATCCCAATCAAAGATGATGCTCAATGGAACTCCATGCATCCTGACGATCTTTCTCACATATAAATCGGTGAGCTTCTCCGTGGATAATCCCACTTTAAAAGGTAAAAAGTGGGCTAATTTGGTTAACCTGTCAAAGATGACCCTAATCACATCCTTCCCTCCTGGAGTGCATGGTCTAATGCCCCGATCCGGAACCAGGGCGTGACACGTGGAATTTTGGAAATAAAATCCATCGTGATATGTTTCTATTTTTACTCGGGAATCAGTAGTGGTTGGAGCAACCCTCCTGGTCTCTATCTCTCGGCTTTGACCTGCTGGCATACTAGACATGGAGACAAAGCGTGCACCTCTCTTTTCATCCCATACCATCACACATGTTCCCTCAGGTCCTTGTAAATCTTGTTAGCCCCCGAATGTATAGAATACTAGGAACGATGAGCCTCCTGCATGATCTCTTCCCACAAGTCACCACTAGGCACACATAGCCTAGTCCCGTGCCTTAGTGAACCGTCCTCTGTAATAGCAAAGTCTTTCCACAATCCTGCCTGCACCTGAGCTCTAACGCTTCGCAGACTCCCATCCTGATACTACGTCTCTTGTATCTTGTCCATCAACCCAAACTGAATCTACATTCCCATCATTTGTGTCTCTATTCCAAGAATAATAACCTCGATGCCCAAGCTATCCAAGTCTGCTAGCAAGTGGCGATCCATTGTCAGGTACATTGCTACTGGATACCTGGTCAAGGTATCAACAACTATGTTGGCCTTCCCTGGATGATACTGTAGTAAAATATAGAAATCCTTCATCAGTTCTAGCCACCCGTGCTACCTCATATTCTGCTCTTTCTGCATAAAGACGTACTTTCAAGCTTTTGTGGTCAGTAAATATTTTCACACGCTCTTCGTAATGGTAAAGTCTCCACAGCTTCAGAGCAAAGATCACCGCTACTAATTCCATGTAATGGGTGGAATTATTCTTCTCATGTTGTCACAACTGTCTAGAAGCATATACCACTACCTTCTTGTTTTGCTCTAGAACACACCCCAAACCTTTTTCCGAAGCGTCGTTATAGATAACAAATCCACTTGTTCTTGACGACAATATTAATACAGGTGCTGTGGTCAACCTCTTCTTTAGCTCATCAAATACAGCCTAACATTTCTCAGTCCACACGAACTCCATATCCTTCCAAGTGAGTCTATTCAACGGCTCTGCGATCCAAGAAAAATCCTTCATAAATTTTCTGTAATATTCGGCCAATCCTAAGAAGCTTTCGATCTTTGCAATAGAACTCAGAGTGGTCCAAGACTCTATAGTAGCAATCTTCTTCGGATCCATCAATATCCCGTCTTCAGTTACCACATTGTCACGACCCGTACCCGATATAGGGGTACGAGAGCGTGGGTACGTCCAGCCTACGCCACAGCATCGGCGGTAGAACACTGTCTAGGTCATGTAATAATCTAATCAATCTTACATGAATACCCAACTCCATAAGGAGACGTGGATATCACAAAATAATGCTGGAAATACTCAATCACATAAACTAAAGCATGATGAGATATCAAGGCAAGCAAAGAAATACAAGACAAGTCTAACGACAAAATAGTCATACCTGCAATCAGTAACATCCAATCCCCAAGTGTGTCAGAAACAAGTCCACTAAGGTCACAGTCTGGAAAATATTTTCCAGTCAGGAAGGAGCAAAGTACATTTCTAATTAGCAGTTCTATATCAATGATATAAACTATGTAGCAGTATATAGATGGAAATATACAAGATGCATGTATATGTACGGGAAGCATACAATAAAGGATATATTGGAAATACTGTAAGTAAATGCAGGAAAGGAAATAATATGTCAATGAGCAAGAATCCTATGACTAAGTGTGTGAGTACTAGCTTTAACATATGATCGGGTTGGGACTGGTAAACTCATTACATTAGTTAGCGATCATCCTTGAGGTTAGGCTAATCCGTAGGAATAGCTATGATGCGAGTAATAGTCAGGCTAACCATATGTAACAGTGATGAGGTATGTAATGGTAAGGCTGTACCGACGTGAGGCATGGGTGAGCTATGATGCATGTAGAGTTGGGTATGATCACATATCTACACTAAAATACTTTCCACCCCCGACTGGTATAGTAGATCTAGTCATGGTACGCTATGGCACAGGATTCCCTAGGGAGGTAGCAAATCTCCCCGGAAATCAGTGTCTGTACATGTACAAGATAATAATAAAACAAGACTTGTACAAGCTACACCATGAACAAGGAATAACATCTCATGACGTGATCCGTATACACCAATTCGTGTAACCATCGTATCGAGAATATGGATATTTACACTAGATACAATGAACATAGGAAATATCATAAACAAGAAACTAATCAGAGAATATACTCGCCTTGGGTCCTTAGCTGGTAAAACCAATGTCCTGTTCCAGAGTTTCGTCTGGAGGATCCAACAGTCCTATATACATATAATAAAATAATACAATATTTGTATCAGATGCTACACTAACACAACTCAAATACATAACTCAGGGGCTATGCCAGGTATGGCAATGGTCAATCTAGGTTCAGTGTGCGTCAAATTGCACGGGCGTCGCGTCTGCGATTGCTGGGCAAGACAGACGATCAAATAGTACGGGGCTTGCCAGTACGTCAGTATACGTGTGGCAGTTAACTAACACTTACAGGGTTACAGGTCCATGCAAATACGGGCATCCGTAATTATACGCGGGTCGCCTACAATATTTATCAATAGACATATATCAATAATTAAATTAATACATATTTTTGGGTATACCAATAATTATATACAATATGTCTAAGTATATACACTAAATTGAAATATATATATATATATACATAGGTTAAAAATATGCCACATTTATATATGCACTATAACCCATATTTATACGTATACGAGAAATTTATATATATACTG
This sequence comes from Iris macrosiphon, assembly GCA_036927795.1. Taxonomy (NCBI): domain Eukaryota; kingdom Viridiplantae; phylum Streptophyta; class Magnoliopsida; order Asparagales; family Iridaceae; genus Iris; species Iris macrosiphon. The sequence continues at coordinate 35,328,634 of JAYESA010000003.1, forward strand.
AATGTATATATATATATATATATATATATATATATATATATATACATTTATATATATATATATATACCAAAATAGTACGTTTACATATACGTATATATGTATATATGCCAAAATAATACTTTATACTATATACAAGTATATTTATACCAAAATGCGTTTATATATAAATATACCACAATACATTATTTAACATATAACATTTAAATACGTATATACTAATTATTAATACATATATACATTGAATACTTATATATATAAATAGGGAAAATACACGATGTAAATATATATACATATATACACATATACGCGTACGAAACATTATACACTAATTAGAGAAATATATGATATATATATATATATTTATACACGCATACGCGTATACACATACACACATACATTTACACTCAAATACGTATATATAAATACGTACATATATATAAGCTATAGTCCATCAAAGAAGGAGGGGAGAGGGAGATGATCTCATGGAGGTGCTGGTGCAACGAGGGGCTCCGGGGGTCGGGGGAGCGTGACCGGAGCAGGAAGGTGACCGGACTGGACGCCCGGGGCTGGCCGGCCGGTGATGGTAATAGAGATGGTGATGATGATGACTGATGGTGGTTCGTCAGGGTGTTGCTGAGTCGGCCGGAGTGAGACGGATCGAGGAGGAGCTAGTCGGGGAAGAGGTCATAGTGGTGGTGGTTCGGCGCCGGGGTCGAATCAGCGGCCAGATGCACGTCGGGGAAGGAGAACAGCCGGGTGATGGAAGCTCAAGACGTTGGTGGTGTGATTCCCGTGGTGGAGGCTGGCTCGTGACAATCGGCCGGAGAAAATAGAGATGGTGTAGCTACGCCAGAGTGGGGAGGATGTCGTGTGGCAGTCGGGTAGCTTGCTGCCCGACGATGGGGAATGGCCGGAGGGACTATGGTGCTGCTCGAGGGGGGTCGGGGTACAGGCTAACCGGAAGGGTGACGAGAAGGAGGAGGAGCAGCAGGGAGTTGTGGTAATGGTTCGACTCGACGATAGTAGTGCAGCAAGGGGGCTCCGGGATCAGGGGAGTGGAGCCGGAGTTGGAGTCGGGATGGAGGACGTCGGCTTGTTGAGGTGGAGATAGCAGAGGTGTCGGGTCGAGTGACCGGAGGGTAGCCGGAGGGACTATGGCCGGGTGGCCGCTCGGGAAGAGGCCAGGATCGGGGTTGCTCGGGGATGAGCATCGGGAGGGGTCGCTGCACAGCCGCCGTGGGGGAGGAGAGTGGAGAAGCTCAGACGCTCGGGTCGGGGCTGGCCGGACTGACAGCGGAAGAGGCTCGCCGGGGAAGATGCTCGGTCGGGTGAGGTTAGGGTGAGGTTAGGGTGGTGAATGGTTCTGGTATTGGTGATGGTTTTGTGTGTGAAGAAATTAAAGGAGAGGGTGTATTATTTGTATGTGGGAGGATGATGTGACCCCCTAGGAATTAGGGCCGGCCAACCTAGGGATGGGGTTTGTTGGGAAGAGGGTTGAGGGAACATGTAAGGGGTTGTGTGGTGGGGATAGCTCCATTTAAAATGGAAGGCCTAGATTCAACATAGAGAAAAATGCAACAAAAGAAAGGAGGAGAGAGGATGTGTTATTGACTAGTCAAAGAAGGGGGGTTGGTTTCCTTCATTTGGGTTAACCAATAGGATGGTGACACATCACTGCAATTTTGTAATTAAGTCCCCAACAAATAGAAAATTACACAGAAATGGGTTTCTGAAATTAATTAATTAAAATTAGATACACTTGGCGTTCTAAAATTAATTAGGAATACATGGGGCCAAAATTTGGTCGGGTCATCAATATCATTAATGAAGAAGACTCAGAACAGAATATTACCCTAATTTGGGCCGCACGAAAAATGGGTCGAGGTTGTCCCCAATTTCGATTGGAACGCACAACGATACATAGTCAAAATTTATTTAGAATTTAAAATAAACGTCCGCGACGATTTTTGTGCGGCTAAAATGAAGCACAAGAGAGCATAATTATGAGTTACAAAAAGACGGAATGGAAGGCGGGCATGTCTAGGGTAAGGTTGTAAAATTTGTTGGAAGGCAAAAGCCAGGTAGCACCCCAAATATCGAAGCAACGACAGTGTGCAATAATTAAATAAATTACGGTAATTAATTACGACATTGAATAATTAAATTCTAAATAAACGATTAAATACATAATCCCCATAATTCTGTCAGGTGTTCGTCTAGTGGGCCTCTAGGTCAAGTCTACCAACTCAGACATTAAGAACACAGTATATAATAATAATATTTAATTACACATCTCACGAACTTATTTAATTTAAATATACCTATAATGAAATTATTTAATATAAATATTAACAATTTATAAAAAAGTCAAAAATACCCCTGTTTTTAAAATATGGTAGTGACAAGTCTAACCTCCTTAAAAGAATTTCGTCCTCGAAATTTAAAATCCTCATAGTTGTATCTATTCATTATATTATTTTCCATCAACGGTTAAATTCACCAAGCCACAAAATCCTGAAACAATCCACCTTGTTGTCATTTCACAATTTTCAAAAATTCTGAGTTTATTGTATTCCTAAAAAATTCTCGAAATAAGATCAGTCTCCATTTTCCTCACAATTTCCTCCGAATTTAAGTTAATTAAATACTCAAAATTTGATATCTACTCCTCAATTTAATTTCAATAAATGCATATATAAAATTGAATCTCGTCCCAAAAGTCTGAATCCCAACAATAATCCATCAATGATCTTATTCTTCGGTTTCCTTTTTTCTCAAAATACTCAACAATGCGACACTTATGGATCCTTCAAATATAACGTCCTCAATATAAAATTTTAAATTACTATCTTGCAATCAAATAGATATAATGATAATTTCCTAAATTTTCTCAATTTTAATCACCAATTCTATCATATCATAACCTTCCTAAAATTAATAAATCCTCAATTTTGCCACGTTAATTTCTTAACTCTCCATTTAAGTTAATGTTTATCCTCGAGTTTCAATCATCCTCAATCTTCAAAAAATCAATGATCCATCAATTCTGTTATATTAACTCCTTAACTCTTTATTTAAATGAATACTTATTCTTAAATTTTTAATCATCTTGTCCCTTTTGTCAAGTCAAAACCTCTTCATAGATCTTTGTTATGGTCAAAACCCCAATGATCATGGTCTAAGAAATTTTTTACCTACAGTCATACAACCTGTAATCTAAGAAAAATGTACGGTCATGTGTCTTTTGTCATGGTACTGCAGTCTCTGTCAGGGTGTACTACTAACTACATTCTAACAAGAAAATCATGCATACGAACTGCAATACTAGGGAATCAATCGATCAGAAGACGAAAAAGAACATGAGGAAGACAAGAAAGAACCTGCTAACATATTTCCTGCAGTATCTTCTATCTCTAACATACACTTAACTCTGGCACATTCACTAACTAATTCCTATTCTTGTACACAAGTACCCTTATCAATTAATCATTAGTCCACAAGATATAAATATATATACATATATACACATATACGCGTATGAAACATTATACACTAATTAGAGAAATATATGATATATATATATTTATACATGCATACGCGTATACACATACACACATACATTTACACTCAAATACGTATATATAAATACGTACGTATATATATAAGCTATAGTCTATCAAAGAAGGAGGGGAGAGGGAGATGAACTCATGGAGGTGGTGGTGCAACGAGGGGCTCCGGGGGTCGGGGGAGCGTGACAGGAGCAGGAAGGTGACCGGACTGGACGCTCGGGGCTGGCCGGCCGGTGATGGTAATAGAGATGGTGATGATGATGACTGATGGTGGTTCGTTATGGTGTTGCTGAGTCGGCCGGAGTGAGGCTGGATCGAGGAGGAGCTAGTGGGGGAAGAGGTCGTAGTGGTGGTGGTTCGGCGCCGGGGTCGAATCAGCGGCCGGATGCACGTCGGGGAAGAAGAACAGCCGGGTGATAGAATGTAAGCCCCCTGATTTTTTAAGAATTTTTAATTTGAAATTTCATAATTTTCTGGAATTTTCTGGGAATTTTCTGTAATTAAAACCTAGGCTTTTGATAATTAAATGATTTTTTTATTTACTGTTAATTAATATTAAAATATTATGGAAATAATATTTTATGGTGTAAAATGGAAAATCGGACATAGGGTAATTTTTGGTGTATTTATTGGACTCCGAAAACACGTTTAAAGCCCTGGAAACCGATGTAGAATTAAACCAAATTAAACCCGTGCCAAACGCCCAACATCCCCATGAGAGCCGAAGCCAAGCCCAAGGAGCGTTGACCCTGCCCAAATCCTAGGTCAAACCCTAGTCCAAATTTCTGTATGTATAAATACATACTTTTCCTAGTTTTTCTCCACAAACAAAAAAAAGAAAAATCCCTAATCCCAAAATCCCTAATCCCAATCCCAAACCCTAACCCTAACCTAGTCGCAGCCCCGACCTCCCGCTCCGCTCCGCCCGGCCTCAGCCTCCCCCGTTCGACCTCCTCCCTGGCCTCCTCCACCATCTTCTTCGCCCTACGCTCCGCCCTAGCCTAGCCCAGCACCACCACCCCAGCCCTCGACCTCGCTCGACCCAGATCCCTAGCCGCCGTCTCTGCCTCCTTTCTCCTCCCCGCAGCACCTCGACCTCGCCCGACTCCCAATCGCCCTCTCCTCCTCCCGCTCCACCTGAACCCTAGGTGAGCCTCCTCTGTCCATCCACCACCTTTTCCCTTCTCCTCCACTTCCTCGCAGCCGTCGACCCCGCCTCGAACCCCCTCGTCGCCGTCCTCCTCACCTCCAGCCCAACACCACGACAGAACCCCTACGCCCACCGCCGCCGTGAACCCCATCTCCTCCTTGCCCTCTTCTTTCCTCCGCCTGCCTCGACTCTGGCCCGTAGCAGCATAGCCGAGACCCAGCTCCGCCGACCCCGACGGCTGAACCTCTCTGCCCAGAACTACCCAGACCTCTCTGCCCAGAACCACCCAGACCTCTCTGCCCAGAAGCCTCCGCCTCGATGCCCTAGCCGCCGACGATCCATCCCCGGCCGTCTCCGCCCTCCTCCGGCGAATCCCCCAACCGAAACCCTAAACCCTAGAGTAGTGGACACGGACACAGCGAACACAGCAGACACAGACACAGGACCTGGACACAGAGGACACGGTTGATGCATGACACGAAGCAGACACTCGGACACGAAGAAACAGTCTTCACGGAGCCCTGTTCAGGTAATGTTTCCTCTCTCGTCGTTGTCCTATTTTCTGTTCCGTCAGTTGTGACACGTAGACCGCATGACCCCCTCGATGCCCGTACAACTCGCTCGGTGCGTCGCATCCTGTGGTGATCGCAAATCGTGATCCAAAAACAGAAAAACTAACACCCTGTTTTACCCCGAAACTGAGTTCGCCCCGCCAAACAAGACGACTTGGTCGCACGCGGTCTTTACTGAAACGTGTGCGACGTTGATACGGACGTGTAGGATTTCGCAGAAGTTGATTTGGATGTGCATGCACACCGAAATCAATACGTATCCGCGGACAACGTCTCATATCCGTCAGTTCTAAAATACGCTGTAACTTTATGTACACACGTCGGATCGAGACAAAACTTACACCATCGGACTCATAGAAATACGTTGGTCCTGTGACCCAAGTTTGGTTCGATTCTGAGAACGTTAACAGAATTGTGTATCGTGGGCCCCACAAGCTCCACTTGACGGGCAATTTTGTGATCGGCTCATCGGAATCCAGTTATGGAAGTTCCGTTGGGTTCGTATCATCGTTCCTGACTTGTAGACACTGAGTTTGACGAATTTGGAGACCTTTAACCCTGACACGCTTTTTGGTGCAAAGTGGCCCACATGTGGACCCCGCTTTGGCCAGAAAATATCATTTTTGCCCCTGTGTCCAAATTGGACGTAAGGACAGGCATTTTTAGCTATTTGATATTTTCTGAATCTAATGGTGATATTTATTTCAGCAACCGAAGTAGTACCCGTGGATCACACTGAGACCAGAGCTACAGTTGGAGCCAGGACCCCAAGCAAGTGTACCTTGCCAAAACTTGCAGTTCTTGTTATTCATTTCTTTGACTATATATATATTTGTGCATGCATGACCTAGGACCGTGTGACTTACTCAGCGTCCGATTATTAGTCGGGTGCCAACACTGTACGCAGTGTTGTCTATTGTCATCTAGACATGGACATTCGTGACCCTTTACATTCTCGTACTTGTCGTATCAAGTACATTATACCCCAGGACACTTGACACTTTTTATGTGACAAAATCTTCCTGAGATATTCATAGTGATTCTGTATAGGATACAGGTTTATGACATATACATTATATATGCTTAGACATTATATGACTTGCTGCATTAGCTTTGATCCTGCGTGTCATGGACATGAGACGTAAGATTATATTGGGTGGGGAGAGATTTACCATACAAAAGGCTGATTATATTATATATATATATTGTCATCTGGATGTGTCTTAGTCTCTGACACAGAGCTATGGCACCAGTTCTGGCCCTTCGAGAAAATACTACTATGGGTTTCTCCGACACTGATCCTGTAGTAGTCTCAGCCCGAGTATGACTAAAACTCTCACTTGCATGTCACTTAGCTGGTTATATAGTTTACCCTATTTACCTCATTTACTATTATACTGTATTTTGGCATGTTGATTTCTGTACCTTGTTATGTCCCCTGAGGACCTGGATACCGGACTTTGTCCCCAGGATTAGCAGAGGAGATCCACCCAGAGTTATACAGTACAGAAGCATTATCAGGAGCATTATCGGGAGCAGGAGCAGATACATGAGCTGATACAGGAGCTGTACCGACACCCGAGGACGCGATCATACCATAGGAATTCTCCTGAGTATTGGCTTTATATACTCATTTATTTCTATTTCCAATTCCTTTATTTCCTGTCTATTGCATTGATGTATCATACTTGTTCTCGGATTATTCTCTGCGACACTTTTATTGAGATATGTCAGTTTATTTTATTTGCATTCATTCTGGCATTGGATCCGTGATTATCTATTGTGGATGAGATTAGTATAGACTGTGACTTGTATCATTGGACCTACTTATTGTTATATTACAGCTTAAGCATGCCCCGGTGGATCCATTAAATTGGGTTTGTCCATCGGTGTGCGCTGCTGCCATTGCCACGCGTTCGGTCCCACGATAATTTGGGATTGGGGAATGACATAGTTTTTGTGGTGGCCCATGCAGGTCAACGACTAAATTATTCGGTTTCAACTTAGGGACCGAGCAAGCCTGCAATAAGAATAGGATAAGTTTTTTATCTCATCCACTTGCTTGAATCATTCTTGACATATATATCGGATTCGAATTAATTTCTTGACTTGCATCCTGCCTTGGTTCCTGTGCGCTTCTTATTGTTTATTTTGGTTGTTACTCTAAATTTTTTTATTTTTCTATGTGATTGGTAATTAGAACTTGACAGTTTAAGTTATTATTGTAGATTATGACCTAATGATTACCCCTTAGCTTTAAGTCGCATAATTAGTACCCCCACCTCGATACCAGTTAGATCCCTTACCCTTGACGGCCAGTAACTTTTCTATCCTCACTATCGACACTTGTTCTATAAGAACTAAGACTAAGGCTTAAGACGACCATGACCTATGTATACCCTAATAAGTACCAAGACCCCTTCTCGTAGACCTTAACAAGAGTTTCCACGGTATCCTTAAGACGATTTCAGTATCAGTTTATTATTTTAAGTTGAGTAGTATGCCTCACAACGTAGTACCACCTAGCCCTATTGACCCATTGATGAAGTAAACTAGGATGACACAACTTTAGACTTATATAAGAAGATAGTGGTTATTCAGACAATAGAATTTAGAGGTCCTTGCCCCTATTTGGTCGACTAGCGACTTAGACAAGGAGGTGGCATGATAATTGTAGAGATTATAGAGTCCGGTATTATTATGGTTGCTTGTTTGTTTTTTTGTTTTGTGAACTTGATTAATTTGTACCTCCTTTCATCATCGTCTAACATACTTAAATTTGCTGTACTTGACTTACGCTGCTATTCTATAGCCTAGTTTTGCAAGCTTATTCTTTAACGAGCTTGTTCATGACATATGTATTAGTGGACATGTACATTAATACATTTTAGAATCAGTATATTAAGGTCTGGCCAACCTTAGTGCGCTTGATTCGCCCTTCGTAATACTATTTTACGTGGATTGAGATATGTAGTGATTAGTAGACGAATGAACTTGCCCTAGATGTGTCTGAGCATATCATATCAGTTACATAACTGTACTAATACGAGCATGCGAACAAAAGATTACCATAATCGGATTTCAATCCACAACTGCTTAACAATTCCTATTTGAATTCTTTAAATGCCTTGATCCCGATACTTCTATTCTATTACCTCACCCTTGAACTCTTTATTATTGATCTCCGTCTTTCCTTATTTCGAAAAGATGAAACATCGTGCTTGGTATAAGTTTGATATATAGACAGTACTAGATATACCCCACAGGCCGGTCGCATTATTGATGACCCTTTTATATGTGATTAAGGGAATATCATAGATGATGTGATTGGTGTTAAAGACTTGAGAATTCAATAACATTATTAAATAAGTTGGGGCATAGCTTTATTAGATATATAACCTTAGACGATAGATGGGTAAATTCTAAGTTGGGTAGAGACCGCAGTGTTCACTTGAGAGGAATCCTTCAGACTATAATCAAGTGAGATTAGATAGATGAACCCTACCATATTTTTAATTTCGAGGACAAATTTTTTATAAGTTGGGTAGATTGTAAGCCCCCTGATTTTTCAAGAATTTTTAATTTGAATTTTTATAATTTTTTGGAATTTTTTGGGAATTTTCTGTAATTAAAATCTAGGCTTTTGATAATTAAATGATTTTTTTATTTGCTGTTAATTAATATTAAAATATTATGGAAATAATATTTTATGGTGTAAAATGGAAAACCGGACATAGGGTAATTTTCGGTGTATTTATTGGACTCCGGAAACACGTTTAAAGCCTTGGAAACCGATGTAGAATTAAACCGAATTAAACCAGTGCCAAACGCCCAACAATACCATGAGAGCCGAAGCCAAGCCCAAGGAACGTTGACCCAGCCCAAATCCTAGGTCAAACCCTAGTCCAAATTTCTGTATGTATAAATACATACTTTTCCTAGTTTTTCTCCACAAACAAAAAAAAGAAAAATCCCTAATCGCAAATCCCTAATCCCAATCCCAAACCCTAACCCTAACCTAGCCGCAGCCCCGACCTCCCGCTCCGCTCCGCCCGGCCTTAGCCTCCCCCGTTCGACCTCCTTCCTGGCCTCCTCCACCATCTTCTCCGCCCTACGCTCCGCCCTAGCCTAGCCCAGCACCACCACCCAAGCCCTCGACCCCGCTCGACCCAGACCCCTAGCCGCCGTCTCTGCCTCCTTTCTCCTCCCCGCAGCACCTCGACCTCGCCCGACTCCCAATCGCCCTCTCCTCCTTCTGCTCTACCTGAATCCTAGCTGAGCCTCCTCCGTCCATCCACCACCTTCTCCCCTCTCCTCCACTCCCTCGCAGCCGTCTACCCTGCCTCGAACCCCCTCGTCGTCGTCCTCCTTGCCTCCAGCCCAACACCACGACAGAACCCCTACGCCCACCGTCGCCGTGAATCCCATCTTCTCCTTGCCCTCTTCTTTCCTCCGCCTGCCCCAACTCCGGCCCACAGCAGCACAGCCGAGACCCAGCTTCGCCGACCCCGACGGCTGAACCTCTCTGCCTAGAACCACCCAGACCTCTCTGCCCAGAACCACCCAGACCTCTCTGCCCAGAACCCTCCGCCTCGATGCCCTAGCTGCCGACGATCTGTCCCCGGCCGTCTCCGCCCTCCTCCGGCGAATCCCCCAACCGAAACACTAAACCCTAGAGCAGTGGACACGGACACAGCAGACACAGACACAGGACCTGGACACAGAGGACACGGTTGACGCAGGACACGAAGCAGACACTCGGACACAAAGAAACAGTCTTTACGGAACCCTGTTCAGGTAACGTTTCCTCTCTCCCCGTTGTCCCATTTTCTGTTCCGTCAGTTGTGACGCGTAGACCGCATGACCCCCTCGATGCCCGTGCAACTCGCTCGGTGCGTCGCATCCTGTGGTGATCGCAAATCGCGATCCAAAAATAGGAAAACTAACACCCCGTTTCACCCCGGAGCTGAGTGCGCCCCGCCAAAAGGGACGACTTGGTCGCACGCGGTCTTTACCGAAATGTGTGCGACGTTGATACGGACGTGTGGGATTTCGCAGAAGTTGATTTGGATGTGCGTGCACACCGAAATCAACGCGTATCCGCGGACAACGTCCCGTATTCGTTAGTTCTGGAATACGCTGTAACTTTGTGTACACACGTCAGATCGAGACAAAACTTACGCCATCGGACTCGTAGCAATACGCTGGTCCTGTGACCCAAGTTTGGTTCGATTCTGAGAACGTTGACAGAATCGCGTATCGTGGGCCCTATAGGCTCCACTTAACGGGCAATTTTGTGATCGGCTCATCGGAATCCAGTTGTGGAAGTTCCGTTGGGTTCGTATCATCGTTCCTGACTTGTAGACACTGAGTTTGATGAATTTGGAGACCTTTGATCCTGACACGCTTTTCGGTGCAAAGTGGCCCATATGTGAACCCCGCTTTGGCCAGGAAATATTATTTTTGCCCCTGTGTCCAAATTGGACGTAAGGACAGGCATTTCTAGCTATTTGATATTTTCTGAATCTAATGGTGATGTTTATTTCAGCAACCGGAGTAGTACCCGTGGATCACTCTGAGACCAGAGCTACAGTTGGAGCCAGGACCCCAGGCAAGTGTACCTTGCCAAAACTTGCAGTTCTTGTTATTCATTCCTTTGACTATATATATATTTGTACATGCTTGCCCTAGAACCGTGTGACTTACTCAGTGTCCGATTATTAGTCGGGTGCCAACACTGTACGCAGTATTGTGTATTGTCATCTAGACATGGACATTCGTGACCCTTTACATTCTCGAACTTGTCGTATCAAGTACATTATACCCCAGGACACTTGACACTTTATATGTGACAAAATCTTCCTGAGATATTCATGGTGATTCTGTATAGGATACAGGTTTATGACATATACATTATACATGCTTAGACATTATATTACTTGCTGCATTAGCTTTGATCCTGTGTGTCATGGACATGAGACGTGAGATTACATTGGGTGGGGAGAGATTTACCATACAAAAGGCTGATTATATTATATATATATATATATATTGTCATCTGGATGTGTCTTAGTCTCTAACACAGAGCTATGGCACCAGTTTTGGCCCTTCGAGAAAATACTGCTATGGGTTTCTCCGACACTGATCCTGTAGTAGTCTCAGCCCAAGTATAACTAAAACTCTCACTTGCATGTCACTTAGCTGGTTATATAGTTTACCCTATTTACCTTATTTACTATTATACTGCATTTTGGCATGTTGATTTCTGTACCTTGTTATGTCCCCTGAGGACCTGGATACCGGAATTTGTCCCCAGGATTAGCAGAGGAGATCCACCCAGAGTTATACAGGACAGGAGCATTATCAGGAGTAGGAGCAGATACATGAGCAGATACAGGAGCTGATACAGGAGCTGTACCGACACCCGAGGACGCGATAATACCAGAGAACTTCTCCTGAGTATTGGCTTTATATACTCATTTATTTCTATTTCCAGTTTCTTTATTTTCTGTCTATTGCATTGATGTATCATACTTTTTCTCGGATTGTTCTCCGCGACACTTTTATTGAGATATGTCAGTTTATTTTATTTATATTCATTCTGGCATTGGATCCGTGATTATCTATTATGGATGAGATTAGTATAGACCGTAACATCTATCATTGGACCTACTTATTATTATATTACAGCTTAAGCATGCCCCGGTGGATCCATTAAATTGGGTTTGTCCATCGGTGTGTGCTGTTGGCCATTGCCACGCGTCCGGTCCCACGGTAATTTGGGATTGGGGCGTAACATGGAAGCTCAAGACGTTGGTGGTATAATTCCCGTGGTGGAGGCTGGCTCGTGGCAATCGGCCGGAGAAAATGGAGACGGTGTAGCTACGCCGGAGTAGGGAGGATGTCGTGTGGCAGTCGGGTAGCTTGCTGCCCGGCGATGGGGAATGGCCGAAGGGACTATGGTGCTGCTCGGGGGGGTCGAGGTGCAGGCTGACCGGAGGGGTAACGAAAAGGAGGAGGAGCAGCAGGGAGTCGTGGTAATGGTTCGACTCGACGATGGTAGTGTAGTGAGGGGGCTCCAGGATCAGGGGAGTGGAGCCGGAGTTGGAGTCGGGATGGAGGACATCGGCTTGTGGCGGTGGAGATAGCAGAGGTGTCAGGTCGATTGACCGGAGGGTAGCCGGAGGGACTATGGCCGGGTGGCCGCTCGGGAAGAGGCCGGGGTCGGGGTTGCTCGGGGATGAGCAGCGGGAGGGGTCGTTGCACAGCCACCGTGGGGGAGGAGAGTGGAGAAGATCAGACGCTCGGATCAGGGCTGGCCAGACTGACAGCGGAAGAGGCTCGCCGGGGAACATGATCGGTCGGGTGAGGTTAGGGTGGTGAATGGTTCTGGTGTTGGTGATGGTTTTGTGTGTGAAGAAATTAAAGGAGAGGGTGTGTTATTTGTATGTGGGAGGATGATGTGACCCCCTAGGAATTAGGGTTGGCCAACCTAGGGATGGGGTTTCTTGGGAAGAGGGTTGAGGGAACATGTAAGGGGTTGTGTGGTGGGGATGGCTCCATTTAAAATGGAAGGCCTAGATTCAACATGGAGAAAAATGCAATAAAAGAAAGGAGGAGAGAGGATGTGTTATTGACTAGTCAAAGAAGGGGGGTTGGTTTCATTCATTTGTGTTAACCAATAGGATGGTGACACATCACTGCAATTTTGCAATTAAGTCCCCAACAAATGGAAAATTACACAGAAATGGGTTTCTGAAATTAATTAATTAAAATTAGATACACTTGGCGTTCTAAAATTAATTAGAAATACATGGGGCCAAAATTTGGTCGGGTCATCAATATCATTAATGAAGAAGACTCAGAACAGAATATTACCCTAATTTGGGCCGCACGAAAAATGGGTCGAGGTTGTCCCCAATTTTGATTGGAACGAACAACGATACATAGTCAAAATTTATTTAGAATTTAAAATAAACGTCCGTGACGATTTTTGTGCGGCTAAAATGAAGCACAAGAGAGCATAATTATGAGTTACAAAAAGACGGAATGAAAGGAGGGCATGTCTAGGGCAAGGTTGTAAAATTTGTTGGAAGGCAAAAGCCAGGTAGCGCCCCAAATATCGAAGCAACGACAATGCACAATAATTAAATAAATTACGGTAATTAATTACGACATTGAATAATTAAATTCTAAATAAACGATTAAATACATAATCCCCATAATTCTGTCAGGTGTTCGTCTAGTGGGCCTTTAGGTCAAGTCTACCAACTCAGACATTAAGAACACAGTATATAATAATAATATTTAATTACATATCTCACGAACTTATTTAATTTAAATATACCTTTAATGAAATCATTTAATATAAATATTAATAATTTATAAAAAAAGTCGAAAATACCCATGTTTTCAGAATATGGTAGTGACACACATGCCCAAAGAACTCTACTTTATCCAAAAAAACTCATATTTTGAGAGCTTTCCATAGAGCGTCTCCATTTTGAGAGTCTCCAGTATAATCCTCAAATGCTCCTCGCTCCTCTTGCGTCTTTGAATAGACGAGAATGTCATCTATAAATACCACCATGAATTTATCAAGGTATTGATGGAACACCTTGTTCATCAAGTTTATAAAGACTGCCGGGGTATTAGTCAACCTAAATAGCATCACTATAAACTCATACTAGCCATATCTTGTCTGAAATACAGTTTTTGGAATATCTTCCATCTTCACCTTCAGCTGTTGATAGCCTGACCACAAGTCGGATCTTCAAAAATACTTTTATGCCGCTCAACTAATCGAAAAGATCGTCTATTCTTGGTAGTGGATATTTTTTTTATGGTGAGGTTATTCAAGGCCCTGTAATTGATGCACATTCGTACCGACCCATCCATCTTTGGTACAAATAAGACAGGGGCTCCCTAAGGTGAGAAACTTGATCTAATGAATCCCTTATCTAGCAATTCATCAACCTGCTTCTTCAGCTCTGCTAGATCGCTATTATTGATTCGGTAGACCAGCTACGATATTGGCTCTACCCCCGATACTAAGTCAATAAAGAATTCTAGATCTCTATCTGGTGGCAATCCTAGTAACTCCTCGGGAAACACATCTAGGAACTCCGCAACAATAGGATGTGGCAAGCCCTTCTCCTCTACCATGGATCCACAAATAATCCCATCACCCTGTTATACTGCTCCTTTAACAAACTCTTCTAGTTCTTCTGGAGGGTGGAACAGCACACGTCCTATCCAAGGGTAACACGATAGCCATTGCAAGTATCACTGATTTGGATAATGTCTCCACCAGTCGTGATCTTGTAACTTCTATCCAAGGGTTCTGTTTCTAAACTATGCTTAAGCATAAAGGATATATATATATGAAGCTATACGATGCACCAAAATCGAATAAAGTAGTATTCAAGAAGAAAAACAATCATGAGGGACGTCCGATAACTCGGAGGGAAATACAGGTTATCAATTAAACATAGCAGAATCCTAGTTGTGATTGAGTATTTTCCTATTCCTAATATCTTATATCCTATGGCAGGCTCGTAGTAGTACAACTAACTTAAGTACCACCAAAAGTTCGTAATCTGTCACGACCCGCACCCGGAAATTGGGTATGAGTTGTGGGTATGTACAGCCTACGTCGCAGCATCGGCGGTAGAATGCTGTCTAGGTCTCAAACATAACTCATTCTGTCAATAGTCTCAACTGCATAAGGAGGACAATGATAATATATGAATCCATAGTTTTATAAATATACTCAATCATAAGCTATATGAAAGTAATTGGCCCGATGAGAAATGAGGAATAAGAGTTCTATTATAAGCCAACACAAATATAAATACATCATAAGCCCTGAGTCTAGATATCCTCAAAAGTCACAACAATAATACAACTCAAAACTCTGTCTAGTACAATAATACATGAAATAGGATAGTCTAAGTGCATGTAGGTAGAATCTCCTCTAAGATGGGTAACTCCTCTGGAATTTCTGTTATGAAATCACCCTCTGCTCCCGGGCCATAGTGGGTAGGGCAAAAATCCTCCAAGTCCTCTGAAAATGTTATCCAATCAGGATTGGAGCGAAGCACAAACACTAAACAATAATTTCATTTATGTTGACAAAAACTATAAAACAGTGTAAGGAATACAAGATGAAATAAATACTAGAAATATAGAGTACTAGAGAATATGAAAAGAGCAATAGAACATCTAGCAATGAACAATATCAGTGGATGCTAGAACAAGTAAATCTGAAATAAGGAATAAACATCTGGCTAAGTATTTGAAATATCAGTTTATTATGTGATCGGCTTGGGACAAGATCAGGCTTGCTATATATGATTGGCTATGATACATGTGAGGTCAGGCTAACCATCTGGTTAGCTATGATGCGAGCAATAGTCAGGCTAATCATATATATCAAACTATGAAGCATGTAAATGGTCAGGCTACACCAGACGTGATGTGTGGGGTGAGCTATGATGCATGTAAGGTGGGGTATGATCACATAATCTGCTAATATTTCCCAATCCCCAGCTAGCACGATGGATTCCAATTACGACTCCTCATGACAGGTTTCTAGGGTGCTAACCCATGTATCCACAGTGTCAGAATCAAGTATATAATACAACTAGAATTATAGAAGTAATCAACAAAAGCGAAAACTGTCAGAGAATGTACTCACCTGTGGTCCTAAGCAAAGTGTGAGGATCAATGTCCAAGATGAAAATCACAGTCACCTAAAAATATCAATATCCATCTCAGAAAGTGTTTTGAAAAGGTTCACATGCATACCTAATTCTATGCTAGGTACAGGGTCATTTTTAGGTCTTTGGTCTCATACTAGGCCAATTCCCAAGGATATAAGTATACTAGGGTTTACTAGCTAATATGATATGTTTCATATATTATATAATATATATATATATAATTATCTAACTTATATGTATACCTATATTTTATAGTACCTTAACTATATACTAACACTACTACAACTTACACTTGTACTAAACTCGATACTCTAAGATACCATACTCCTTTTCTAACACTAATACCCTCTCTGGTATATGGTACCATATCCACCCATCCTTACACTATTATCACAACTCTAACCTTCATCTTTTGTCACACTTATTACCAATTACTGCTACACCACACCTACACATCCATAACAACTCACATCATACCTTATGTTATCCACAATATAACCAAGAGTATAATTGTCATCATCACTATGATTTTGGACCTGAACTCATTGGCATTTGCAGGTAGATGAATCCACACTAATTGCTATTGCAGTCATGCACATCAACACACTAATGCCTTAATCAAAATCTATTAGCTAAACCCCCATTCCTGGAACTGAATCACTGATACACTAGAACTAAATACCCGAAGACACTGTATAGAAACTGCACAGATACCTTACTGAACCTCACTAATACCAACTACTTGCTGATACTGAAAACCTGTGCACTCTCCTCTAGTGCACTGCACAATCACATTCACATTCACCTCTCACTAATACTGATACATACCTTAAACCTGGAACAGTATGAACTGAAACCAAGTCCTTATACAGGACTAAACTCACAACCCTCAGTCCCTTATTGCTATTTTCTCTATCAGTATTTTACTGAACTCACATCTACTATTGACACCCAGGCACACACACACACACTGCTCACTTCTTTGATACACTCACACAACTGCACATTAACATAATTCTTACTGATACTAAATACACTGACACATAGGTTCACTCAGTTAACTCACTGATACACACACACACACACAGCTACACTGGAACCCACACAGGACACACATAGATACTCTATCTGCTCACTGAGACACTCACTACACTCACTCCTCAGGCACATATACCTCACAGGCACACACACACACAGAGAGATACACTCACAGGCACATATGACACACTGCACTCAGACTCACTGGTTCACTCACACAGACACTCACACACTGCTATCTAACACACAGACACACAGGTATACACACAAACACTTCAGTGATACACACATAGACAGATACTGAGACACATATACAGGTACACACTGAGTTTTATGATACACACATAGACATTGTAACATATCAGAAACTCGGCTGCACACACAGAACCTTCCCCCAAAACCCGACTGCACAGTGGAATCCCCAAACTCACTGCACAGTGTCACTCCCGACTGTGCACATCTCTAATCCAAACAAACAACACATCTATAACGTATGCATATCTATATATATACATCAAAAATGCAAGATTGAATAGATCTAATAGCTATTCACCCTACTAATCATATCATCAAGCACTTTGTGTGCTGAAATCGAACCTACACTAAGAACTCCTGAACAACCCAAAACAAAACCCTAAAACGAGATCTAAACTTATATGTTGGAGGTATAATCAGTCTACAAGCAAACCCCTAGGGTTAGGGTTCCTGAAATTAGGGGAAAAATAACCTATTGGACACAAAACCCTAGATTCTCCTAGGTTTTCCATGGAGAAACTCCAAAAACGAAATCTAAAAAATTTGGTGGGTTCCTAATGGCCAAACACAAAAGAAAAATAGAATTAAATGGGTTAAAATCATATTCTCACCTATTGGGAGATGGTTTCCCAATGAAGGTTCTCTTTCTCCAAGTCTTCTTGGTCCAAGCTCCTTGATTCCCTTTGATGGAGGAGGAAAAATGAATTTCTAGGGTTTGAAATTCTGAAATTTGGGGAGGGAATGGTTTTTTTCTAATAGAGGCTAGGTTTTGGTTTTTCATCATGAAGGAAAAGCCTGAGGGAGGCTTCTCTTCATTAAATAGGGCTAGGGTTAGGGTTTCAAATGCAAGGGATTAGCTAGCCCTTCATGTTTACTCATGTAGAGCTAAATTTAATTAGGGTTTAGTCATTTCTAGGGTTTTAAATCTAAAACTAAAAATTTAAATTAGGGTTTTACTAAAACTAGATTACAAATTTGGGTTTGATCACTAGGGTTGAACCTATTGGGATTTTAGTGTTTAACCTAAAACTATCATTTAGAATACCTCATAATTATTTAACAAAACTCATCATATTAATTATTTATATAGTTAAATTAAAGCAAATTTATAATAATGCCCTAATCTGGAAATGTGGTAGTGACAAGTCTACCCTCCTAAAAAAAATTTTCGTCCTCGAAATTGGATTGAAAAAATAAGAACAAAATCAGATATAGAATTATACCTCAGGTCTCGAAGAGATACGGGTATTGCTCACGTATTTCATCCCCTCTCTCCCAGGTCGACTCCCTTGGAGAGTGATGTCCCCATGCAACACGAATCAATAGAATAGTCTGGTTTCGCAACACCTTCTCTCTGCGATCCAAGATCTCTACGGGCTGCTCAGGGTAGCTGAGAGTCGGACCAACCTCGATCTCCGAGTGATCTAGTACGTGACTAGGGTCTGCCACATACTGCCTCAGCTGCGACACGTGGAACACGTCATGCACTCCCTCTAGTGCAGGTGGCAAGTCTAGTCTATACGCCACTGCACCGACCCTCGCAAGAATACCGAAGGATCCGATGTAGTGTGGACTAAGCTTCCCGCCTCCACCAAAATGAGTCATGCCACGCATCGAAGAAATTCGTAGGAACACTAGATCGCCAACCTAGAACAAAACAGTCTCAACATGCAGTCTAAATAAAATAATCACAAGCCAGAAAATAACAATCTATACCTGAAACTCAAGGGGTCTACGGTGGCTGTCGGCCCAATACCGCTGTCTGTCCTGCACAAATCGCAGTCTATCTCTGATGAGTTTTACCTTTTCTGCTGCATCCACGACCATTTCTGGTCCTAGCAAGGCTCTCTCTCCAACGCCATCCCAAGATAACGTGTACGATACCTTTGTCCATAAAGAGCCTCAAATAGCGACATCTCGATGCTGGCCTGGTAGCTGTTATTGTAAGCAAACTCTACCAGGTGTAGATGATCCTCCCAAGAACCTCCGAGATCTAGAACGTAAGTGCGTAGCATATCCTCGAGAGTCTGAATGGTCCTTTCAGACTGCCCGTCTATCTGGGGGTGGTATGAGGTACTGAACTTGAGCTGAGTGCCCATGCTAGCCTGCAGACTCCCCAGAAGTGGAAAATGAAACGACTATCCCGATTCGAGATGATGCTGACAGGAACTCCATGAAGTCTGATAATCAGCGGCACGTACATCTCTGCTAGCCACTCTGTCGACGTGCCCACCTTAAAAGGTAAGAAGTGGGCTGATTTGGTCAACCTATCCACGATAACCCAAATCGCGTCCTTCCCTCCTGGAGAACGCGAAAGACCTGAAACGAAATCCATGGTCACGTGCTCCCACTTCCACTCTGGGATAGGTAAAGGTTGAAGCAATCCACCTGGCCTTTGCCGGTTCGCCTTTACCTGCTGGCACACTAGACACTGGGATACGAAGCATGCTACCTCGCGCTTCATTCCATACCACCATACATGCTCCCTCAAGTCTCGATACATCTTGTTGGCACCGGGATGCATCGAGTACTGAGAGCGGTGTGCCTCCTTCAAAACCTTCTCGTGCAGCTCCCCGCTCGGCACACACATCCTCGTGCCGTGCCGTAAAGAACCATCATCTGCGATAGTAAAGTCGTCCGACAATCCTATCCGAACCTGTGCCCTGATACTCCTCAAAGTCTCATCATCATACTGCGCAGCTCTGATTCTGTCCATCAGCTCAGACTGTATCTGTAATCCCCATATCTGAATCTCAGCTCTGGGAACTAACACCTCAATTTCCAAGCTTTCCAGATCAGCCAACAAATATCTATCTGTCGTCAAGTACATAGCCATCGGATACCTGCTCAAGACATCGGCGACTACGTTGGCCTTCCCTGGGTGGTACTACAATAAGATGTCAAAGTCCTTTATCAACTCCAACCACGTCCTCTGCCTCATGTTCAGCTCCTTCTGTGTGAACACGTACTTCAAGCTCTTGTGGTCTGTGAAGATCTCCATACGCTCTCCGTACAGGTAATGTTTCTACAGCTTTAGAGTGAAGATAACCGTTGCTAACTTCAAATCATGGGTGGGGTAGTTCTTTTCATGAGGGCGTAACTGCCTGGAAGCATAGGCAATTACCTTCCCGTGCTGCTGAAGAACGCAACTCTAACCCTTTCCTGAAGCATCACTGTAGATAGTGAATCCACCTGTCCCTGCTGGCAACATCAAAACTGGAGCTGTCGTCAATCTCTTCTTCAGCTCATCAAATACGGCCTAGCAATCCTCCGTCCAAACAAAATCCACATCTTTCCTGGTCAGTCTGGTCATCGACGCTGCAATCCTGGAGAAGTCTTGTACAAACCTCCTGTAGTATCTTGCTAGCCCGAGAAAACTCCTGATCTCAGCTACCGAACTGGGGGTAGCCCACGACTCCACTGCCTCGATCTTCTTCGGGTTAACAAAGATTCTGTCACCCGTCACCACATGCCCAAGAAATTCAACCTTGTCAAGGAAGAATTTACACTTTGACAGTTTCCCGTACAGTTCCTCCTTCCTGAGAGTCTCTAAGACTAACCTCAGGTGCTCTTCATGTTCCTCTAGGGTCTTGGAATACACAAGAATATCGTCGATGAACACCACCATAAACTTATCAAGGTACTGGTGGAACACCTTATTCATCAGGTTCATGAATACTATCGGTGCATTGGTTAAACCAAATGGCATTACCAAGAACTTAAACTGGCTGTATCTGGTCCGAAAGGTTGTCTTCGGTGTGTCTTCTCTGTCACTACCGTGCGGGTCATGACATTCACTCTTCATCTTCACCTGGTGATAGCCTGACATCAAATCTATCTTTGAAAACACCTTCGCCCCGCTCAACTGATCGAAAAGATCATCTATCCTCGGCAGCGGGTATTTGATCTTGATAGTGAGGTTGTTCAAAGCTCTATAATCGATGCACATACGCACCGTGCCGTCCTTCTTCGGTACGAACAATACTGGAGACCTCCATGGTGATAAAATAGATTTGATGAAGCCTTTATCCTGCAGCTCCTTAACTTGCTTCTTCAGTTCTGCCAGCTCGCTGTTGTTGATTCTATAGACATGTTGTGAAGTGGGCTCCGCTCCTGGCACCAAGTCTATAGAGAATTCAACATCTCTATCTAGCGGCAAGCCTGGCAACTCCTCTAGAAATACATCCAGGAACTCCGCTATCAGAGGATTTGGCAACTCCTCTTCTTCCATCCTGGCTCCGTAAAATGTGCTCCTACTCTGCTCCGCTGCTCCTCTGGCAACCTCGAACTCTGGCTCTCCTGGTGGTCGAAATAATACTCTGCCTCCATGACAATCTATAGTAGTATGATTCCTACTCAACCAGTCTATTCCGAGTACAATATCGTATCCCGAAAGTGGCATGACGAGTAAGCACACGCTCAACTCTCGGCCTCCCACTAACACTCTCCGATCCTTGCAATAATCATGAACTAGGATAATACCTCCGCCAGTCATGATCTTGCAAGTCCTAGCTAATGGTTCTGTCTCTAAATGATGTTGAAGTGCATAAGATACAGACACGAAACTATGGGAAGTGCCAGAGTCGAATAATGTAAATATTGGAATACAATCGAGAAGAACTGAACCTGTAATCAAGTCTCCTACTGGCTCGACCTCCTCAGCTGCCATGGCGTATGCTCGCCCCTGGGGTGTACCTCTCTGCAACTGGTGCTGAGCAAACCTCTGCTGCTGCGGTGGAAGTGGATGTCCCCTCTGCTGGCCTTCTGGTACGATAGGTACCCTAGATGGTCCCCTCTGGGCGGCTGCTCCACCCTGACCTGGACGAGTCTGGATGACAGGGCAATCCCTCAGCTGATGTACTGTCGATCCACAAGACAAACATGTGCCCAACCTCTTCCTATAGATCTCTCTAGTGTGTCCTGCCTTTCCGCAGTACACACACTAGATGGCGGGCTGAGTCTGCCTCTGCTGCGGGTGCTGGGCCTGTCCCCGGGTTGGTACTGCTGATGCTGCTGCTTATATGGCCTCTGCTGTTAGAAGTATGGACGCTTGCACGATCCCGCACCATTGTTTGCTCCTCCTGAAACATCGCGTTCCCTCTTGGGCCTGAGGTCCAAGTCATCCTCGGCTATCTGGGCATCCATCAATATGCCCTCGAAGGTAGCGGTGCGACGTCCCGACGTGCGAGACTTGATCTCCCTTGCCAGCCCCTTTCTGAACATACGGGTCCTGTCTCCTGGATCTCTAATCATCGATGGTGCAAAGCGGCTCAGGCGGCAAAACTCTACAGCGTACTCATCAACGGACAAGCTCCCATGGACTAAGTCATGGAACTGACTCTCCAAGGCTCCCAAGGCAACATCAGGAAAGAACTTCTCCTTGAAGAGCTCCCTGCAAGCCTCCCAAGTGAGTCCCCCAATAAGTCTCGGCTCAGTACGAAACCACGTCAGGGCGATGTCGAACATCTGGCTCCCGACGGCCTCGATCTGAAGAGCCTCCAAAAGCTGCACCAAGCGCAAGTTTCTCTCTATGTACTCTAGCCAATCATCGGTATAGAGTATCCCTTCTATACCCTTGAACTCCCGAGGCAGCATCCGCTTGAAGTCCACAATGGTGCCCGACCTCTGGTGGTACTGGCCAGGATGCTGCTGGGCGACTCTCTCCACAGCCTGGAGAGCCACCTGATGTTTGTGGTATTAAACGAAAGAACGAAATGTATATAATGCGAGGTTTGCACGAAACCCGCCTTCTTTGGTTTACAAACAAACTTGTACAATTTGATCCTATACGAGGATATAGGAGTACAATTTATTTAATCTGGGTAGATGATTGCTATAGGTGTCTGATCTGCAGTCGATCACTTTAGCCCTTAGACTACATGATGGTGAAGAAGTGCCGTGGAAGACGGAAAGCAGCTTCGTAGGTGGCAAAAGAGGATGGATGCACGATGCCAATGTCGTCGATCGCTACTCTTTGCCTGAGCTCTGGATGCTTCTCTCTCTCTCTTTCAAAGACTCTCCGATCTCTTCTCAATCTCCAATGTTTCGACCCGTGGTTCGATCTTCTTTCAAAGCTTCGACCTTGTTCGATTTTTAAAGTCTCAACCTCGTTCGATCTTTTAAAATCTTGACTTGTTCCTCTGTTGATAGAGGTCTCTATTTATAGAGTTTTGGTGACAGTGACCACTCAATCGGTATGGAAACCTAGTAGTGGAAAGTACAGCACCCTTTTACACAATGGTTAAAATAACCAAAGCCTACGTATAGATGATCTTTTGAATGAGCGTGTGACGCGGGTCCAACTAAGGGACAAAATGCGTATAATCGCTACGAATATCACGGCGTAGAAGCCACGTAGGTAGGTATCCCTCGTGTAGAAGAGGTTGGCATAGAAGCCAATGTCTGTCACCATGGCGTAGAAGCCAAGTAGGCATAGAAGCCGAGTAGGCGTAGAAGCCTGATGGCATAGAAGCCGAATAAGCACAGAAGGCCGAATGAGCATAGAAGCCGAACGAGCATAGAAGCTGAGGAGGCGTAGAAGCCGAGCGGGCACAAAAGCTGAATGGGTGTAGAAGCCGCTGCGTAACGTGCCAGTGGTCGTAGAGGCCGAGCAGTCACAAAAGCTGAATGGGCGTAGAAACCGAGGTGATATGGACGTCTTTAGCCAAAATTATGGCTCTTGGAGATATAATCAAATCTCTCACATTAAATGTAAAGATCTGCCATCATCATTAATTGCAGAGACGTATTCCGAGGGCCTACCACCGTTCTGAGCATTAGGTGCAGAGACGTGCCTCGAGCACTGTACGAAGAGCAGCTTTTGATGTGGCAGTATGTTTGTCTTCCGCGGAGCATAAATAGTTCGCGTTTGCTTGTGTAAACCAAGGCAGCGTATCCCCTTGTATGCGTAAAAGTAGTCTCCGCTGAGGGGATGTCAATAAATGACGGTTCGGTGAT
The DNA here is from genome assembly GCA_036927795.1 of Iris macrosiphon. NCBI lineage: Eukaryota > Viridiplantae > Streptophyta > Magnoliopsida > Asparagales > Iridaceae > Iris > Iris macrosiphon. Next base: position 35,352,899 of record JAYESA010000003.1, read on the forward strand.
ATTTAATCAAATCCTCTGCATTAAATACAGAGATCCGCCATCATACTGTATGGCGCGTCCTGAGTGGTCTGCCATCTTTCCAGCAGTCGTCTAGGTAGCCGTGCAGCATTTTTTGTCAGGAGCCAGATGTCAGGTTCACTGCGTGACTTGACAGGTTCATTTCTGGGAAGACGAAGCGTTCCTCGTACGCTTTAACGTTGCTATAAAAGCGGATGAGTTTTACGCCATGGAGGCGATGAAGCACCCCGTCTACGCTGAAGCGGCCTGGATATACTGTATTTACGCGGATGGTCCCATCATATTTTATGCCGTGCTCAGCGAAAAAGCTCGTTGCACTCTTGATGGCCCTGGGGTCCCCTGCTTACGCTGCCCTGCATCACAATATTGTGTAGAGCTATCCAGCATATTTTTCATGCTTCTACAAGACCCCCTTCAATGCTTTCAAATTTCTTCAGAATTTAGAATGCTTTGAATGAAGCATGAACCGCTCCTCATAACTCGAAACATTTCTGAATGGAGCGTTGAAACGGTCGATGCTGACTTTATGGCGGATTTTATTGGGGACCGGTGTGACCTCTCTCGCCTATAAAAGGCCGAGGAGTTTAACCTGTTCTTCTCGCATTCCCTTCGCCACACAAGGATGATCGCCAAAGTCCGTCGGGTCGATCTGAGGAAGAAGAAGACCATGTTCTTCCAGCATGTAGGGAGCCGAAAACGACGGCGTCTTCGAGCAAGTCTCATCTGCAACGATGGTTCATGGAAGGATATCATAGACTCCCTTGCTCGGGATAATCAGCAACTTTGTATGGCGGTTCTCCGGGAGAGAGGAAGGGTCATTTTAGAGCACACAGATTGCAAGCTGTATATTTTCTCCTGAGACTTCTGCGGACGAGAGAAGACAAACTGTAACTGTCGTCCTCGATCGAGTTGGGTTAAAGAAGCCTCAACTGGATCTGATATAGCATGTGGAGGATGGGCCCTAAAGAAGTTCAGGTAGGCCCAGTGCTGTATCCTCCCGCCAGCAATCATCTTCTTGTTCATGACTGTGGAAGTCGATGAACTGCCATGGAAGAAGAGGAAGACCTTCACCGGTGCGAGAACCTGTCAGAACAGATCCTGGGGGTGGCCTTACGATGATGACGAGGAAATCCTTTGTAGACGGGATTTCTCTCATATGTATTCACAAAAATAAAGAAAAACCCTTGTAGACTGGATTTCCCTCATATGTAATCGTGATTTTCTATTTTTAATAAAGTTGTCTTCTTCTGTGCATATGATTGTCTTGCCATATGTTGCTGTGAAGTCTGAATGTGTGTAGCTTCGACACGTCTGATTCTTTACGCCGACTCTGTTTAGAAAGAGTGCTAGGTCATGTCCTGTCTTTTACGCATAACTGTAGATGCGTAGAAAGCCGCTTTAGCATTCGAGCGTTCGAACCGTCCTGCTGTTTTAGGAGTGAGTAACCGCGTAGAATTCTGAACTGCTGCTTATGATGAACAAAATTTCTTTGTTCAGACATCATCTTCAAGAAAGATTTCTCAAAAAAAAATCCCTTGGAACAGGGTCGAGAAATGGCCGTCAAACTGAGTTGCCATCTTGATAGATGAAATATTTAGACTGGAGTCTGGATGAAATTTGAATCGACCCATGAAGAAGAGTAGTTTTTCAATGTTGAACTCTGTATGATTCGGGTACTTGAGGTCAAGAACGAGTATCCTCTATGTGAACTCTTTGCAATTGACCGCTTTTGAGGATCGTTCAGATGTACGCGTGATCTGGCCGGCGTATCCTTCAGATGTGCGGGAAGTCGTGTAGCATGAAATCATTAGTCTGCAGCTTCTGAGCATAAAACACCATCGAGCGTGAAATTATAGACTTGTAGTTCCTGAGCGTGAAGTCGTAGGTTTGTAGCCTCTCGAGCATAAAAGCTACTGAGCACAAAGGCATATGGGCGTAAAACCTGACTTGTAGCCGTCGAACGTAAAGCCGTAGATTCGTAGCTGTCGAGCGTAGAAAGCTCCTTAGCGTAGAACTGTAGATTTGTAGCTTCTGAAAAGAAAATTTTTTTCGAGCTTGAAGTCGCGGATCTGTTGCTTCTGAGCGTAAACTAAGCACCACCGAGTGTGAGATCATCGATTTGTTATCTGCTGGCATGAAGTCGTAGGATTGTGGCCTCTCGAGCATAAAAGCTACCAAGTACAAAGGCATCCGGGCGTAAAACTATAGACTTATAGCTTGCGAGCGTAAAACCGTAGATCTGTTGCTGTCGAGCGTAGAAAGCTCCTTAGCGTAAGAACTGCTGACCTGCTTTGCGCGAAAAACTTTTTGAATTCGCTGACTGTCCGCCTTCTTTGAATAATTGGCTGACGCAAGACCCAATCATAACCGAATATTAATTAGGAGATTTGGTTCGGGGTCCGAGGAGTCCATCCGAACTCTATATATATCCCAAGTTTTCTGAGAGAAAAATTTTTCATCCGTCTTCTGCGAAAGAAAAAGCCTCCAACTGTTCGAGCTCTTCTCCGAGTCTTCTTTGAGTCTTCAAAGTTTCCAGTAATGGCTTATAAGCAATCCTCCTCCTCTGAGGGAAAGAAGATTGATTCCTCTTCTCGTTCTTCTGCCCAAGCAGGAGTGCCTCCGGTTGGACAGGACGAACCCCATTCTGAGCTGAGCATCCCGCTAATGAGCAGTACACCCGGCCTGATAGGTAGAGCTTTTGGGACGAATGAGAATGACTGAAAAATCCTTCGCACACGTTAAACGTGACCGCGCTAGGTCGGCTTCTGTGCTGATAGCCTCTTTGAGGAAGATGATGCACGGAGACGTTTTATCTTTTTACGCGTACATTCCTAAAGTGTCAGCGTAAAAACTCCATTTTTTCGCAGTTGAGCGTAAAAGCTTTGACCGCCGAAAACTTGGTGTATACCATTAAAATTTGAGTTTTATGCTTGTGGATGGAAATCCTGGCGTAATAACTCAATTTAATCAATCTGGCGTAAAGCACAGACCGTATACTGCCAACCTTGAATTTTATGTTTTTTAAGGAATTGGATTCCAGCGTAAAGGCTCAAGTTTCACAGTCTCGGCGTAGAGCACGGACTGTTGTTTTCCCTTTTTGCGGATGCTGCAAGTCCCGAAATGTCTAGTTAGGAACTGACGTGTATTTTCTGGTGCTTTTGCAGTTAACTTGCATGAGTCTCCACTGGCTGAAGTGATGGTCTCTGCCGCCGGGATGCTGCACTCCAACTATTTCGAGGATCTGTCACACGTCACATTTCCTATCTCCGGGCCCCAGTACCCGAAGGAAGGGCAATTCTGATATCGGCTCAGGGCGAGCGAATACTGCTGAGCATGATTAATGGAGAGCCTTTAACGTATATAGACGGGGACCAGTATATAAAGCCGGCCTTTCTTTTCGGGGACATGATTGATAAGCAGTCCCAGACGAAGCCAAAGAAAGAACTCTGGGTTTTCCATGTCGTAAAGTTGGTCTTGAGTCTGCCCAAGATGCCGAGAGATTATCCTATCTCGGCATTCTCCCATGCTACTCATCCCAGGAGGATGTCGTGGACGCTGACTCCCGATCTTCACGGTAGGCCGGGGAAGATCTTCTACCAGAAAGGATCTGGCCTATTTGTCAGCCGCCCTTCCGGTCATGTAACGTTGTTCAGGGGATTATACCCTGGCAGTGTCCCTAGTGAAGACATCTTGGTGCTCCAGCCGGTGCAATTGCCGACCTTCTGCAATGATTTCATGGGACGCGGAGGAGTATACCCCAAGACGAATCCTCGATGTAACGGGTGGATGACCCCAACAAATCTTTGATGGGCTCGCTTAGTTGATTGGGCCCTGGAGCATTTTCGGATAGAGTTGGAGAACATCGGTCTGTTGGCAGCTGTGAGTGCTACCAGCGCTGGGTTGCCTCCTAACCCTAACCTGTTTTTGGCACTAATGGAGAGATATATTCCGCTCACCGGGACTTTTGCCACTCCGCTGGGGAGTTGGGATTGGCCTTCATGAGATGGCTGAGATCTCGTGACTGCCGATGGGGGATACTCCGTAAGAAGAGTATGTTCCCACGAACCGGGAGTTGCGGGATTCAGACCCTCGGGTAGTGGAAGTGTATCAGGAGCTGATGTGCCACTACCTTGCTTGCACCGCCTTCTACGCTGAGACTTCAGATTTGGCTCACACCAGTAAATGGACGTCCCACCTCTTTTTTCACCGGGCTAGGGCTGCTCAGCCGGAGAAAGTCTTGGAAGTCAAGGATGAGCCTTTGAATCCTCTGAGCGTGATGACTGCTCAGGAAGTCGACGATCTCCTGGAAGAAGCTAGGGCTCCGGATCAGATCCTCGTCGAAGGGATAGGAAAATATCCTGCAGGTACTAAGGCCTACAACTATCTGAGGCATTGCCACAGGGCTCTATCCAAGGAAGCTCAACTTGCTGGCTTCCTCTCTATATGGCTGCGCCGACTGGTGGTACCCGGCATCGCATCTGCGGATCGTATTCACCGCAATATCTTGTAGCCTGCAGTGCATCTGGTGTTTGGGGCGAGACTGGGCTTGCTCTTTGCCATGATGTGCCGCATACAAGCTGGCCTGAGGGAGATGACTGAGGCGCTGCTTGCTGATGAAGCTCGGCGTGAAAGCTTTTCCTGGGTGGAATTACCATACCTGTATTTGATGGGATGGTTAATTCTCCATAACCCCCGGGTGATGTCTCTCGGTTCCGGCAGTAGCTTGGGGGGGTGTTTCTTGCTGAATTACAAGAAATTCTCTTGGAATGTGCTCACAGTTTTAGACTGTCGGCGGGTGCTACAATGAGGTCACAGCTGGAAGCTCCTTTGCAGTGTCCCCTCTGTTCATCGCAACCAATCGAGGATTAGGCTTAAGGACTCAGGTAGAGATAGGACCACTCTTTCTCCTGAACCCTTCAATTGGTTGGTCTGCATTAGACCTTCCCACCTGCTGTACAGAAGTGAAGATCACTGCTTCTTCGAACCCTACCTGCCTAGTCGATTTGCTAGGCAATTTGGGTATGATCAGTTGCATGTGGGCAACGCCGTCACCAGCTTCAGGTCCAGAGGTGGACTCATCGATGGAGCAAGGGGATGGTAATATTTTATCATGGGCTGCACCGGGGCAATTTTTATTGTGCCCTTCGTCACACCCTCCACGGAGCTGCGCATCCTGCATTCGTATGCCCAATTCTATGTGGCAACGAATACCTCCCATCGCGATTTTGATATGGGTAGAAGTTTTAGGGTGCCCTCTTCCAAGCCTGGGGGAAGGGTTGAAGTCCCCTCAATTTTTTCTGATGAGGGTGACGAGTCAGCTACTCTAGATGAGCCTCTCGTATCGGTACCGAGGGGTGAAATACCTCCGCCTGCAGGGGCGTTGGTAGTCTCCGGGAAATGAAGGGCTTCCGCTCTGAAGGAGGCTTCCCCTCGTAAGATGACGAAGAGGATCGTTACTCGTCCTCTCCAGATTCCTGGCATTGAGGCTCCTGGAAGTGAGCCTGCTTCTCCCTATGTCGGGGATGATTCTTTGATTGGGGGTTCCTCGCCTTTTAGAGAGGAACCTTCTACAGCTTCGGCCGGTGGCGCCAGAGAATCTCAGCTGGAGGCTGCTACCGCTGCTACTGCTTCAGGTAGTGGAACGAAGTCGCCTTCAAGGATGGTTATAAGACTCCATATACCTTTGTCCGGATCAGCATTGGGAGAGGCCCCTGCCATGCCTGTCAGCGCTTCTAACGAGATTCCAGTTGATGAGCCTCAAGTGGATCTTGGTGAAGACTTGGAAGAGTATTTGCCAGTGTCAGTTAGCATGCCCTTGTCTGCAGGTATGACAGCTTGCCTAGCATCACTATCGTCTTTTCGTGCCTCTTCTTTAGGAAAATTAATATCGCGTGGACATTAACTTCCTCTTATCTTCTTCTCAGGGGACGACCTCTTCGGGGAGGGCAATGCATATGCGTCCTTTGGCTCTGTGTCAGGTTCTGGCGTTGATACGGAGGTGCCTGGTTTTGAAGGGGAAACATCTTCGGGTGCCGGATCGCCTGCCGACGAGGCTTCGATACCTCAAGAGGACGACCCTGTCGTTGCGACAATGCCTCCTTCGAGTATGCTGGTTACTTCGTCTGGTGTCGGTGCTTCCTCTTTTGGTGCACCCCCTATCGAGACAAGGACTGTGGCCACGTCAATTGCGGTCACCTCTGGAGTACGGTTTGAGAACATTGCAGCCACTCCTAGCATGCATTCGGGCCTAGCTGCGCTGACCGAGCAGTATACCAGTATCTTCTACAATACTTTGAAAATGCTAATATCAATGGTGTTGGAGAAGAATCTGAACTTTGAGCGCCTGAAGAAGTCCTCTCGGTTTTCGATAGAGGCAATCAGGGACCTTGGCGATACTGGTTTAGCTGACGCCCTGGCGGAGGTAGTTAATGGTTTGGAGCAACCCGTTAACGAATACTCGCAGCTATCCCAAGATAGTATTGACAATTTGGTCCAGGATGAATACGACTCGCTGACTGCAAGGCTGGGAGAGTTGGAAGCTCTGAGTAGGTCCCTCGAGATGCGGCAGCAGGAGATGAGCGACGAGCACACCCTCTTAGAGTGTGTTGTTCCCCAGTTGGCCAAGAGTAAAGCTGAACATGAGAAAAATAAAGCGAGGGTCCTAAGTTGGAGGCTGAGCTCGCTTTAGCGAAGGAGTGGTCTCATGCTTCAGCCGTCGGAGTGTATGTTTTATAGAGCCAGATGGAAGAAGCTCAACAGAACTTGGCACATGCGAGTGCCATGCACGCCGATCTTACACATTCTCTGTCATATTTATCCGGCTTTAATGATGAGGAGACGAGATGGGAGCGAGCTCGAGCTGCCATTTTGGACTCCAGGAATGAGAAGATGGCCAGACTGGCACAACAGATTCGCGATTTGACCGCTCCTCCTTCATGATGTACTTTTGCTTTTGCTTTTTAATATACTTCCGCTCTTTTTTAGGGAATAATGAAGAGGCTTTTCATCTGACTTTGTGGACCCATCATTTCGGAATGTAAATGACGGGTTTGGGTGAGAGTAATATCAGAGGTAGTATGGACGTGATAGTCTCTAGGTAAACTTTAGCAGGGCACATCTATTCAGGGGTCATATGGACATGATAGAGTACGACCCAACTAGTTTTGTTTTGGAAGTAGTTTTGTCAGAATGAGATTTTTGCCTTTATTCCACTTGAGCAGAGGAGGTTAAGCATAGTACCTTTTCAGGAATTTGCCATTGATAGGAGCCATTAGTAGGTCTCCATTAGGCTGGGCTAACCTGTAAGCGCCGTTTGAGAACGTTGTCTCGATCACGTAAGGGCCTTCCCATTTGGGCTAAAATTTGCCCTTGCTTCTGTGAGTGATAATCATTGGCCTTCTTACAGCTAAGACTAGCTCACCAACTTTGAACACACTTTCCTTTACTTTTTGATTAAAAGCTCTGAAAATGCGCGCGTGGTAGAACGCGATGCTCTGTTGAGCTTGAAGGCATTTCTCGTCTAATCCTTCTAGCTCTTGAAGCCTTAAAAGTCATTCTTTTCCCGAGTTAACTCATTGGCGACTGCTATCTTGAGTGACGGGATTTGGATTTCGATGGAAAGAACTGCTTCGCTCCAGTAGACCAGTGAGAACGGGGTGCAACCTGTCGGTGCTCAGACTATTGTGCGGTATGCCCATAGACATTCTCCTGGCTTCTCGTTCCAATCTCTTTTGTTCGAAGAGATGAACTTCTTCAAGAGTTTGATAATGGTTTTGTTGAAGGCTTCGGCCAAACCATTGGCAGCTGGATAATACGCCGTAGAGGTGACATTTTGTATCCGATTTTTATCGCAAAATCGATAAAACGCTTGGCTGATGAACTGAGGCCCATTGTCATGGATTATCCTTCGGGGAATCCCAAAGCGATAAATGACGTGATGCTTGATGAAGCTAATCACATTGGATGTTTTTACCTCAGCGAGAGGGATCGCCTCTGCCCATTTGGAGAAGTAATCCGTGATGGCCAGTATGAACTGGTGACCTCTGGAAGAAGACGGGTGAATTGGACCAATAATGTCTATACCCCATGCTTCAAAAGGCCAGGATGCAACCGTAGGATATAGATGTTCAGACGGCTGGTGTATGAAGTCTGCATGGACCTGACAGGTCTTACATCGTTTGGCATACTGGATTGCGTCTGCGATCATAGTGGGCCAGTAATAGCCCATTCTCCTGATATGATCCTGTAGCTTAGGACCGGGTTGATGCGCCCCGTATACGCCATCGTGAGCTTCGCGGACGATCTGTTGTACTTCGTCATTAGAGAGACATCTCAATAGCAGTCCATCGTAGGTCCGACGATATAGGCATTGTGAAGATGCATCGAAGTTGAAGCGTAACGATCGTCTTTTGACGGATGCTGCTTCTTTAGGGTCCTCCGGCAAGAGTTCGTATGCCACGAAATCTATAAAGGAACTTCTCCAATCTCTCATAGAAGGATCGGTGTTCACAGCGTAACTGCGTTCGATGTGAGCATTGTTCTTCACCCAAAATAGATCTCTGTTAAGAAGGATTACCGAATTCTGCCTTCTTATAGGAGTAGCTAAATCTGCAGCTAGACTGGCTAGGGCATCAGCTTCCAGATTCTGAGATCGAGGTACATGCTCTAGGAAGAATCCCTTGAATGTCACGGCTATCTCGGCCGTTGCTTGGTGATAGGGGATGAGGTCTGGATTCCGGACTTCATATATTCCACTGACTTGATTGACGATAAGCAGAGAATCACCAAAAGCTTCCCGAGATTCGACCTCCAGCTCTTTAGCGACTTGGAGCCCAATTAGTAGAGCGTTGTACTCCACCACATTGTTGGAACAGGGCTCGTTAAGAGAGTATGCTCAATAGATGACGAGTTTATCGGGAGTAACCAGGATAATTCCTACCCCTGAACCACGTTTCCTTTGGGACCAGTCCTGGAGGCGCCGTCGAAGAATAATTGCCATGCGTCACATTCCATTACGGAACTATATTCTGCAACTTTGTCGGGAATGTCCTCGTATAATTTAGAGGCCTCCGGGATCGGATGAGCAGCTAGGAAGTCAGCCAATGCTTGGCCTTTAATGGACTTCTGAGGGACGTACACCATGTCATATGGTGTCAATAACATCGCCCAAGTTGTGAGTCGGGAGTTAAGAACACTTGGCTTGTTCATCAGTACCCGAAGATGATTGATCTTGGAGATGATATGAATAGTCTGGCCGGTGACATAGTGCCGCGTCTTCTGGATAGCGAACATCAGGGCAAAACATTCTTTTTCCACCGGGTTGTACCAGTGCTCAGCTCTGATCATCATTCTACTTAGATAGTAGACAGCCTGTTCATGTCCCGTATCGTTCTTCTGTGCGAGAAGAGCTCCCAGAGAATGGTCCATCGCTCGAACGTACAGGAAGAATGGTCTTCCTACGATGGGAGGCACCAGAACTGGCAGACTAGTGAGGTAGCGCTTGATATCCCTGAACGCTTGCTGACAGGCTTTGTCCTATATGAAGGATACACCTTTCTTCATAAGGCGAGAAAAAGGCTGGCATCTTCCATAGAGGTTGGATATGAATCTCCGGATATAGGCTAGACGACTTTGAAATCCCCTGAGTTCCCTCAGATTATGGGGTGGTCGTATTTCCAAGATGGCCTTGACTTTATCAGGGTCCACTTGAATGCCTTTGACGGTAATGATGAATCCCAGAAATTTGCCACTAGATACACCTAGAAAGGACTTTGTAGGATTCATTTTGAGTTGATGTTGGCGCATCAGCTCAAATACCGTCTTTAAGTCTTGGATGTGATTGACCCTGAGGCAGCTTTTGACAGCTATATCGTCTACGTAATATTCCACTGTCTTGTGTAAGTGCTTGTGGAATATGTTACTCATAGTCCGTTGGTAAGTAGCTCCGGCGTTCTTCAACCCGAAGGGCATGACCGTATAGCAATATACCCCTAGTGGTGTCCGAAAGGCAGTATGCTTCTCGTCTTCAGAATGCATCTTGATTTGATTGTATCCTGAGAATCCGTCCATGAAAGACATACGTTCGAAACCGCAGGTGTTGTCAATCATAACATCTGTGATGGGAAGAGGAAACTCGTCCTTGGGGCAGGCTGCGTTCAGATCTCGGTAATCGATGCAGACTCATACTTTTCCATTGTTCTTTATGACCGGGACAACATTGGGGACCCAGTCGGGATGTTGTTTCTTCCGGATAAAATCACAGGCTATCAACTTCTTGACTTCAGCTTCAATGGCATCCATCATATCCGGGCGGAACCGGCATTGGTGCTGCTTTACAGGCTTTGAATCGGGCAATATATTGAGTTTATGAGTAGACACCTTTGGATCAAGTCCTGGCATATTCTCATAATTCCACGCAAAGACGTCGATGTATTCTCTTATCAGTTGAATGACTTCTTCCCTTTAATCTGGGAAAAGATTGTTACTGATAAATATCGGCTTTGGTGAAAGTTCATCCCCAACATCAATCTGGATAACTTCATCTTTGGTGGGAGGTTCTCTCTGCTCGAAGCAGAATTCCCATAGTGTATCCATTTGCGGAGCCCAAGCGTCATTCTCGAATAGTTTGGATTCTTGTTTGTCTGATTCGAAGGGATCCGTCACTACCATATTTACTGGTAATGTTTGCTCGAGAGCACGAGATGAGTTGGAAGGCGACGAGCCATCTTAAAAAGGGGAAAAGGTATCCTTATCTGACTTGGAAGTCGTAAGGGAGGTGGCATACCCTAACCCGAAACGAGTTTGTTGATAGTGGGGATTGCCGTGCGGCGGTATTTGTCGGCCTTTCCCATAGTTGAGACCTGGCTTCAGTTTCAAGTCATAACCCATATTTTGCATAATCTTTAAGGCTTGCGGGCTGTACCTATGAACTTGTATTTCACCAGCATCGTCATTGAAGGAATCTTCTCGTATAGTCAATTCGTTGTGCGTTCGGCCGAAGACTATTGAATGCTGACTGCTGCGGGCAGGCAGAACAATGAAGATAGAGTCCTCATGGGGTCCATATGTCGTGACGACATTGGATGATGACGCTACTTCCCATATGTATGGATGATAGAAATCTATAGCTTCCAAGAATTTTTGCGCTATAGGTTCTATATCGTCATGGGGAGAGGATCCCTGATTTAGAATCTGAGCGTCGATATACTGGAAAAGTGGATGTTCATTATCATCTGGAACTCTGTTCCTGGTTGCATTTACATCAGCCGGCTGCTTGTTGCGCCGAAGGTTGATGACCAAGGGTGGAGGCATATGTCTGCTCAGAGGTAATATGGACAGGGCAGTTTTTTGTGGACTTAACACTGCTGGCGTACTTATGACTAAGTACGGGTGTTAAGTGTAGATGGCAACCTACATCAGAAGATAGTGGATAGCCGAACGTTTATTCAGAGGTAATATGAACATGATAAACTTTTGATCGTGACTCCTTTGGAGATGGAGGTACACGTCTGCTCAGAGGTAATATGGACATGGCAATTTTTTGTGGACATAACACTGCTGGGCGTACTTATGACTAAGTACGGGTGTTAAGTGTAGATGGCAACCTACATCAGAAGATAGTAGATAGCCGAAAGTTTATTCAGAGGTAATATGAACATGACAAACTTTTGATCGTGACTCCTTTGGAGATGGAGGTACACGTCTGCTTAGAGGTAATATGGACATGGCAGTTTTTTGTGGACTTAACATTGCTGGCGTACTTATGACTAAGTACGGGTGTTAAGTGTAGATGGCAACCTATATCAGAAGATAGTGGATAGCCGAAAGTTTATTCAGAGGTAATATGAACATGACAAACTTTTGATCGTGACTCCTTTGGAGATGGAGGTACACGTCTGCTCAGAGGTAATATAGACATGGGACTTTTTTGTGGACTTAACACTGCTGGCGTACTTATGACTAAGTACGAGTATTAAGTGTAGATGGCAACCTACATCAGAAGATAGTAGATAGCCGAAAGTTTATTCAGAGGTAATATGAACATGACAAACTTTTGATCGTGACTCCTTTGGAGATGGAGGTACACGTCTGCTCAGAGGTAATATGGACATGGCAGTTTTTTGTGGACTTAACACTGCTGGCGTACTTATGACTAAGTACGGGTGTTAAGTGTAGATGGCAACCTACATCAGAAGATAGTGGATAGCCAAAAATTTATTCAGAGGTAATATGAACATGACAAACTTTTGATCGTGACTCCTTTGGAGATGGAGGTACACGTCTGCTCAGAGGTGATATGGACATGGCAGTTTTTTATGGACTTAACACTGCTGGCGTACTTACGACTAAGTACGGGTGTTAAGTGTAGATGGCAACCTTCTGGTATTTTTCTGTAGTGATCGTTCCTTTGTTTATGAATGCAAAGTGATGACCTTTGCGTCGATCAATTCCTGAATTCTCCTTTTTAGTACATAGCAGGCCCTTGTAGGGTGATGGGTGTACCGATGGAAGAGGCAATAATCAGGGTCACCGACTCCGCCGGCCCTCTCAGGGTATCTGATGTCGGGTAGCTGAAGCTTGTGTCCCTCCCTCAATATTTTGAAGATTCTAATTATGTCATCTTCTTTGAAGGAGAAAGTCCCTTTTGGTCGTAGGGCTCCTGATGCCCTAGTTTTACGGTCTTCCGGGAAGATTGTCGTTGTTGCATCATCTTCGAATCTTGAGGATATTTTGCCCCTAGCCTTGGATGCGGCCTTGTTTTGTCGAGGTGAGTTACCCCCAGACATGCCGCAGCCTCCGGCCATAGAAACTGATTCGGCAGGAGCCGCCTCTGGTTGTACAGGATTAGATTTTGGAGTTTTGAGTTTTGTAAGAGATGCAGTATATCCCAACCCGAAATGAGCTTGTTGATGGTGAGAATTACCCCGCAATGGTATTCGTCTACCTTTTCCATTGTTGAGGCCTTGTTTCAGCTTCAAATCATAACCCATGCTTCGCATAATATTTAATGCTTGCGGGCTATATCGGTGGGTTTATATCCTGCTAGTTTCAGACTCGCGAGATTCTTCCTGTATGATCGGGGTATCCCGTCTCTGACCGAAGATTATTGGATGCTGATCGTCGCGAGTTGGTAGAATAATAAAGATGGAATCTTCATGTGGTCCACCTGTTATGACGACATTAGAAGTTGACGTATCTTCCCATAAGATCTCCCCGCGTTTGACCGTTAGGGGAACTGAAGTCCGTTTATGACTCTTGTTTTTGCGTTTCTGGATTAGACAATCCCGTAGGTCAGGAGAATTTACAAAAGAAGACGAAGAAGACCGCTCATTCTTTCGGTTCGTCGTGTTAGGTATGCAGACGATGGGGATCATAGTCTTCCTTGTGCCACTCGTATATAACAGATTGGCCATCTGGGTGGCGGATAATCTCCGAGGAGCGCATATTTCTGTCAATCGAGCCTTCTGTACGCTTAGAGACTTCGCCTGGCATAATTTCGAGCTTCGCTCTGGTTGGCGTAAGGCCGAAGATGTCCTCAGGCGGCCATCAGCTTCTCGCGTAATTTGGAGGACGGGTAGATTGTTCCCTTGCTGGCGTGAATGCCGAGAAGTTAAGTAGCTCGCCGCTTGCTTTCTCTTATGGAGATCACGGGTGTCATCTGGTTCTCCATCGAGGTCAGATGTTGTCTTACGCGCGAGCTTTGTACTTCCGATTTGGCGCTGAGGCATCATCAGAAGTTTTGTCTATTCCGCCAAGGATGGGAGACTGGTTTCTACGCATAGAGCGCAGTGGATACCTCTGGGTTAGGGCTGAGGCTTTGCCCGAAGTTTTGTCTGTACCGCGCGTAGCGGGAGACTGGTTTCTACCCGTAGAGTGCAGTGGATACTTCTGCGTTAGCGCTGAGGCTTTGCCCGAAGTTTTGTCTGTACCGCGCGTAGCGGGAGATTGGTTTCTTCGCGTGGAGCGCAGTGGATACTTCTGGGTTAGCGCTGAGGCTTTGCCCGAAGTTTTGTCTGTACCGCGTGTAGCGGGAGACTGAATTTTACGTACAGGGCACGGAGGGACCAATGCTACAATCTCATTGGTCGGAGAGATCGGAGAGTCCACAGGAATGGTAGAGGATGTCTTGGGCATCCAGACCTTGCGTAGCTTCCTGATGTTTTGTACAGAGAGAGAGTGAGAGCTACCCCCCGTCCGAAGCATGTCTTCGTAGGCAGACTGGTCGAACTAGACGACCAGTATCTTCTTCACCGATCCCACGGATACCGCATCGTATTGAGCAATCGCTTCCTCATCAAAAGAGAAAAATGTCCCCAGCAGAGTCGCCATCTTGTTTGTGGTATTAAATGAAAGAACGAAATATATATAATGCGAGGTTTACACGAAACCCGCCTTCTTTGGTTTACAAACAAACTTGTACAATTTGATCCTATACGAGGATGTAGGAGTATAATTTATTTAATCTGGGTAGATGATTGCTATAGGTGTCTGATCTGCAGTTGATCACTTTAGCCCTTGGACTACACGATGGTGAAGAAGTGCCGTGGAAGACGGAAAGCAGCTTCATAGGTGGCGAAAGAGGATGGATGCACGATGCCAATGTCGTCGATCGCTACTCTTTGCCTGAGCTCTGGATGCTTCTCTCTCTCTCTCTCAAAGACTCTCCGATCTTTCCTCAATCTCCAATGTTTCGACCCGTGGTTCGATCTTCTTTCAAATCTTCGACCTTGTTCGATTTTTAAAGTCTTGACCTCGTTCGATCTTTTAAAATCTCGACCTGTTCCTCTGTTGATAGAGGTCTCTATTTATAGAGTTTTGGTGACAGTGACCACTCAATCGGAGTAGAAACCGAGTAGTGGAAAGTACAGCACCCTTTTACACAACGGTTAAAATAACCAAAGCCTGCGTATAGATGATCTTTTGAATAAGCGTGTGACGCGGGTCCAACTAAGGGACAAAATGCGTATAATCGCTACGAAGATCACGGCGTGGAAGCCACGTAGGTAGGTATCCCTCGTGTAGAAGAGGTTGGCATAGAAGCCAATGTCTGTCACCATGGCATAGAAGCCAAGTAGGCATAGAAGCCGAGTAGACGTAGAAGCCTGATGGCATAGAAGCCGAATAAGCACAGAAGGCCGAATGAGCATAGAAGCCGAACGAGCATAGAAGCTGAGGAGGCATAGAAGCCGAGCGGGCACAGAAGCTGAATGGGCGTAGAAGCCGCTGCGTAACGTGCCAGAGTGGTCATAGAGGCCGAGCAGTCACAAAAGCTGAATGGGCGTAAAAGCCGAGGTGATGTGGATGTCTTTAGCCGAAATTACGCTCTTGGAGATATAATCAAATCTCTCGCATTAAATGCAGAGATCCGCCATCATCATTAATTGCAGAGACGTGTTCCGAGGGCCTGCCACCGTTCTGAGCATTAGGTGCAGAGACGTGCCTTGAGCCCTGTACGAAGAGTAGCTTTTGACGTGGCAGTCTGTTTGTCTTCTGCGAAGCGTAAATAGTTTACGTTTGCCTGTGTAAAACAAGGCAGCGTATCCCCTTGTATGCGTAAAAGCAGTATCCGCTGAGGGAATGTCAGTAAATGACGGTTCGGTGATATTTAATCAAATCCTCTGCATTAAATAAAGAGATCCGCCATCATACTGTAGGGCTCGTCCCGAGTGGTCCGCCATCTTTCCAGCCGTCGTCTGGGTAGCCATGCAGTACTTTTTGTCAGGAGCCAGATTTCAGGTTCACTGCGTGACTTGACAGGTTTATTTCGGGAAAGACGAAGCGTTCCTCGTACGCTTTAACGTTGCTATAAAAGCGGATGAGTTTTACGCCATGGAGGCGATGAAGCACCCCGTCTACGCTAAAGCGGCCTGGACATACTGCATTTACACGGATGGTCCCATCATATTTTACGCCGTGCTCAGCGGAAAAGCTCCATTGCACTCTTGATGGCCCTGGGGTCCCCTGCTTACGCTGCCCTGCATCACCATGTTGCGTAGAGCTATCCAGCGTATTCTTCATGCTTCTACACCTGATGAGCATTCTCGATGCTCACCCTCATCATCTCGGTCTGGGCCTGGTGCACCTATGCCTGCACCCTCTAGGCCTCTGCTGATGTCCTCTAGGCATCAACCATGCCCTGGATCAAAGAGAATATCTGTACCCCATCGACGGGCACACCTCCTGGAAACTGAGTCGATGGTGGTGGAAGAGGCTCCGTTGTAGCTATGGGAACCCTCTGAACAGGTGGGGGAGGAGGACCCCCGAACAGTGCAAATACTCCCACATGCACAGGAGACGTAGGAGGTGCTGCGGATGTCTGTCCAGCAGGGCGAGAGATGGCAGACCTCTCTGAAGCTGCTGCTCCGAGTCTCAAGGACCTGGTCTTCGGCGGCATCCTGAAGACAGATTGAAGGAATCAATTAAGGTAATAGACAATATATCATCAAGGAAGGACAGTAAAAATTTTTAAAAGAAATAATCATTAAGAGTAGCATTATAAGAATCAAAAATTTCCTAATTATGATTGAGCATATTCTCGGCCGAATCCTATTTCCTAAAATAGGTTCGTAGCAATACTCTAAGCGAGCACCACTACGATATCGCTCTAAATGCGAATCTAGACCTGCATGGGCCACCACTGAAAACGTGTCACGATCCGCACCCGGAAATTGGGCCTGAGCCGTGGGTACGTCCAGCCTACGCCGCAGCATCGGCGGTATAACGCTGTCTAGGTCTCAAACATAACTCATCCTGTCAATAGTCTCAACTCCATAAGGAGGACAATAATAATATATGAATCCACAGTTTTATAAATATACTCAATCACAAGCTATATGAAAGTAATTGGCATGATGAGAAATGAGGAATAAGAGTTCTATTATAAGCCAACACCAATATAAATACATCACAAGCCCTGAGTCTAGATATCCTCAAAAGTCATAACAATAATACAACTCAAAACTCAGTCTAGTACAATAATACATGAAATAGGATAGTCTAAGTGCATGTAGGTAGAATCTCCTCTAAGATGGGTAATTCCTCTGGAATTTCTGGTATGAAATCACCCTCTGCTCCCGGGCCGTAGTAGGTAGGGCAGAAATCCTCCAAGTCCTCTGAAAATGTTATCCAATCAGGATTGGAGCGAAGCACAAACACTAAACTGCAGTTTCATTTATGTTGATAAAAACTATAAAACAGTATAAGGAATACAAGATAAAATAAATACTGGAAATGTAGATTATTAGAGAATATGAAATGAGCAATAGAACATCTAGCAATGAACAATATCAGTGGATGCTAGAACAAGTAAATCTGAAATAAGGAATAAACATCTGGCTAGGTGTTTAAAATATTAGTTTATTATGTGATCGGCTTGGGACGAGATCAGGCTTGATATATATGATTGGCTATGATACATGTGAGGTCAGGCTAACCATCTGGTTAGCTATTATGCGAGCAATAGTCTATGAAGCATGTAAATGGTCAGGCTACACATGACGTGATGTGTGGGGTGAGCTATGATGCATGTAAGGTGGGGTATGATCACATAATCTGCTAATATTTCCCTATCCCCAGCTAGCACGATGGATTCCAATCGCGACTCCTCATGACAGGTATCTAGGGTGCTAACCCGTGTATCTACAGTGTCAGAATCAAGTATATAATACAACTATAATTATAGAAGTAATCAACAAAAGCGAATAATGTTAGAGAATGTACTCACCTGTGGTCCTGAGCAAAGTGTGAGGATCAATGTCCAAGATAAAAATCACAGTCACCTAAAAATATTAATATCCATATCAGAAAGTGTTTTGAAAAGGTTCACATGCATACCTAATTCTATGCTAGGTACAGGGTCATTTCTAGGTCTTTGGTCTCATACTAGGCCAATTCCCAAGGATATAAGTATACTAGGGTTTACTAGCTAATATGATATGTTTCATATATCAAATAATATATATATATATATAATTATCTAACTTATATGTATACCTATATTTCATAGTACCTTAACTATATCCTAACACTACTACAACTTACACTTGTACTAAACTCGATACTCTAAGATACCATACTCCTTTTCTAACACTAATACCCTCTCTGGTATATGGTACCATATCCACCCATCCTTACACTATTATCACAACTCTAACCTTCATCCTTTGTCACACTTATTACCAATTACTGCTACACCACACCTATACATCCATAACAACTTATATCATACCTTATGTTATCCACAATATAACCAAGAGTATAATTGTCATCATCACTATGATTTTGGACCTGAAATCATTGGCATTTGCAGGTAGATGAATCCACACTAATTTCTATTATAGTCATGCACATCAACACACTAATACCTTAATCAAAATCTATTAGCTAAACCCCCATTCCTGGAACTGAATCACTGATACACTAGAACTAAATACCCGAAGACACTGTGTAAAAACTGCACAGATACCCTACTGAACCTCACTAATACCAACTACTTGCTGATACTGAAAACCTGTGCACTCTCCTCTAGTGCACTGCACAGTCACATTCACCACTCACTAATACTGATACATACCTTAAACCTGAAACAATATGAACTGAAAACAAGTCCTTATACAGGACTAAACTCACAACCCTCAGTCCCTTATTGCTATTTCCTCTATCAGTATTTTACTGAACTCACATCTACTATTGACACCCAGGCACACAAACACACTGCTCACTTCTCTGATACACTCACACAACTGCACATTAACATAATTCCTACTGATACTAAACACACTGACACACAGGTTCACTCAGTTAACTCACTGATACACACACACACAAACACAGCTACACTGGAACCCACACAGGACACACATAGATACTCTATCTGCTCACTGAGACACTTATAACACTCACTCTTCAGGCACATATACCTCACAGGCACACACACACACACATAGAGATACACTCACAGGCACATATGCCTCACACTGCACTCAGACTCACTGGTTCACTCACACAGACACTCACACACTGTTATCTAACACACAGACACACAGGTATAAGCACAAACACTTCACTAATACACACACAGACAGATACCGAGACACACACACACACAGGTACACACTGAGTTCTATGATACACACACAGACATTGTAACATATCAGAAACCCGACTGCACACACAGAACCTTCCCCCAAAACCCGACTGCACAGTGGAATCCCCAAACTCGCTGCACAGTGTCACTCCCGACTGTGCACGGCTATAATCCAAACAAACAACACATCTATAATGTATGCATATCTATATATATACATCAAAAATGCAAGATTAGAATAGATCTAATAGCTATTCACCCTACTAATCATATCATCAAGCACTTGGTGTGCTGAAATCGAACCCACACTAAGAACTCCTGAAAAACCCAAAACAAAACCCTAAAACGAGATCTAAACTTACACGTTGGAGGTGTAATCAGTCTACAAGCAAACCCCTAGGGTTAGGGTTCCTGAAATTGGGGAAAAAATAACCTATTGGACACAAAACCCTAGATTCTCCTAGGTTTTCCATGGAGAAACTCCAAAAACGAAATCTAAACAATTTGGTGGGTTCCTAATGGCCAAACACAAAAAAAAAAAAGAATTAAATTGGTTAAAATCGGATTCTCACCTATTGGGAGATGGTTTCCCAATGAAGGTTCTCTTTCTCCAAGTCTTCTTGGTCCAAGCTCCTTGATTCCCTTTGATGGAGGAGGAAAATGAATTTCTAGGGTTTGAAATTCTGAAATTTGGGGAGGGAATAGTTTTTTTTTCTAATGGAGGCTAGGTTTTGGTTTTTCTTTATGAAGGAAAAGCTTGAGGGAGGCTTTCCTTCATTAAATAGGGCTAGGGTTAGGGTTTCAAATACAAGGGATTAGCTAACCCTTCATGTCTAGTCATGTAGAGCTAAATTTAATTTGGGTTTAGTCATTTCTAGGGTTTTAAATCTAAAACTAAAAATGTAAATTAGGGTTTTACTAAAACTAGATTACAAATTTGGGTTTGATCACTAGGGTTGAACCTATTGGGATTTTAGGGTTTAACCTAAAACTATCATTTAGAACACCTCATAATTATTTAATAAAACTCATCATATTAATTATTTACATAATTAAAAAAATAACAAATTTACAATAATGCCCTAATCTGGAAATGTGGTAGTAACATAATCTTATACGAAATTCGACTTGCATGTACCACAATAAAAATATGTCATGACCCGTACCCTCAAATTGGGCATAAGTCATAGGCCCGCCCAGCCTATGCCATAGTTTTGCTGGTAGATCACTGTACAATAAGCCACAAGTATAATCTATAACTCACAATATATATACATATCCACAATATACTCAATCACAGACACTGAGATAATAAAATCATAAGAAGATAATCGAATAATAGCCTCAAAATCATGGGTCCAAAATAGTCTTCCAAATAATACTAAAGATCTAAATGATAATATTCAAATATAACTAGAAATCCCAGAGAACAATCTGGTTCCAAACAACTAACTAAAATATCCACTTTACTAAACTACTCAATCGCAACTGGGGTCTGAGTTGCTAACTCTCTATGATCCTCCTGAGGGGCAAGATCAGGCTCAACTACGTCGCCAACATTCGATTCATAATATTTAGGGATCTCATCCTCATCGTAGTCACCTAAAATATTGTTATCCAGTCAGAATTGGAATGAGTACATCACAGTAAAATGGTTCCAACACATGGTAGAATCTATACAACAATAAATAGTAAAGAATACATGATGCAATAATACTGAAATCACAATAAGGCAACCAGAATAACTAACTGCTGAAGTTCTTTCATGGAAATGAGGCACAATAATCACAAGTGTCGTAGAAAATAATTACAAGTATGATAGACAAAATAGGAATAAACTAATCTACGTGATTTAAAATACCTTGTCGACATTTGTGAACGGCTAAGAAAAAATTGGTAAACCACACGTGTCGTACATGGTTGTTATTATTCCAGTAAGACCATGGGATGAAAAAGGTAGTTCACACGTCCACTAAGTACTTCCCCTCCAGACTAGTACAACATGGATTTCGAACCAAACACGATGAAATAACAGTAGTCCAGAAAGTCACATATCTCATACAAAAATCTACCATTTACTAATCCGTTTAACAAGTGTCAGAAATCTAATAATCAATACTAAGCATTCATTATAAAAACTATGAAGTACTGAAAGTAATCACAAAAATGTACTTACTTGTTGTCCTTAGATATGGTACAAATTATGTCCCAAATCAGAGTCCAAATCACCTATGTAGTACAAATTACCAAGTCCAATGATAATTTATTTAATTTTGAATTAGTTAGTCTAATATCTTATTTTAATTCTATTATTCTGAATTTTTAGATAAATCTCAATTTTTTTTCCAAAAAACCAAATTTGATAACTTGAGACTCGTGGCACGCAAATCGAGACGTCATGTTGACCAAAATGTCAATTGACATAAAATCTAGATTTTTGTTTGGATTTCTATAGATTTTAGTACTACTTAAATGCTGGAATCAACATATTCACAAACTCACAAGTTGGTAAAAAGTTATAGCCAATATGGCACTCAGATGATAGTTTCATCGGTTCCCTAACTACATTGAGGTTGCACAAATTTTACAAAATAGTAAAATAGTATATTTAATTCTAAGAAAAATATATGTTGTGATTTATCTTGTCAAATTTCCTAAACTTTAAACGGTTTGTGATTCTGAGTTCGGGATCTCCTAAAATCTCGAAAACACCATAATGTGTCAGATTTTGGACAATAGGCACCCTACAAATTTTCAAGAAATCTAGGATTAATAGCTATGCAAGAAAAACCCTATGTATCTATATATATTGGTAAACTGAGAAGCTGTGGCTCAGGAAGTACCATGTGGCATGATTTAGGCTAATCCCGCACAGATCGGATGGCCAAGGTTCAGCCCCGCTCTGAGCCGACTCCTAGGCGAGCTCGGCTTGGCTACGGGTTGGCTCCTCACCCGAGCTTTGACCCGCACCCACCGCCCTCTCTCACTGACTGCTGGGCCCGGGTATGAGCAGCGGGTGGCTGACATATGGGCCCAGGGTGGTTGGCGGCTGACTAGGATTTAGATTAGGGTTTTTATTTATAGAAAATAGTTATTTAATTATTTTTAGTCTAATAACTCCTATTAAATATTTAAAATGTTCAAAAAATTATGAAAAAAAATCTAGAAAATATAAAATGGAATATAAAACCCTAGAAAATTATTTAGGGGTCAAATTTGTCCTTTAGGTTTCCAACAAAATTTCTTAGAATTCCTAGAAAATAGATTTTATTTATTAATAATTACAAAAAAATTCCAGAAAATATCTAATGGCCTAACTATGGTTCCAAACCATAGAATGAGCTTTAATGAGAAATAAGGATATAATTTTCCCTATTGGTGTATAAATCCTAAGGATGTACATATTTTTATTTAACATATTATTATTAGTATATTCGGAAAGTGGGTAGTACACCTGCTGTGATTTTGCTATCTCTAGTCCAGCATAACGACGGCATACTGTATTATACCGAACGTCTAACGATTGCCCTGATATGTTCTTCCTATCTTCCTAGAATTGCCCTGGACACATATCGACAGTATACTGTAGTATACTGAAGGTAACCGGTCGTGTACTATTTTGAATATATTTTATTTTTCATTGTACTTTTTGCTGCTTTTTGCTTGGCGCTTGTGCGCATATTGCTGTATTATTTTCTTGTGCTATTTCTCGGTCATACTTGTCTATTGTGTTTATCCGACCCGACCTGACATTTTGTATAGTTTGGGTCCACTTACCCATTATACACCTGTCTAGTACCAGTCCCGATAGTGACCTTTCGTGGTGCACTCCATTCTTTAATTGTACCAGTCTTGGAGTGACATCATGTATAGTTTTGGGGTCACTTACCCATTATACACATGCCGTGTATAGTTTAGACGATACCTACCCATTATACATCTGTCTCGTACTAGTCCCAGTATAGTTTGGGCCTCCTACCCATTGTATACTTGTCTCGTATATTTCTTGCTTTGGCTTGTTATATCGCACGCTTGTTACGCCTATAACCGTTTGGTTCTATTCCTGTATAGTCTTGTGATTGTGCTTGTCAAAACATTATCTTGTCTAGTTTATCCCTACGGGGAGCATAATATCTATGATGGATTCTGCGGAATGCCACATCCAGAATTCTGAAAGAAAAAGCTAAGGTTAATAACTAGCTTAAATGATCAGAGCATTATAAGAGGATCTCCTGGTTGCATGCAGTCCCGTGCCCCAACGATATTTTACAGATTGATGAACTTGTAGCATGCCGTCGAGTAGTGTGCTTTTCTAGCTCACCGTCGTGTGGTGCATACTATATTGACTTACTCAGGTTCACCTTTCTATGACTTGGATTAGGTGCACATCTCTCCTAAGGGTGGTGTATCCACCATTATTTACTTTACTGTCATCCTACGTTTGGGTAGCTTGGACAGTCTGCAGGGCATACAACCGTACAAAAATCCTAAATTATATTTGTTAGTAATTAGGACTTGTGATAACCCTAGTTAGCTAAAGTAGCAAACCATACTTCTTGCTTGGCCGTAATTGATGGATGGAGTCTATTAATTATCTTTTCTTATATTGCCTTGCTTGTCCGACAGTGACCCATCGTAGTGCACCCCTGTCTATTGTCTTGTATGTCATTTTACTTTATATGCACTATTTCCTACATGTTTTCCTTGCCCTGATCCTGACACTGTACTAGTTATTTTCTCGTTATATTTCTCGCCCAGTTTATTATATATGCTATATGTACCCAGTTACTTATATGCTTTTGTTTACCTTGCATGATCCCGTACATATTCCTGTTAAGTTTTTTTTACATATTTTGTGTTTTATCTTTTTGTTTCACGGAGCACTTTACATATTACCTGGCAGTTACATGTTGCTTAGGATATTGTAGCTCTATGTTGTATTGCTGGTTTTAGTTCATAGTTTGGCCTCTTTTATGGTACTTGCTATTTGGGGTCTGACCCCACAAGTTTTGTTTGCCCAGATCTGGTAGGAGAGCCAAAGATCTTTCGTTTATTTTCGAGGATGGTGACCACGCGTAGCACCAGACCGATTGAGTGAGTTTCTAACTTTTTCTCTCACTTATTGTACAAATTCTTTTGTATGGCGTTTAGCCCGGAGCACTTGTTAGCTCATACTCTGGACTTGTTGCATTGCCTACTTGGCTTAACATGATTATCATATTCTAGACCATGGCTAGAGTTGATCATGTATGACTTACACTCTTGCTAGTTCTTTATTTTTGTATTACTAACTTCATGATCAGTTATGTATATACGGTTTGGGACACTTTACTATTTTACTTCTGATGATCACTTTTCTTGTATATTGTGGATTCCTGCTTGTGATTGAGACACTAGGATAGCTTTACCTAGGATTGACTGTTGGCTTATAGTATTAACCCCCATGTCTATTCACAACCGTGATCATATCTCGCGGTCCTGGAGTACTCTGGTATACGTAGCTGGCTTTGTCAGCCCCCGCTCTCCAGTATTCTGGGGCCGGGGCCTGATAATAAGTGAGTTGAAAGAATTTAGGGAGACTCAAGGAAGGAAGTCAAATATGTGGATGAGATCCTATACTCTAATCCTACTTGCAGGCTTCCTCTGTACATTAACATAACCAAAATAATATTCTCTCAATTTTTATGGGCCACCACAAAAATATGTCACGCCCTAGTCCCAAAATACATAGGACTAGTAATACGTAAGCATTCCTTCCATATGTATATGACAACTCTAATATATGGAAACCATAACACATACGTACACTATATTATGAATAACATTTCACAAGTGGTATATATAAGTCACAACTAATTTCATCCACAGAATAAGTCACAGATAATAAACTAAACCAATGATCATGGTGATAGTTCAATTAGTATGAGAAAAATAATCCAGAAGAATTAATATTCGGGTGGAGACAAATCCACTACCAAACTATATATCAAAACTAAAATAAGAGAGGAGGACAAAACTCCAATATAAAATAAACTGATAATAAATGAGAGTAGGAACTAATAAGTCTATCATCTAAGAGATAATCATGGATACTCAGAAGGTAAATTATCCTTGACAGAAAAGGAAGAATCAGGTCTCGGTCTGTACTCATGCGGATAGTCATGATCGTCTACACCAAGGGACAAAATCTGGATCCATGTTCTCAGTGGGACGTAACAAGATACAATAAATGCATGCCACAAAATACTGAAAATAAATAACCATTAGGTCTCATAACCGTTCTATTTGAAATGCACTTTGAGGACAACATTCCTAAGTAAGGATCTTCTAATAAATAAAAGTGATCGACATACGTAGTGCTCAACCGAGTCACTAGCGGCCAATCTAGAGGAAAAGTAAATAAATTCTCGGCACACAACGCTTCTCCGAGTCACCTATGGCCAACTCGAGGAAAAATAAATAAATCATAAGAGACTCTACATTAACAATTGTCCTCCCCACCCCATTCTTCTATACATATCGGCTCCACAACACGATGATAGCTCTAAATAACAGCTAAGTCTTCTAGCATGCAATTCTATTAGCAGTTATTCCCTATCGCACGTCCCATACGTATCACTGGCCACTCAATACGCAGGTTCGTGAGCTATATTAGACTCATCACTCGTGTAAGAAATATGTCATTGAAAATGAAATATAAAAATGCCTCACTATCATGGGTTGGTCTCTTAACTCTATGCCGACATGCATAATAAAATAAAAGACAAATAATGACGCATACCGTCGCCGTACCCAAGTTTTCTTAGATGCACAGTTTATTAATATACATAAATAAGAAAATAAATGACAAAAATGAAACATACATAAATAAATGTAGATAAACAGTAATCGTGTTAAGGTATACTTGTCTGGTAGATATTTGGTGCTAGAACGACGTAAGACAACAAGTACAACGAACCAAAAAATATAGAAGCTGAACAAACATCTCCGGATGCTATAATAGAAATCACCAACGTTTTCAGAATGGGAAAGATAGTCAAAAAATACTACCCATTCGTCTAATTTGGACACATAAACTAAAACGGTCATTCCAGGTCAAAGTGTGATCCATATGTGGGCTACTTCGCACCAAAAACGTGCTAAGGCTAAAGATCTCTAAATAAAAAAAATATATAGGTCAAACAAATTCTAAATGATGAGACAAACTCAATGGTATGTCCATTTTTGGATTTCGATGAGCCGATCATAAAATCGCTCGTTGAATTGGATCGTAGGGCCCACAAAATGGTGATCCGGTCAACGGTCTCGGAATAGAGCAAAACTTGGGTCACAAGAGAAGTCAAATGCTAAGAGTCCAATGTCACAAGTTTTGTGGTGATCCTATATGCGAGCAAAAACTAATGAGGAAATTTACAAAATACCGATATAGGGACTTTTGACTGATACGGGTTGATTTCGATGTGCACAGATGTCCAAATAACGGGTTGGCAAAATCCTACACGTCAAGAAATATCATACGCGCCTTTCGGTGAAATTGGTATACGATAAAGTGACCAAGTTTGGCTGAAAAAACTCTGTATAAGATTTTTTTAATGTTTTAAAAATAGTTTTTCATGATTTTAAACTAGATTTTTAATTACTTGTAGAAGCATAGAAAAATCCAAACCCTATACGGCTATACTGCAAGCCGCATACATACATGGTCTATGTGGCAAGAAGTCCATGCGGCACCAAGACCAGACTTTACCCATTTTATACTGGAAGTGATCCAAAAAGAGCATGCGGTAGATAGTCAAGAAGCATACAAGGCAGCCGCATGGTGTTACATCTGTCAGTAACCGCATTAAAGGAACTAACAGACATTTATTGCTTCGAGCGCCTCATACTTGGTGAAGGCGATGAATGACAACGCTCACCTCATCTTCATTATTACTTCTGACAGATACAACTGTACTATGCCAAAATGTGGGCCGTGCCCACCCCCGACTCCATGCATCTCAGACTCCATACGCCTCAAACTCAATGCATCTCTGGTTCTATGTTCCCTAAGCTCTGTATGCGTCAAGCTCTCCATGAATCCAGCTCTCTATGCGTTTTAGTCTTTATGATCCTAAAATAAGACCCGACCTTTATAAAGATCAACCCCTATGCGGTTAAGTACGACAAAATCTTTCTATTTTAACTAAGGAGATTCTCTACGATCGAGTGTAGGTCACGTGTCAAGCTGACCAAATCACAATAAACTAGATCTTCAGCAACAAGCAAATCCTAAAACATCACGTGGCAGCTCGATCGTGACATGCGCTCACTGTTAAAACTATTCTATTGAGAATGGACATGTGGCAGTTACAAAATCTATACGCACATAACATATGCGCGCAATGAGCCTATCAACATGATGATTATAAATAACAGGGTGACATACCTAAGACGGACGTACACAGGCATGAGAGAGAAATGTAAAGAAAGTATTCTCGTTCCCTTATCGAACCGTCAATGGAGTAAAGGAGTTGCTATAGTACTTGATCTCCATCGTAACACTTTCCAGAATAAAAAACATTGTACTTAGATTTTTATTTAGAATTTCTTTATATTTATTTCATTTGTTATACAACAAAGTTTGTTCGACTTTGGATCAATGACAAACAAGATCGCGACTCTGTTGGGAACATCCTTCTCCTCTGATGAGAATGTAGTGAAGTAGTCCGATGCGACGAATCTGGGTTCAACCCAGAAGATGCTGGTTGTATCCATCTGCTGAAGCGGAACTCCCATTGTGTATCCATCTGCTGAGCCCAAGCATCATTCTCGAATGGTTCGGATTCTTGTTCGTCTGATTCGAAGGAATCCGTCCCTACCATATTTGCTGATAATGTTTGCTCGAGAGCGTGAGATGAGTCGGAGGGCGATGAGCCATCTTGAAAATGGAAAAAGATATCCTCATCTGATATGGAAGTCGTAAGGGAGGTGGCATACCCTAACCCGAAACGGGTTTGTTGATAGTGGGGATTGCCGAGCAGCGGTGTTCGTCTGCCTTTCCCGTAGTTGAGACCTGGTTCCATCTTCAAGTTGTAACCCATATTTTGCATGATCTTCAAGGCTTGCGGGCTATACCTCTGAACTTGCATTTCACCAGAATCGTCATCGAAGGAATCCTCTTGTATAGTATATTCGTTACGCATGCGGCCGAAGACTATTGAATACTGACCGTTGTGGGCAGGTGGAACAATGAAGATAGAATTCTCATGTGGTGCATACGTCGTGGTGACATTGGATGATAACGTTACTTTCCATTTGTATGGATGATAGGAATGTATAGCTGCCAAGAATTTTTCGTGCTATAGGCTCTATATCGTTATGGGGAGAGGGTTCCTAATTTGGAATCCGAACGTCGATATACTGGAAAAGAGGTCCATTGTTATTATCAGAAACTGCACTCCTGGTTGTATTTACATCACTTGGCTGCTTGTTGGGCCGAATGTTGATGATTAAGGGCGGAGGCTTCTGGTTCAGAGTGATCACTAGAGGATCACCCCCTTTCCCTGACCCGGTCTTGTTCAGGTGGATAGCCATAGGCTCTGTGGTTTTTGGACGGGTAGTCAGTCCTTTCACCTTGATTGACAGAGGTTGCTTGGCAGAAGGTTCTTCAGGCTCCCGGTGGGATTCCTTCTCTTCTTGGGCCGATACCTCTTGCGTGTAGTCTTGAGAGTATAACACGGCGTCGGAGTAGTAGGATTCTACTCCTTTAAACGGGTTTAGGTCGGCCACCTCCGTTTGTACTATCCCTTGGGCGTCTACATATTTAAAACATTGATGTAGGGTCGAAGGAACGATGTTGTGGTCGTGGATCCATGGTCTTCCCAGCAGGATATTGTAAGATACCTCTGAATCGATGACGTAATATGTAGCCACCGATCTGAGGTTGCCAATCTGGATCCTCAGGCAAATTTTTCCCAACGGCTTACTTCTTCCGGCGTTGAAACCCACGATAGTAGTGGTGGTGTAAGCCAGTTCGCTGGTAGGAATCCTCAGCGGTCTGAGCAGACTATGAGGAATGATGCTGATTGAGGATCCCGGATCTATGTGAATCTGGTCGACCTCCATGGAACCGACGTACCCGGTATGGTAGAGGGGTCTGTCATGCCTGTTATGTTTTAACAGCATGTCGTCTTGAGTGAAAGTGATGTTTGGGACCACCTCCATCACACTGTGGCATCGGGGACATGCTGCAGGTTCTTCGTCGGGGGACTTGAGTTGGGTTAAGTATGTATCCGCCTGCATCAATGCCTCACTCAGGGCTAGACGAGTGTCTTGGGAGAGCCTGAGTAGCTCGAAGATGGACAACCTGGCCGGTGTATTAGCCAGTTGGGCCAAGATATCGAAGTTGTACGGCTTCTCTAAACCTTTGTTTTGAATATTTTTTACAGGTTTATCGAAGCGCACTTCTTTTTGCTTTCCCTTGTCCGTCGAAGTTGGTCTCGAAGGACCGACTTCTGGTACGGCGGGCTCTGGTTCCGAAGGTTTGGCAGCTGAAGCGTCTGTAGGTGCATCTTCCTGACTCGCTCTGTAATCCTTGAGGTAAGCCTTCCCTGAACGGGTTGCTGTGGCCAAAACCTCGTCTTCGTCTGATGTCGAAGAAGTTGTAACCATATAGCATAGCTTGCATTTAGAGTTCTTCCTGGACTTAGCTTTAGTAGCATTAGTCTCTTTTTTGAGCTCCGTCACCAAGTCTGGGTGAACCCACATAATCTTGCCTCTCTGGGTAGTTAGGGGTAATAGGTCGTAATTTTGACCCCTAGCCGGAGGGAGATTAACGATGCTCATCGTTGTCCGAGAAATAGGTGTAACACCGTCCGGTACTTCTTTGGGAGGCAGATTGCCAAATTATAGAGAGATCATGTTGGTCATGACCGCCTTTTCGCTATTGCGCAGAGTGAAGGCTTTAGCATCGATCAGCTCTTGGATCTTCCTTTTCAGTATGTAACACGCCTTTGTTGGGTGGTGTACGTATCTGTGGAAGATACAGTACTTGGGGTTGTTGGCACTGTCGACTTCACTGGGCCGCCTCTCCTCCGGAAGGGTGATCTTGCCACTTTTTACGAGACACTCGAATATACTCGGAATATCGTCGTCGTCGAAAGAGTATACCTCGACGGGCCTGGAAGTCCCAGGTTTTGTCTGCGTGGTCGCCGCAGTCTTCTGTCTAGACGTATTGATCGCCAGAACTTCTTTTCCTTTGGAACTGCAAGGATGGTCGTCGTTGGGGGATGACCTCTTGCCTCTGTCAGAGGTAGAGATCATGATGCCATTGTCACGCGCCTTGCGACTGTTGTCCTCGGCGGCTACCGCTGAGATGATGAACGAGGGTCAATCATGGAACTGATATAGTCCTGTGAATACCGAGATCAAGGGAAGAAGGTTCTTCCTACAAATGTCCACCAATGCTGAGTCTGGAACTCCTGGAGGCATCTGTAAAGTGGCTTGGCAAAAATGTTCGACGAAGGTGCGAACGTCC
Organism: Iris macrosiphon; assembly: GCA_036927795.1. NCBI lineage: Eukaryota > Viridiplantae > Streptophyta > Magnoliopsida > Asparagales > Iridaceae > Iris > Iris macrosiphon. Next base: position 35,383,516 of record JAYESA010000003.1, read on the forward strand.
TCATTTTTCCTCTGCTTGACTTCGATAAGAGAGGACATAGACATGTCCATTCCTCCCCCGTAGAATTGTGTAAAAAATAGAGCCTTGAAGTCTTCAAAGGAAGTAATGCAGTTGTCTGCCAGGCTGCGGTACCACTGGTAAGCTACTCCTGAGAGACAGCCCTTGAACACCCGGGTGAGGAGGGCGTCATTTCCTTGTAGCAACACCTTCATCATACTGAAATAGTTCATGTACTGACTTGGTGATGTTTTTCCCTCGAACAGGGCCATAGTCTGAGGTTTGTACCTCGGAGGAAAAGGGGCCTCTTCCCAGATAGCTGGGTATGGCTGGTTGATTCCCAATTTCTTGAGCTGATCTTTGTGCTTCAAGGCGTCGAATTGGGCTTTCAACTCTAGCACTGCTTGCATCGGATTTTTAGCTGGTAGCGAGACCACGGAATGGTACGGAGTTGGTTGTATCGTGACTCCCGCAGGAGGTAGTACATTCTCCCGATGAGGAAGTGAAGGACCAGCTGACTCTTGATCTAGGGCAGGTTCTTAGATTATGTTGGATAGTGGTAGGTCCACCCCCATACGTATCTGAGTAGGCGGGACCGACGTTTGAGCCATAGCAGCCGCCTGTTGAGTTAGCATCATTTGGTACATATTCTCTATCATGGATTACATTTGCTTTAGAGATGTCTCTAGTGTAGTAATGCGTTGCTCAGCGTTCCCTGATGGCGAGGCTTCCTCGTGTTCATCTCCAATGGCATAAACTCCCATCTCCCTGGGCGTCATTGAAGGATGAGTATAGGTTGCTACAGAAGTTGACTCTATACTCTCAGTATCTAATTTGGGAGACTGGCGACCCCCAGCATCGGTATCAGAAGAGCATGAAGTCAGTCGTTGTGACCTTGAACTAGTGTTCTGGAATACCCCGACTTCGGTGTCCCTAAGGAGCATATTGAATTTCCTTTGGCTCAGAGTTCTAGAGGACGGACGTCTTGAGCCTGAGCTTCTTCCAAGTATATGTGAAGCCATGTTCAAAGATGCACGCGTGGGCTCTTCTTCTAGGAAAGATGGAAAGTAGCTTAGCCGGTCGAAAATCGGCCATTTTGCTTTAGAACAGCAATAATTAATTACAATCCTGTGACTATTACAATTGTGCTCGCTAGGAGGCGTAATAGCCACGCTGGAAGATCCCCTCTCCTTGCGTTTCTGGATTAGATACTTGCGCAGGTCAGGAGGAGTTGCAGAAGAAGAAGATGATGGCTTGTTCCTTATGTTCCCATTGGTGGGCATGTGGATGATGGGAGTCATAGTCTTCCCTATGCCACCCGTATACAACAGGTTGGCCATCTGGGTGGCGAATAATCCTTGAGGAGGGTGTCTTTCTGCGACTGGAGCCTTCTTTACGCCTAGGGACTTCGCTTGGCAAAATTTGGAGCTTTCCTCTGGTTGGCGTAAAGCTGAGGATATCCTCAGGCGGCCATCAGTGTCTCGCAAAATTTGGAGGGCGTGCAGATTGTTCCCTTGCTGGCGTAAAGGCCGAGAAGTTGAGTGGGCCGCCGCTCGCTTTCCCTTGCGGAGATCACAGGGATCATCTGGTTCTCCGTAAAGGTCAGATGTTGTTTTATGCGCGGAGCATGTCTTGTACTTTTAATTTGGCGCTGAGGCTTTATCAGAAGTTTTGTCTATTCCACTAGAGCGCGGAGTATACTTCTGGGTTAGCGTTGAGGCATTGCTAGAAGTTTTGTCTATTTCGCCAAGGATGGGAGACTGAATTTCACGTGCAGAGAGTGGAGTATACTTTTGGGTTAGCGCTGAGGCATTGCCAGAAGTTTTGTCGGTTCTGTCAGAGACAGGCGACTGAATTTTACGCGCAGGGCGCGGAGGGAGCAATGCTACAACCTCATTGGTCGGAGAGATCGGAGAGTCCACAGGAATGGTAGAGGATGTCTTGGGCATCCAGACCTTACGCAGCTTCCTATTGTTTTGCACAGAGAGAGAGTGAGAGCTGCCCCTTATTCGGAGCATATCTTCGTAGGCAGACTGGTCGAACTGGACGACCAGTGTCTTCTTCACGGATCCCACGGATACCGCATCGTGTCGAGCAATAGCTTCCTCATCAAAAGAGATAGATGTCCCTAGCAGAGTCGCCATCTTGTTTAGGATAATAAACGAGAAAAGATTTGATAAATACAGAAAACGAGGTCTTGTACAAAGACCCGCCCTTCTTTTATGTTTACAAACAAGATTGTACAAATTTGATCCTACACGAGGATGTCTAAGTACAATTTATTTAATCTGGGTGAATATTGCTATAGGTGTCTGATCGGCAGTTGATCACTTTAGCCCTTGGACCACACGATGTTAAAAAGTGCCGTGGAAGACAGGTAGCAGCTTCGAAGGTTGCTGAAGAGGGTGGATGTCCGATGCCAAAGTCGTCGATCCCTTCTCTTTGCCTGAGCTCTAGACTCTTCTCTCTCTCTCTCTCTCTCTCTTTTCTCCAATTCGTCGACCTATTTCTGATCGTTCTCTCTTTAATTTTTCGACCTTGTTCCTCGTTGATAGAGGTCTCTATTTATAGAGTTTTAGTGACAGTGACCACTCAATCAGTGTAAAAACCGAGTAGTAGAAAGTACAGCACCCTTTTACACAACGGTTAAAATAACCAATGCCTGCGTATAGATGATCCTTTGAATGAGCGTGTGATGCGGGTCCAACTAAGGGACAAAACGCGTATAATCGCTACAAAGATCACGGCGTAGAAGCCACGTAGGTAGGTATCCATCGTGTAGAAGAGGTTGGCATAGAAGCCAATGTCTGTCACCATGGCATAGAAGCCAAATAGTTATCAAACCGGCATAGAAGCCGAATAGGCCTAGAAGCCGAGTGGTCATAAAGGCCGAGTAGGCATAGAAGCCGAGTGGTCATAGAGGCCGAGTAGGCGTAGAAGCCGAGTAGGCACCGAAGCTGAATGGGCGTGGAAGCCGAGCAGGCACCGAAGCTGAATAGGCGTAGAAGCTGAGCAGGCACCGAAGATGAATAGGCGTAGAAGCCGAGCGTAACGTGCCAGAGTGATGATGTGGACGTTTTAGCCGGAATTATGGCTTTTGGAGATATAATCAAATCCCCAGCATTAATTGTGGAGATTCGCCATCATCCGGTGCATTAAATGCAGAGGCATATTTTGATGGTCTGTCACTCGGCCTGCGCATAGTGCAGAGACGTGCCTCGGACATCTGTCAGTTTTTGGCGCTTCAAATGCAGAGACGTGCCTCGAGAACCTGTCACCGCTCTGTGCATAAAAATGCAGAGAAGTGCCTCGAATCTCGTACGAGGTGCAGCTTTTGACGTGGCAGGCGGTTTGGCTTCTGCGGAGCGTAAGGAGCTCTCATCTGCCTCTGTAAACTAGGCAGTATAGTCCTCTGTGTACGTAAAAGTGGTTTACGCAAGGGAAATAGCAGTAAACGATAGCCTGGGTTGCAGTGCCGCGCTATCATTATAGCTGTCGCCTAGGTAGTCGAGCAGTATCCCTTTGTCAGAAGACGAGACGTCAGGTTCATTGCAGGATCTGACAGATTTATTGCAGGATCTGACAGGTTCATTGCAGGCTCTGACAAGTTCACTTCGGAGAATACGAAGCGTCCCTCGTATACTTCAATGCTGCATAAAAAGAGGATAAGTTTTACGCCATAAAGGCGATGAAGCACCCTGTTTACGCTGAAGCAGCCTGGATGTACTGCCCTACGCGGATGGTCCTTGAGCCTGTATTTCTCACTGTGCTTTGGCGGAGAAGCTCTGTTTGCACGTTTGAAGGCTCTGAAGTCCTCTGTTTATGCTGCTTTGCATCAATATGCTGTGTAGAGCTTCCAGCGTATTTTTTATGCTTCTACAGTAAGAATCAAACTAAGAGGTCTTACGGATACCGCCCGCCATAACATCTAAAGTGGAGTCTTGTTTAGAAACCACTAGCGCTAGGGGTCCTACCTCCTCTCTTAAGAAGTCCTTCGCAAAAGGACCAGATTCTTTTACCGTTTTCATCTCAGGAACAACTTCAACTCACTCCTACTTAGAGTGCCTAGGGTATTGAGCCACAACGGCCTTGCGCTTAAGAAGAGCATGAGGGTCATCAGAAGAAGTCCCCTCCTCAAACATCGGGTCCGACGTTGACCTTTCATCGACAGAGGTAGAAATAGTGTGCCCCCCAGATAACTCATATCAAGAACATAGTCCGGTGCTGGAGCATTGGCCGAACAATAAAATCTTTCCATCTCAAACAGTATGTGCGACAGAAAACTAGCAGCAGGTAGCCCAAACTCAGCCTGTATGCCATTAACGGCATAATAACTCCATGTCCGAGCCCCATCAAGGAGACCTCTATAATACCCAAGGGAAGCCATGGGATTGTCCAGCTGGAGCTGGCTATACCCAAATTGATAGAAAAACTGACTAGGTAGAAAAGGCTCCAGACAGATGTAAGCCAAATTTTGATACATCAAGTGAGAGGGGTGGATAGCAAGGAGCCAACAGTAAATTTTTACCGATAACAGGCGATTAACAGCCCCACTGTTTCACTATTTCCCTTTCAGTGAACTCTTGGACTGTTGTGAAGAATGTCCAACAATTCATGTGGGCGAGCTCCCTTCTATAGGAGGGCACATTCTCAAACTATCACTTTATCGCTCGAGAGCGGCGGATAAGGGCATCTCCCTCCAACATGCCCTCCTGGGTACCGGGGCACATCTAGGATTGATGGTGCAACAAAAGGCAACCCATCAGGTAGTGATAGGGGAACTCCACCCTGTTGAATTCTCTAACACCTTTGTGTTGCTTTACCTTTGCGACAAAACTTCGAAGACCGCGGTAGATGCACAACCATCGCAGGCAGTAACACAAGTAGGTGGCCAAAAGCTAGCTCCACAGTCGAAAGGATAAGGTTATGACTAATTCTCTCGATTGAGCCTGAACCACCCAACGAGAACATGACTGTACAGCCAAATCATCAGTTATCCTGCTAGCAGTGCCTTATCGGAGAGCTCATAGTTATCCATAAGGAAATAGCTTAATTCCTCGCATTCGACAAACGATTCGTGACATTTTTGGAGCAAAGCCATGACAACTCTTTGGGATTGTGGTCCCCTAACATAAAACTTGTCTGACCCAGGCTCCTCCGAGAAAAGATAATGCGTCCAGATAGTGATATACGAGATAGGCCCTTTAGAAGATTTATCCTCCTTATATACTCTCTGACATATGCTATGATGATACTTAACTCTTTATATACGACTAGGAACTCCAGATTCTCTTTTTTGAGGTCCTTTAGTTTGTCGTTGCTTGGGCTATATTTCTCGTAGGGCACTTTGCCACAGGGTAGCCTCGATATTGAGTGCATCTCATGCAAAGCTAGTCTCATCTCACCGCTAAGCATGAATAAAGTCCCCATATGACAGTGGTACATTTTCATCAGGGCGATAAAGAGACAACTGTTCATCTCTAGGCCGTAAAAGGTTCCCCTCACAACGAAGAATAGACCAGCATCTTTAAGCTTCCGCTAATAGCACTTTAACACCCATTTGGTCAAGCGACACCACGAGGGACTATAATGGGCCTAGTTAAGAGTTCATAATTGCCCAGGCGTATACTTTCCTTTCTTGGCAACTTGATGGCAGAATGTATCCGAGGCACAAACATCGAGGTTAAGCCCCAAGTCACTCCTGATGACACCAGGTGCCAACCCGAGAGAAGAATAAGAGGGTGACTCCTTATGGCCAAAAAAATCCCCCTTTATTTGGTCGGCCCCACCTGATCTTACAAGTAAGAGCCCTCCATTGTTCAAACGTCAAGTTCCAGTCCAACTTTCTCCGACCCATTACTATACAAAAGTCCGACAACGACATATGACGTTCAAAAGTGGGCATAGACATCTCTGTCCCATGGTGGGTGAAGTTCCAGTTCTCCTTTGAGTTCCCCAAGTCAAAAAAAGATGTGGTCAGTGTGTCTCCAAAAAGAAAGTATGGTTTCTTGAAAGAATAATCATGTGCAACAACGGCCTTCCCTGAGTTCATTTGACTTAGGAGATAAAACTCGCTCTGGTCAGCGATTAGCTTTTGTCTTTCGGACGAAAATCCCCTATCCAGTTGGGTTTGCATGGTGGCAGTTAGGTCTCCAAAGTTCATACTAAACGGGACCCACTCAAGGTTAAAAACAAACTCGCCAGAAGGAGTAGTAGGAAAGTTCACTACAAAGCATAAAATAAGTTCAATTATAATACTTGTCAAAATATTGCAATAGCGGCTATGCACATCATCAGCACATAATACTTTATACAGATTCTCCAGGCATTAGGATTCGACCCACACTTGAGAGATCGGCGCATGATGGGCCTTCACCTATGAGATAAGCCATGGCCCATGCATGACAGGTTCGCACATTACATGCTTTTATCCATGCGATATACTGTGTGAAAGGTCTGTGCATGTTTCTCAACTATGCAACAAGACTGTAAAATGGCCGCACATGCCTCCTCATCCATGTGGTGAGCCATACAAAGGGTGTCTCTGTACTTTTATGCGTCATCATCCCCATAGGGAACCCTACCTAAGACATGCTTATGTACGTTGGAGGGAATCTTAGGGAGGTCGGTCTCGGTGGCGGGGGCCTTCCCTTTCCCGTTTCCCTTTCTCTTGGTAGTCGCTGCCTCAGTGGCAAGGCCTTTACCCTTGGCACCCGTTAAAGAAGATGGACCTCTGGAGGCCATGGCAGTCATCGGTAAAGGAGGGAACGACAGCAGCAAAAGAAGAAATATAGAGAAAAAAGTCAAAGACTTCCTCCCTCTAAGCACTTCTGCTTTTATATATAAGAGCACCTCAGAACCCCAGCCGCCTCAGTCCACGTGGCAACCAAGGATAAATACGATGCTTGAGTTCTTGATCCGCTGTCATCAATAAATGAACCATTAACTCGGCAAACGTGTATAACAACGACTCAGAATACTAAGAGATTCGTTCAAAGATCGAGCCAAATTTTGGCACTTAATACAGATTTGACAACCTGGCAGAATCTTTCATGCGCCCAAGGAGAACATTCGACACAGCTACCCTTATGCGACAGCGAGTTCATGCGACATGATATCCATGCATTTAAAGTTTTGTCCATCTATTCTTTTTGTTCAAAGTGTTCCAAACTTCTTAGTTTGAAAACTTTGAACGGGGTCTTGTAGAAGCATGGAAAATCTAAACTCCATGCGGCCAAACTACAAACTGCAAACTGCATACATACATGGTCTATGCGACAAGAAGTCAATGCGACACCAAGACCATACTTCACCCATTTTACACTAGCAGTAATCCAGAAAGAGCATACGACAGACAGTTAAGACGCATACAAGGTTGCTTCATGGTGTCACAACTGTCAATCACCTCATTAAGGCATTGACAAACATTTATTACAACTAGCACCTCGTACTTGGTACAGGGGGCGAATGACTGTTCTCACGTTATCGTTATTATTACTTCTGAAAGATACAATTATACTGTGCAAAAATACGGACCAGGTAAGCCCTAGACTCCACGTGTCTCAGACTCCATGCGCCCAGACTCCATGCGTCTCTGATTCCATGCGTCTCTGGTTCCATGCGCCCCAAGCTCCTTATTTATCAAGCTATCCATGGGTCCAGCTTCCTATGCGTCGTGGTCTTTATGAGCCTAAAATAAAACCTAACATCTATAAAGCTTAACCCCTATGCGGTTCAGTTTGACTAAATCTTTCTGTTTCAACTGAGAAGATTCTCTACGATCGAGTGATGGTCATGTATCAAGCATAACAAGTCATAATAAACCAGATCTTCAGCAACAAGCAAATCCTAAAATACCACGTGGAAGATCGATCGTACATTCGCTCATGGTATTCTATTGAGAACGGACACGTGGCAGTAACAAAATCTATGCACGCATAGCATATGCGGGCGCATGAGCCCATCTTTATGATGGTTATAAATAGCATAGTGGCATACCCAAGACGGACGTACACAGACATGTGAGAAAAATATAAAAAAAGTATTCTCGTTCCCTCATCGGACCATCAACAGAGTAAATGAGTCGCTACAGTACTCGATCTCCATTGTCACACTCCTCAGAATAAAAAATATTGTATTTAGATTTTCTCTTTAGGATTTCTTTGTATTACTTTTATTTGTTATACAACAAAGTTTGTTCGACTTTGGATCAATGGCAAACACTAAATACTGTAAAATAAATTAAACTAATTAATTGTGTTTATAGTCGGTCAGGGTTTTTACGTGAGGGTAATGGTGGTTCGATGTTTCTCCAACAGTGGAAAAGATACGGGTCTCCAAAGTAGGTGTCATGGACTATTTTTTTATTCCAAAAAATTATAATTTTTCTTGATTTTGGAACTCTATTTACAGATAACACAAGGCAAAATAAATTATTCTATTTGAAGAGAAGTGTAGAGGGTTAGATTTTCTACGTACAAGAGAAGAAGACATACGAAATGGCCCCACAACGGAGAAGGAAAGAGGCCGCAAAGTTAGCCCGACGATGAACGACTGTTGCTGCTTGTTGTTGCGGCTACTGCTGTTTGTTACCACTGCTGTAGTCGGCTGTCGACGGCGGATCTGTATGATGGTGCATCGGCAGGCTAGGGCTAGGGTAGGGTTTGGGTTAGGGTTAGGGTTTTGAATATATATATATAACATGGGTGAGAGAGAGAGTGCAACGAGTTCAGGGTTGGTTTGGGGGTGAACACGCGAGCAAGGGGGGTGGGGAGGGGGAGGGTTATTCTGTACGCAGGGGGTAGTTTTAGTTTAGTTTAGTTTTTTCCTTCCTTCCTTCCTTCCTTCCTTCCTTCCTTCCTTTCTTTCTTTTTCTTTTCTTTTCTTATCTATTTTATTATAAACATATACAAAACCAATATATAACAAATATATGCAAGTAGATTTTTAGAAAAATTCTAAAACAACAAAAATATCATAGCATGATAAATATATGTGTGTGTGTGTGTGTGTCTAATTTTATATATATAATATTTATGAGGATATTTGGTCAATAGAAAATATATTCTAAATAACTAAATAGGAAATGGCTTGACTGATTAATTAATTAGATACTATAATTTATATATAAAGTTATTTACTTAATCCGTAAAATAATTTTTAGTTGATAAAGAAAATATGGCTAACTAAATAAAACAAAACTATAAATTAATAACTCAATTAAATAATTCCATTAAATTAACAAAAATAAATAATATTGATAAAAAATAGGGGCTTTACATATCATAATGACATAAATTGAAGGTTTAAAAATTAATTTTGAGTTAAAGTAAGGACTTGCCTTATCTTGAGTAAAACCTAGAGTTCCATCCAAATCCGTTCCAAATCAAAACCGTAATAAAAGTATTTAACATATATATACAAATATTAGAATCTGACCTAGGATTAAATTAAAATAAATTAGGGAAGAAATGGTTTATACCTATGTTTTGAAGAAGAAGGAGGAGAAGGAGTAGGAAAATGAGGGTGGTGACCGACGGCAGCGCATTGGCAGCAACAACGGCAGTAGTTGCAGCAATAGTTGTGGCAGCAGTAGCCAGAAGGGGAAGGGAATATAAAGAGGGAAGGAAGAAGAATGAGATGAGGAATAAGAAGAGGAGAAAAGGAAGAGGGAAGGAAGAAGAATGAAAAGGAAGAAGGATGATATAAAGAGAAAGAGGGAATCTGCTGGTGATGTTGGAAATGTGGAGAGAGGGAGAAAGACATGTAGGTCTTAGGAAATAAAGAAGAGGAAGATGGTAACATGTGGTGTGTGAGTCACAAAGTCGGGGAGCTGAGTTCGGTGAGGGATTCCCCCTTTCATTATTTTTTTTTTATAAACCCCTCCTCTTAAATAGAAATTGGTAACAAGACCAGTTTTACAAACAAAAATTTGCATATATATATATATATATATATATATATATATATATATATATACATATATATATATACACACACACACACTCATCTGTATAAGTATATGCATATATACGTCTTTACGAATATGAGGTATTTTGAAATACAGTAATAACACTTTACCCACCTTAGAGAAATTTTGTCCTCGAAATTTGAATTAGTATCAATGTAAATTTAAAGGATAAATAACCTTGATCAGCGAACAAATACGGATACTGATTTCTCATATCCTCTTATTTTTTCTAAGTTGATTTTCTTGGAGAGTCTTTGCTCCAAGATACTCGAACTAATGGAGTGATCCGATTCTGGACTATCTTGTCTCTATGATACAAGATTCCAATATGTCTTTGCTCAATGCGTAGAGTTCATCCGACAGTAATCCCTGAATGATCTAGTATATAATTCAGATCCGGTACATACATTCAAAGCTGTGACACATAGAATATATTATGTACTCCCCTCTAGTATCAGTGGTAGGGCAAATTTGTAAGATACATTTCCAATTTTCTCCAATATATCACATGGCCCAATATATCTCAAACTTAGCTTTTCTCGAGTCCCGAATCTAATTGTTCTCCAAGTTAATGATATTTTTAGAAATGATGACCATGTTAAAATTGTAAGATTTTTTAATGTTTGTCGGCCTACATTTTCTTTTTATCCTGTGCTTCTTAAAGATGACTTCTTATGGCATTTGACCTTGTCTATTATCTGTGTGAACAACTTTGATCCAAATAATTGTTGTTCTTCTATATCAATCTATCTGATACCCAAAATTTTGCTCAAAAAATTTATATATCTTGGTATTTCCTTGATGAGTAGTGTATTGTGAATTATAATATCCCGATATTATGTTTGTTCTTAGTCGTTTACTTAATACACATAATTGATCTTAAAGAATCATCCAAGTATCTTATAAATTCACTTAAAGTCATATTTTTGTCTTCTCCCAATGTTTAATATCTTCTAGTTGAACTAGCTTGATTCTTTCTACCAAAGATGATCGTACTTGCAAATTAACCCCTAGACCTACTGTTATTGGATATATTACCTCAATTTCCATATTATTCAGATCATTCAAATTTTTCTTTGGGGTATTCATAAAATTGCGATATATTTTTTTTACTTAAGGTATTGGCTACCCTATTTGCCTTGCCCAAATAATACTCCATTTTTATATCAAAATCCCTAAGCAATTCCAACGCTCTTTGTAGTCCCATATTTACTTCCTTTTTATAATCAATAATGCGTTTGATTCTCTCACCATACATATAATGTCTTCATAATCTAAGTCCAAATACTATTCTTGCAAGTTATAGATCATGAATCGAGTAATTTCTCTCATATTGCATCAACTAGTGAGTAGCCTAAGCTATAAATTTCCTATGTTGTATTAGTACATAGTCTAATCCTTTGCTAGCATCACTAATGTATATTTTATATCCTCATGTCCCTGATGGTGATGTTAATACAGGTGCTGAAATCAATCTTTCATTTAGTTCATCAAAAGCTGCCTAACATTTCTTCTTCCAATTAGACCTTTCTTCCTTTCAAATCAGACGGGTTAATGGTTCGGCGATCCTCGATAAGTTTTTATAAATATTCTATAACATCTTGTTAATCCCAAGAAGCTTCGAATTTTTCCTTTATAATTTTTGGGTTTGGCCAAGATTTAACAACTTCTACCTTATTCGGATCCACTAAAATATATTCTCCACTTATAATATAACCTAAAAATGATATACGGTCCAACCAAAATTCACATTTACTAATTTTGGCATATAATCGTTCTTGCCTTTGAGTATGCAGTACTATCCTCAGATACTCCTCATGTTCTTCCTCATCTTGCGAATATATACGAATGTCATCAATGGATACAATCATAAATTTAGCCAAATATTGATATAATATCTGATTCATCAGATCCATAAATATAGGAGGAGCATTAGTTAACCCAAATGGTATAACTAGAAACTCATAATTTCAGTAACGAGTTCCAAAGGTAGCATTTGGAACATCTTACTTCCTCACATTTACTAATGGTATTTCAACCTCAGATCAATCTTTGAAAATACCTTCACTTCTCCTAATTGATCAAATTGTTCAACAATCGAGGGTAAAGGATACATATTTTTGATTGTTGCTTCATTTAAGGCCCAATAATCAATCAGCAATCATAGGATCCCGTCGTTCTTTTTACAAACAGCACTGGTGCACGCTATGGTGAAGCACTTTTTTTGCCATTAAATAAAAAAAGAACTAAAAAAAATTGATTTGATTAACAAACTAAAGAAAGTACAGAGAAGTCCTAGAAGACAATCTAAGTACAAATTTATTTTCTAGGGGGTGACGATGGAGGGTTAGGAGTGTAACAACTCTCTATACTCTGTGGATGATTTGAGACAAAATCTCTTCTCTCTCGCTTGAGTGTAGGTTTGTATATAGTCAGCCAGTCCTTTGTATGGGTGTGGTACCATGCTATTTATAGCCGCACTGTGGACGTGCTATGGATGCCGTATATATTCCTTTTTGGTGGCCGTATAGGGATACTTCAACAACATATATTTGTAACTATGGTCGCATGTCACGGGAAAGCTGTCATGTGAGTTCGGTTCAGATATGTTGTTGACGAGATCTCGGAGTTTTATCAACCCGTTGTGTGCGTGACTTGGTCAGTTGGATACGTAGTCAGCACCAACTGTGGAAAGATCTCTATAGTTATAACGGGAAGATCTTGTGAGCTAGAGGGCGCATAACAACTTGGCCGCATAATGGTGAGGTCACATGGGTCTTGTAGCCATATACGTGCTCTTGTTTGGGCCTTGGTCGAATGGATACTCTGGCTGCATATGTGCTTTCATCTGACTGAGGCCGCATATCATCGAGGCCGCATAATATTGAAGCTGCATAAACGGAACACGTGGCATGGATCGGTTGTCAAGGTCATTAATTATTGGATGTGACTCTTTATCTTTTTGCTTGCCACCCCTTTACGAGTCTCGAGGCTGCCAGGCCTTTTTTTGTCAGGCATTGGTCTGGCCGCATGAAGCCTATTATGCGGCTTCCGTCTGGCTGTATCTCTCTTATTTTATGTGACATACGCTCTATGCGGCCTGTAGTATTTTTTTGCTTCTACAAGACCCCCTTCAAAGTTTCCAAAATGACGAGTTTGGAATACTTTGAATGAGAAGCATGATCGAGCATTTTTGGCCGTAGGGTAGAGCCATATCGCATAACTCTGTGTTGCCACATAGCACATTTTGCCAGGCTGTCAAGTCATTAAATGAGTGGATTAGGTTCAATCTCTGAGGAGATCTCTTGGGATTCTGGGATGTTAGTTGACACGGAGTCCGAGGTAACGGTTCAGAGAATATTAAGTGGCTTAACCAATGAGAAGTCATCGTCATCTTTCTAACGCTTCATGGATCTAGGCATTGGGATTCGAACCGCCGCTGCATTTATCCCCATCTGCATATTCCAACTTACATAGGGGTCCTAAGGAGAAAGAAAGAAACTCTCTAGTTTCTCCTCTTCCCTTTTTACTGCTGCTCGCTGTCATGGCCCCCAAAGTTGCTTCCTCCGCTGCTGCCGCTGCCGCTAATAGCAAGGGGAAGGCCAAGAGCAAGGGGAAGGCCTGCTCCGCTGTAGTGGACCCTCCGTTGTTCCCTATCGATGTTCAGCCACTGATCAAGGAAAGGTTTCAAACGAGGAAGATAAAAGTGTTCAGTTGAACACAGAGACATATGCACGGTTGGACGCATGGATCCGTCTATATGCTAACTTACTCACTACCGCATGGGTGGCTTAGTCGCATAAGCCACTCGGGCGTATGACCAACTTTGCTGCTTGGGTGCCTCATCTTCATGGGTGCCCCAGCCGCGTAAGCTTCTCTACCGCATGGCTAAGCTTTTGTATAATAGGGGCATTCCCCTTGGCCAAATTCTTTTGATTAATTATGACCTTGTTTTTTTGTTTCATTTGCAATGGTATTGCCCACCACACCCTCAGGCAAGCTGGTACTCAGGAAGAAACTGCTACCCCTCAACATGAATCTTGGAGACTTGGCGGTGGCTATCAGGAACCAAGTTAACAAGGACCTCCCGAAGGAGCGTTAACAGAAGATCTTTGAGTAGACGCCTTTCTTCCTTCTGAGTCAGATCAACACGGGGAAGATCCCTGTTGAAGATGAAAAGCATTTCTTTCAGAAGTCGTATTTCTTGTTTGGAGATGCACTGGAGTCTCCTCAGGTGGGGCCCATCAGGGAAGACTATTCTTTTACTTTTAATAGGTCAGAGATGATATTTCCTTTCTACACCCATCACTTGGTTGTATCGGACCAGAAGGTGCTGATGGGTCCGCGATGGATGGATTGGGACCTGAACCCTGAGTTGATAGGGGCCTCTCTGGGCAACATCAATCCTTGGACCGGACAAAGCAAGGGGGTATTTCATAGCGCCAAGGAGTCACCATCTTATTCCCTTGTCGAACTGAGGCCTGTTCTCGTCAGCAGTGAACTGAGACCGAACATAAGTATATATGCGGCTGGCAATTTTCTTCATCAGGTTGCCAAAAAGGGCTCCTACCCTATGGGCCAGTTGCAGGCTCTCTTCTGGGCACACTACAGTGAATCCTGGTATCACCTGAATCTATGAGCCCTGAGGAAGTACGAGAAAGAGCTTAGGGCGGCCAATCTGTTCTTTGTCGTGCGGGGCACATGCTACGGACTAGAGGTTAACTGACCCCTATTCCTTGATAGAGTTGTATAATTATCCCACTGGGCATCCGCCTCGACATTCTGCATCCAAGGGATGTGCTCCATGAAGAATCCCTCGAAGGTTGAGATGATGCCAAGTGTAGCTTAGTGGTATAAAATTAGGTCTTCATTTTGGACTTTATATTCGCCTCAAACTTGGTTGACTATCAGCTTGGTGTCACCGTATGCCACTGTAAAACCCCTGATCCTATTATAAAGTATTTATTTTTTTATTATTATTATTAATTTAATTGTAGTAATTATATGCTAATTAGGAGAAACATATTTTTATTTAATTTTTACTTTGGGTGGTTGTGCATTTAGAGGACTTATGGAGGCATTAGGAAATTTTCCTATTTTATTTCATATAGGAGACCCTTTGGGTAGTTGCTAGCTTAATGGTATGCGTTAATACAAATTCTAGATTTTTTTATGTGTATGTATGTATATATATATATATATATATATATATATAAGAAATAGAAAGATATGAAAAAGAAAAAAGAGAGAAAAAGAAAAAGAAAAGAAAAGCAAATGAATTATCTATTTCAACCAAAAAGGCAGACCCGCGCCATACGAGAGAATCCCCCGCGGCCCGCGCGTTAAACCCCCCCTCTCGAATCCTCTTCATATATATAATCATCTATTTCAACCAAAACCCTAACCCTAGATCATCCTTTCTTCTCCTCTTCCCATATAGACCTAGAGAGCGCCGCCACCGCATCCAGAACCGCCGCCAAGGCTACCCGGAACCAGGCCCCGACGACCGTGACCCCGCGTACCCCGCGCGCTGCAGTTTCAAACAACGAAGTACCTGTGTTCCAGCGTTGTTTCCCGTCACCTCGCTCAACCAAACGCCACCTCGTCTTCACCGGTACGCTGACCCCTTAACCTTCTTTAATACCTGTATAATAGTAGACCTCGAACAACGCGTAACCATAGGCGAAAACAACGTCAAAGTTGGCAGAAAATGATAATTTCTGGGATCGCAGAAAACTGCGGTGATCACCTATGTTCTCGGATTCGTATCTCCCACAACAGCGATCTGAATCCGGTTTTTCTTGTTGGTATACGAAGACCACTTGACCTAGTTTATTTCCTGTCATTTACATTATTCTATTAACTGCTGTATATGGAATTTAATTAGTTGGAAAAACCAAAATATACACTTTTTCCAAATTTCCAAAAGTTGTAAAACGGAGCACGCCCCGCCAAACGGGACCACCCCGCTTTGTACCAAGTGTACCAAATGGTGCGCGCGGTATACCCAGACGTGTGGGATTTTGTGGAAACTGATTTGGACGAGTGTGCGCGTCGGAATTAGCCCGTATCCGCGAACAATCCCTCGTGTCGCAACCTTCACAAAAGTTCTGCGCATTTAGTGCACGCTCGTCAGATTGTGACGAAACTTGCGCCATTGGATTCGTGGTATCGCGCTGGTCCTGTGACCCAATTTTCATGCAATTCTGAGATAGTTGACCAAGTCACCAATTGGCGGGCCTACGTTGACTTTTTGGGCAAAATTGTGTTTGGCTCACCGAATACACATCTGGACATACCGTTGAGCTCGTATTGACATTTAGAATTTATTTGACCTATAATTTGTCCCATTTAGAGACTGTTATCCTTGATACGCTTTTCGGTGCAAAGTGGCCCACATGTGGAGTCCACTTTGACCCAAAATTACTGTTTTGTCCCTGTGTCCAAATTGGACGAAAGGGGAGTGCTTTCTAGCTATTTTGCTTATTCTGGGAACGTTGGTGATGTTTATTTCTGCATCCAAAGACGTTCATTCTGAGGTCGTAGTTTTTGACTCTTGGTGTTTGACATCTGGACATTATACTCTGCAGCTCTCTTGTCAGGCAAGTATACCTTGCCTTGTTGTACTGTTTAAATTCAGTTATATATTTAGTTGCATGTTTATTATTTTAGATAATATAACTGTGTGCGTCCGAGAGAGACTCGGGTGCAGTCAACGGAGGCGTTGACGTTAGGACTTATGTCTGACCTAGTGTCTAGTAGACCCACCTAAAGTTGTGGAGTTATTGGTATGACTCCCAGGCCTTGACACATTTCTTACACGTGTTGTGAGTCTCATGTAGGGCACGGACTTGTGTATATGGTTGGCCACATGTACGTGTAGGCGTGCGACGGATAGGGTATAACTGCTAATAGTGATGCATGTTAGAAGACATAACACTTATTAGTAGGCGAAGCAAAGACTATCGTGGTACGAGGGTCCAATCCTTGTCCTTGTTTGGTTGTAAGGTTGGACTACTGTTCTAACGATAGACTATGAGCCAGAGTTACGACGCCGCGACGTAGTAGCTAAGGCGTGTTATGGATACAAAATACATAGATCATTGGGCGGGGAGGACGACTTGTAGGCGTATAGGACACCCCACTTCCTTTGCACTGCTGCCACACTCGATGGAGTGATATGGACGATATATACTATACTGCTGCCATGTTCTTCGGAGCGATATGGACGATATATACTACACTGCTGCCATACTCTTCGGGGTGATATGGACATTATATTATACAGATGCCATGCCCTTCGGAGATGGACGTTATTACTTAGAGCCCTCCTATGGGGGCATATGTGGCATATACTAGCCAGTTGTCACGATTGGTGAATTACGTCAGCATATGTCTAGCCTACACCTTCCCATACACTCAAAGTTGTCCTCAAGTTGCATTTCACTTAGATGGTTAGGTCACCCTGGAGTTTTTACAGTATTTATATTATGGCATACTTTTATGTATCTTGTTATGTCCCTCTGAGGACCTGGTCCCTTTTAGGTGTATTATTCATGAGTATTTGCAGGAGCGCAGATCCGGACTGGCTACTTATATTGCGAGAGATCTACTCTTCGAGCCTCGTGATTGTTAGAGGTTGTATTTATATTGTATTCATCTTGTTTATTCTTTATTCTAGTTCGTCAGTGGATTTATTTCCATCCGACTGTCATCTTTAAATACTTTATATTGAGATCTAGTTATAGATATTGGTTATTCATTTACATATGATTTCTTTGGATGAGATATAGTTATGCTCTGAGATATATATATGTTTACCACTTGTGAATTGTTATTCATATTACAACGTAAGTGTGATATGGTTTCCATATATTGGAGTGCCATATTCATACGGCTGGCATGCTTACGTGTCCTAGTCCTACGTTGTAAAACCCCCTTCCTAGAAAATCGTATATAGCCTTTTTATTTATTAATTATTAATTAAATTATAGAATTATGGGCTAAATAGGGGAAATAGATTTTTAATAATTTTTATTTTAGGTGTTCGAGCACTTAGAGGACTTATGGGACCATCAGGAATTTTTCGGAATTTATTCCATGTAGGAGACCCCTTAAGCAGTTGCTAGCCTAATGTTGTGCATTATGCTAATCCATGAATTTTTTTATGAGTATATATATAATATATATGTATATACAAATATATATATATATATATATATATATATATATATATACTTAGAAAGAAAAAAAAGAAAAAAGAAAAGAAAGTAAAAGAAGTATTATTAAAGAATTAAATAAGTATCTAATAATAATAATAATAATAACAATTTGCTAAGACCCCATCATACAGCAGCTAGCAACTTGCTAACTCCTAAAAGGGACCGCCCACTTTAGCCCATTTGCTACCAGAGAACCCCGCCCATTGCATTAGCAGCGCCCCTTTTCCAACCCTCCCTTCACGCGGACCAAACTTCACTCCTATTCCCTCTCCCTATCACATATATATATATATATATATATATATATATATATATATATATATATATATATATATATATATTATTTCAAAATCCTAACCTAAATTTTCAGACCTCCTCTTCCCATCTAGAGCCGTCATCGCAGCCAGAGAAGCCCCGCCAAGCCATCCAACCATCCCGACGACTCCGACCTCGCGCCCTGCAAAATCCTACTCGAAGCACCTTCGCTCCGGAATTATTTTCCGTCGACTCGCTCAACCAAACTCTGTTCTGTCTTCACCGGTACGCTCACCCCTTAACCCTCTTCCATATCTATATCATAGCCAACCTCGAAAAATGTGTGCCCCTAGGTGAAAAACATCGCCCAAAGTGGGCGGAGCAGACCCAATTCTGGAATCGCAGAAACCTGCTGTGACCACCCATATTGCCGAGTTCGTATCTCCAACCACAGAGATCCGAATTCGGTGATTCTTTTTTATACATGAAGAACACTTGACCTAGTTTATTTTTTGTTAAATAACCCTATGCTATTAGTTGCTGTGGACATAGTTAAATTCGTCACAAAACTGCGCACACCCACTTTTTCCAGATTTCCAAAAGTTAGAAAACGGAGCGCGCCCCGCCAAACGGGACCGCCCCGCCATGTACCAAGTGTACCGAATGGTGTATGCAGCATAACCGGACACATGAAAATTTGTGGCGACTGATTCGGATGCGTGTGCGCGCCGAAATCAGGCCGTATCCGTGGACATACCCCGTGTCGCAACTTTTGTGGCACTCGCGCATATTTTGTGAACGCTTGTCAGATTGCGACAAAATTTGCGCCACTGGACTCGTGGTAATGCGCTGGTCCTGTGACCCAATTTTCATGCAATTCTGAGACGGTTGACCAAATCGCCAATTGGCGGGCCCCATAGTTGACTTTTTGGACAAAATTGTGTTCGGCCCATCAAAATCCACATTTGGACATACCGTTGGGTTCGTATTGACATCTAGAGTTGTTTGACCTATAGTTTGTCCCATTTAGAGACTGTTACCCTTGGCACACTTTTCGGTGCAAAGTGGGCCACACGTGGACCCCACTTTTGCCCGAAATTACCGTTTTGTCCCTGTGTCCAAATTGGACGAAAGGGATGTACTTTTTAGCTATTTTGCTCATTCCGAAAATGTTGGTGAAGTTTATTTCAGCATTCGGAGATGTTTGTTCGGAGTCCTTAGTTCCATGTTCCGTGTCCTTGATATTTGGGCGCGTACACTTTACAGATTTCTTGCCAGGCAAGTATACCTTGCCATTGTACTGTATTTACATTCCATATGAGGTATGCATGTTTATTTTCTATTTATTTAGTTCATTTATTTTAACTGCTATATAAACTGTGCGTCTGAGGAAACTTGGGTGCAACGACGGTGTCGTCGTACTATATTTTTATTTATATATATGCATTGGACCTATTTTATGAGACTACCCCATCTTCATGAGGCATTTATGTTTCATTGGCTATGACACTAATCTTACACGAGTGTGAGTCACATGTAGGACACGGACTTGCGTACTCGGCTGGCCACTGGTACGTATAGGTCGTACGACGGATAGGGATAACTGCCAATAAAAACTTTGCATGCTAGTAGACCTGGCGGTTATTAGAGGTTTATCGTGTCATGGACATGACATGCTTAGAGCATTGGGTGGGGAGAACAACAAGTACCGCATTTGAGCTCCTTTGCACTTTTATCTATTGTGCGCCCGAATTCTCCGCCGGAGATACGGGTGGTGATGACCACTATATATTATATTATTATCAGGCGGGCCTCCGGCGTTCGAAAGTCGTCGTACCTTTTTAGGCCCCTGGATCTCCAATAGAGAACCATGCCAAATTCTAGTTTTTCAGCCAGATAGCTCACTTGTGGGGAAAGGTATTCTTAACTGCATTCACATAGATGGTTAGGCGACCCCAATGGATGTTTATTTTTAGTACTTTATTGGCATGTGCTTTTTGTATCTTGTTACGTCTCTCTGAGGACCTGGTCCCTTCCAGATATAGGTGAGTAGGAGTACCCGCAGGAGTATGGACCTGGACCTGACGCTTCCTATCAGTCGGAGGCGATCTTACCTTCTGATTATATGTGATTCATTGCAGCTGTTTAGAGATTTTAGTTGCTATTCTTTTCGAGACATTTATTCTTATATTAGAGTTTATTCTCTTCTCTCTCTAGTAGTTTATTATTGTCGATTTGCAGTGGATTTGTTTCCACCCGACTATCACACTTTGAGATTACTATTTGAGACTGCTTCTTTGATATTCAGTTAATGATTTCCATTATTCTATTATTTATGCTGTGGATGAGATATAGAACTGCGTGTGACTTGTTGTGACATATATTACCACAGTGGATTGGATATTCATGTACAGCGTACGTGTGTATATGGTTTCCATATATTGGAGTTCGTATACATACGGCTGGCGTGTTACGTATTCCTAGTCCTACGTATTTTGGGACTGGGGTGTAAAATATTTTTGTGGTGGCCCATGCAGGTCAAGAATATATTGTCTCGGTTACGTAACTATAACGAACAAGCCTGCGTATAGGAATAGAGAATAAGGATCTCATCCACGCTAGATTGAAATTCATCCTTCCTATTTAATACTTGCATCCTGTTTGATTCCTGTACTTTTTCTAATTGTTTCGTGCATCAACTGCAGAGAGATGGATATGCAGAATGGATGTACTGCCGCCGATGGCGACACAACTTCTGGAGTCAATGGTCAGACTCAAGGAGGGACCCCAACGATTCCTAGGCTTCCGGGGCCAGATGGACAGACTCACACCCCAGTTCCATCTGATCTTCCCGTTTTACCTATTGGGAACCTTCCACCTATCCCAGTACCGTAAGATGGCCAAGCGCAGATGTTCCAATTCTTTCAGATGATGATACATGAACAGAGGAAGCAGGCAACCGAGCAGAGGCCGCAGGCAGCTGAGCAGAGGCAAGAATTTTTGGCAGCACTGGAGAGGATGGCTGCACATGCTACTGTACCAGCCCAAGCACTAGCTCCAGTACCTCGAGCTAGGGTTGGATCAGTAAAGAATTTTGTTCAGATGGGTGCAAGGCAGTACAAGGGCACTGAGAGCCCGGAGGAGACTACCAGCTGGATCACTCACACGCAGAAGCTACTGGAGGCATCGCAGTTACCCATGGACCTATGGATGACGGGTGTACGGACGCTTCTAGATGGTAATGCTCGTCACTGGTGGGAATCCATGGAGCGTCAGTTGGGTACTTACCAGACTTGGGAGCAGTTCTTGGAGTGCTTTGAGGGAAAGTACTTCCCGGACACTGTCAGGGACACCTTGTATGATCAGTTTCTTCACTTAGAACAAGGGGACCGAACCGTGGACGAGTATGATGCCGAGTTTAGTCGACTCAGCAAATATGGCGCTGCTTTGATACCAAATGACTTGGCTAAGGCTAAGAGATTTCATCGAGGACTGACCCAGGAGCTACAATATTATACAAGCTCGCAGTCCCGAGTCTCTTACGCTGAACTACTGACAGAGGCCAGATTTCAGGAAACCATTAGCAGAGGAAATGGAGGTCAGCTGCAGACACAACAAGGATCAGCAAGGATACAGCAGGGACCGGCAAGGACACAGCACGAAGGACCTATCAGACGTCCTTTGGCACAACAGCATCAGCAACACCGAGCAGCACCGTACCAGAATCTGGGAAAACCCTATTGCAGTTATTGTGGGAGGAACGGACATATTTCGAGAGATTGTCGGACTCGCTTGGGTCAGTGTATGAGATGTGGCTCTGGACAGCACCTGACGAGAGACTACCCAATGCAGCAGACACTTCCACCTCCAGCCCAGAGATTAGCGCTTCCAGCACCGAAGCCAACCCAGCAGATGACTGGACCGGGAGCACCACGACCCCCAGCAGCAGGAGGATTTCAGAGAGGACCACCGCTACCCACTCAGGGGAGCAGTATATGAGGACCGGACATGGACAGCCGCAGAGGAACGGACAAGCTTTTGCATTGGAGGTAGATGACCTGGATCATGAGGTGGATGTCATAGCAGGTATTACCCTTGCTTTTACTTTTCCTGCTGTGACATTATTTGATACGGGAGCCACCCACTCATTCATATCATCTAGTTTTATTGCTAAACACAATATTGCTTCTACACCATTATCTAGTTGTGTTAGAATTCTTACCGGAGGAGGAGTTGTACCAGTTAGTCGAATTTGTAGATCGGGCCCTATAGTGATACGTGGCAGAGAGATGAATGCCCAACTCTTAGTCCTTCCTATGCCATCTTTTGATATTGTGCTTGGAATGGACTGGCTAAGCAAGTACCATGCTTTCTTCGATTGCTTTAGAGGAAGCATTCTTTTTAAGGTACCAGGCCAGCCTGAACTTGAGTTTGCCCGAGGATCCACAAAAATCCTTGTTGTTATGCAGCTCGCAATGGACGATGTTGTCTATCACCCTATTATTTCAGAATTTCTAGACATATTTCCAGAGGATTTGCCAGGACTACCCCCAGACAGAGACGTAGAGTTTTCAATTGAACTAGCACCCGGAGCAGTACCTATAGCATCGCATGTTTACAGACTAGCGAAGAAGGAGATGGACGAGCTGAAGGCACAATTAAAGGAGCTAGAGGAGAAAGTTGTCATCCGACCGAGTGCATCACCCTGGGGAGCACCAGTGTTGTTTGTACCCAAGAAGGATAGGTCAGTGCGTATGTGCATTGACTACAGAGCCTTGAATGCAGTGACAGTGAAGAACAAATATCCATTGCCACGCATTGATGACCTGTTTGATCAACTCAGTGGAGCTAAGGTATTCTCGAAGATAGATTTGAGATCGGGATATCACCAAGTGAAGGTACGGAAGCAGGACATTCTGAAGACCGCATTCAGAACAAAATATGGGCACTACGAGTTTTTGGTCATGCCATTTGGTTTGACCAATGCTCCAGCGATCTTTATGGACTTGATGAATCGAGTCTTCCACCAGTACTTGGACCAGTTCGTGGTCGTCTTCATAGATGATATACTTGTCTATTCGAAGAGCCACGAGGAGCACGAGGCGCACCTGCGGATTGTTCTAGAGACTTTGAGGAGAGAACAGTTATATGCTAAACTCAGCAAATATGAGTTCTTCTTAGACAGAGTTTCATTTCTTGGACATGTGGTTACAGGAGATGGTATTTCTGTTGATCCAGAGAAGATCTCAGCAGTTGAGACATGGCCTGTTCCTAAATCAGCAGCAGAGGTGAGGAGTTTCCTTGGACTTGCGGGATATTACCGACGGTTCGTGGAAAACTTCTCAAGGATAGCGGCACCTATGACTCGTTTGACTTGTAAGGACCAAGAATTTATATGGACTGACGAGTGTCAAGCAGCCTTTGAAGAGTTGAAGAAGCGACTGACTACAGCACCAGTATTGACGATTCCGTCAGGATCAGGAGGTTATGTGATCTAAAGTGACGCATCAGGAAAAGGCTTAGGATGCGTATTGATGCAGCATGGCAAGGTGATTGCATATGCATCTAGGCAGTTACGAGTACATGAGAAGAATTATCCGACTCATGACTTGGAACTTGCAGCCGTTGTATTTGCTCTGAAGCTATGGAGACATTACTTATGGGGAACGAGTGAAAATCTATACAGACCACAAAAGCCTCAAGTACGTCTTCACGCAGAAGGAGTTAAATATGAGGCAACGTCGATGGCTCAAGTTGATGAAAGATTTCGAGATAGAGCTACATTATCATCCAGGCAAAGCTAACGTGGTAGCAGACGCGTTAAGCCGGAAGCCAGCAGTTTACTTCTTGACAGCACAAAGGAAACTATTGGAGGACTTGCAAGAGCTTGGCATTGAAGTGATATTACCCGGAGCAGATGGGACACTAGCCAACTTACAAGTTCAATCATCATTGGTTGAGAGGATTAAGGTAGCTTTGCCTACATATGCCAGATTTTGGAGACTAAAGGCAAGGACAGAGGCCGGAGAGCAGACAGGATTACGCATTCACGAGGATGGGACATTACGATGTGGTGATCGTCTATATGTTCCAAATGGAGAGATTCGACAGGAGTTGATGGTAGAGGCTCATAGTTCGATTTATTCTATTCATCCTGGAGGCACCAAGATGTATCGTGACTTACGGCAACACTTTTGGTGGCATGGAATGAAGAGAGAGATAGCTTGCTTTGTAGCTAAATGTCTGGTATGTCAACAAGTGAAGGCGGAGCACCAGAGGACAGCAGGACTATTACAACCACTTCCGATTCCAGAGTGGAAGTGGGAGCACATCACTATGGACTTCGTCACGGGTTTTCCCAAAAGTCCAAGTGGGAGAGATGCAGTGTGGGTAATAATGGACCGACTCACCAAGTCAGCCCATTTTATACCTTTTAGAGTAGGTCAGTCTACAGAAGCTTTAGCTGACTTATATATGAGGCAGATCATGAGATTGCACGGCATACCAGTCAGTATTGTATCGGACAGAGATTCGCGCTTCACATCGCACTTTTGGAGGAGCATGCAAGAGAGTCTTGGTACTCATCTGAAGTTCAGTACATCTTACCACCCGCAGACAGATGGGCAGTCGAAGCGTACTATTCAGACATTGGAAGATATGTTGAGGGCTTGCATGTTAGACTTTGGAGGATCATGGGAGGACCACCTACATCTTGTAGAGTTTTCTTACAATAATAGCTATCAAGCGAGTATTCAGATGGCTCCGTTTGAAGCATTGTATGGAAAAAAATGTAGGTCTCTTGTGTGTTGGAGTGACGTGGGAGAACGTTAGATTTTGGGACCCGAGTTGGTAGTCAACACCGTAGAGACAGTCAAGAAGATTCAGGGACACTTGCGAGTAGCACAAGACAGGCAGAAGCAGTGGGCAGACCTTCATCGTCGTCCCTTGGAGTTCAAAGAGGGCGATCACGTCTTCTTGAGGATATCACCGACCAGAGGCACCATCCGATTCGAAGGGCGCGGCAAGTTGAGTCCAAGGTATATTGGACCATTTGACGTGCTCGAGAGAGTTGGAGAGGTGGCATATCGACTTGCGCTACCACCTTCACTGGAGGGAGTACATGACGTATTCCATGTGTCGCAGCTCAGGCGATATATGACAGACAGCAGTCATGTTCTTGACCATTCAGAGATCACCATTGGGCCGAGCTTGTCTTACCAAGAGCAACCCGTGAGAATCCTTGATCGTCGAGAGAAGGTGTTGAGGAACCAGTCTATTCCCTTGGTTCGCGTAGCATGGAGGCATGGCGCGCCAGGAGAATCAACTTGGAGCGCGAGGACGACATGCGCAAGTGTTTTCCGAACCTATTCGCAGACCAAGGTATGAATTTACATTGTTAATTTATATCTTAAACCATCCTTGCATTCTATCGTGGCTTAATTGTAATTTCGAGGACGAAATTTTTACAAGTTGGGTAGAATATAAAACCCCCTTCCTAGAAAATCGTATATAACCTTTTTATTTATTAATTATTAATTAAATTGTAGTAATTAGGGGCTAAGTAGGAGAAATAGATTTTTAATAATTTTTATTTTAGGTGTTCGGGCACTTAGAGGACTTATGGGACCATCAGGAATTTTTTGGAATTTATTCCATGTAGGAGACCCCTTAAGCAGTTGCTAGCCTAATGTTGTGCATTATGCTAATTCATGAATTTTCTTATGAGTATATATATAATATATATGTATATATAAATATATATATATGTATATATATATACTTAGAAAGAAAAAGAAAAAAAAAGAAAAGAAAGTAAAAGAAGTATTATTAAAGAATTAAATAAGTAACTAATAATAATAATAATAATAACAATTTGCTAAGACCCCATCATACAGCAGCTAGCAACTTGCTAACTCCTAAAAGGGACCACCCACTTCAGCCCATTTGCTACCAGAGAACCCCGCCCATTGCATTAGCAGCGCCCCTTTCCAACCCTCCCTTCACGCGGACCAAACTTCACTCCTATTCCCTCTCCCTATCATATATATATATATATATATATATATATATATATATATATATATATATATATATATATTATTTCAAAACCCTAACCTAAATTTCCAGACCTCCTCTTCCCATCTAGAGCCGTCATCGCAGCCAGAAAAGCCCCGCCAAGCCATCCAACCAACCCGACGACTCCGACCTCGCGCCCTGCAGAATCCCACTTGAAGCACCTTCGCTCCGAAATTGTTTCCCGTCGACTCGCTCAACCAAACTCCATTTCGTCTTCACCGGTACGCTCACCCCTTAACCCTATTCCATATCTGTATTATAGCCAACCTCGGAAAACGTGTACCCCTAGGTGAAAAACAGCGTCCAAAGTGGACGGAGCAGACCCAATTCTGGAATCGCAGAAACCTGCTGTGACCACCCATATTGCCGAGTTCGTATCTCCCACCACAAAAATCCGAATTCGGTGATATTTTTTGATACATGAAGAATACTTGACCTAGTTTATTTTTTGTTAAATAACCCTATGCTATTAGTTGTTGTGGACATAGTTAAATTCGTCACAAAACTGCGCGCACCCACTTTTTCTAGATTTTCAAAAGTTGGAAAACGGAGCGCATCCCGCCAAACGGGACCGCCCTGCCGTATACCAAGTGTACCGAATGGTGCACGCAGCATAACCGGATGTATAAAAATTTGTGGGGACTGATTCGGACGGGTGTGCGCGCCGGAATCAGGCCGTATCCGCGGACATACCCCGTGTCGCAACTTTTGTGGAACTCGCACATATTTTGTGCACGCTGTCAGATTGCGACGAAACTTGCACCACTGGACTCGTGGTAACATGCTGGTCCTGTGACCCAATTTTCACGCAATTCTGAGACGGTTGACCAAATTGCCAATTGGCGGGCCCCATAGTTGACTTTTTGGACAAAATTATGTTCGGCCCATCGGAATCCACATTTGGACATACCGTTGGGTTCGTATTGACATCTAGAGTTGTTTGACCTATAGTTTGTCCCATTTAGAGACTGTTACCCTTGGCACGCTTTTCGGTGCAAAGTGGGCCACACGTGGACCCCACTTTTGCCCGAAATTACTGTTTTGCCCCTGTGTCCAAATTGGACGAAAGGAATATGCTTTTTAGCTATTTTGCTCATTCTAAAAATGTTGGTGATGTTTATTTCAGTATCCGGAGATGTTTGTTCGGAGTCCTTAGTTCCAGGTTCCGTGTCCTTGACATTTGGGCGCGTACACTTTACAGATTTCTTGCCAGGCAAGTATACCTTGCCATTGTACTGTATTTACATTCCATATGAGGTATGCATATTTATTTTCTGTTTATTTAGTTTATTTATTTTAACTGCTATATAAACTGTGCGTCCAAGGAAACTTGGGTGCAACGACGGTGTCGTCGTACTATATTTTTATTTATATATATGCATTAGACATATTTTATGAGACTATCCCATCTTCATGAGTCATTTATATTTCATTGGCCATGACACTATTCTTACACGAGTGTGAGTCAAATGTAGGACACGAACTTACGTACTCGGCTGGCCACTGGTACGTATAGGTCGTGCGATGGATAGGGATAACTGCCAATAGAAAATTTGCATGCTAGTAGACCTGGCGGTTATTAGAGGTTTATCGTGTCATGGATATGACATGCTTAGAGCATTGGGTGGGGAGAACAATAAGTACCGCATTTGAGCTCCTTTGTACTTTTATCTATTGTGCACCCGGATTCTCCGTCGGAGATACGGGTGGTGATGACCACTATATATTATATTATTATCAGGCGGGCCTCCGGCGTTCGAAAGTCGTCGTGCCTTTTTAGGCCCCTGGATCTCCAATAGAGAACCATGCCAAATCCTAGTTTTTCAGCCAGATAGCTCACTTGTGGGGAAAGGTATTCTTAACTGCATTCACATAGATGGTTAGGCGACCCCAATGGATGTTTATTTTCAGTACTTTATTGGCATGTACTTTTTGTATCTTGTTACGTCTATCTGAGGACCTGGTCCCTTCCAGATATAGGTGAGTAGGAGTACCCGCAGGAGTATGGACCTGGACCTGACGCTTCCTATCAGTCGGAGGCGATCTTACCTTCTGATTATATGTGATTCATTGCAGCTGTTTAGATATTTTAGTTGCTATTCTTTTCGAGACATTTATTCTTATATTAGAGTTTATTCACTTCTCTATATAGTAGTTTATTATAGTCGATTTGCAGTGGATTTGTTTCCTCCCGACTATCACACTTTGAGATTACTATTTGAGACTGCTTCTTTGATATTCAGTTATTGATTTCCATTATTCTATTATTTGTGCTGTGGATGAGATATAGAACCGCGTATGACTTGTTGTGACATATATTACCACAGTGGATTGGATATTCATGTACAGCGTACGTGTGTATATGGTTTCCATATATTGGAGTTCGTATACATACGGCTGGCGTGTTACGTATTCCTTGTCCTACGTATTTTGGGACTGGGGCATGACATACGTATTTTGGGACTAGGGCATGACATATATTTAGTGGTGGCCCATGCAGGTCAAGAGCATATTGTCTCGGTTACGTTACTGTACCGAGCAAACCTGCACCTAGGATTAGAGTATAGGATCTCATCCATAATTGACTATGACTTATCTTCCTTCCAATCTGTTCTATTTCAATAATTACATCTTGCTTGATTCATATGCTTCCCTATTAGTTCCTTGAGTATAGCCTTCTCCTAGAATATAAAAGTCCCTATTGTTAGATGAAAAAGTAGGGTAACCTTTCTATTAAGAATACAACTAGGGCACTGACACACCACTAAGTTCAGAATATCTAGTGAACTCTAGAATTTCTTATCTATAGATTGGTTTACCATTACCCCTTGATGTATTATGAAGACTTGAGAGTAGTATAGACACTACTAGATTTAGTTAGAAGTTTTACCATAATGTTTGACCCTAGTATTGAGGAGCCAATAGAAAACCAAAATTTAATATTAGGACTGAACATAACCTTCATAGTTAGATAGTATTGGAGAACTATAAACTTAGATCATTGTCTTATCATTAGTAGACAGCACCTCAGGAAGCCAAGAGGAATATAATCAACACTTTTTCTTGATCATGCCTCGAACATAGCAACTAGCATACCACTCCCCCTTAGTAAACCATGACATTATCAATAGCCTCTTTATTCAAATTCATGTCTTGTTCCTTTGAACCCATCACGCTCGCTAGTTGTGCGACGACTAACTATGTTCTCCTATTCTTCACCCTTCAACTAATGCCACCTGATACTTCTGATTGTAGGCCAGATGAATTCTCTTATGTTAAGGATATGTAGTTTGCTAGGATTATAGTTGTCAATGTTAAATTTTGAATTTCTGTGCTTGGTAGTTTGAACTTGATAGTTTTAAGTTATTCTAGTAGATTGCGACTTGATGATTACCCTTAGTTTTAAACTGCGTAATTCGTATCCATAACCCAATATAGATATATCCGCCTTTCACTTAAGAGCCAGTAGCTCTTCCATCCTTACTATTGACACTTTTTCTATGAACACTATGATTAAAACTTAAGGTGACCATTACTTATATAATGCAATAGGATGATTTTCTCGTAAACCCAATAAGGGTTATGCTTATTTGCAAGGATAATATTATTTTTTTTGTAGAAGCCACCTTAAGACTATCACAGTATTAGAAAATTATTTTAAGTTGGGTAGTGTGCCCCACAACCTAGTGACACATAGTCCTCTACGACTTAAGGGCCCATACCCCTATTTTTGTCAACTAGCAACTTGGACAAGGTGTTAGCACGACAACTGTAGAGACTTATTTTGTTTTGTTTGTGAACTTGAATTATTTGTACCTTATTTCATCATGATTGAGCGCATTTATATACTACATTGACTTATACTGCTATTTTATAGCCTAGTTTTGCAAGCTTACTCTTTTATCGAGCTTGTTCACAACATATGTATTAGTGGATGCATATATTAATACGTTTCAGAATCAGTGTATTAAGGTCTAGCTAACCTTGGTGCGCTTGGTTCGCACTTTGCATAACTACCTTAAGTGGATTAAAATATATACTGTCTAGTAGACGAATGTACTTGCCCTCTAGACATGCCTGAGCATATCGTATCAGTTACATAACTGTACTGATAAGAGCATATGAATAAGAAATTACCAAATAGGATTTTAATCCATAATTGCCTTACCAAATCCATACTTCTATTCTAGTACCTTTCCCTTGAACCCTTTATCATTGTTTTTCATCTTCCCTTATTTCAGAAAGACGAAACCCCGTGCTTGGTATAAGTTTGATACATTGATAGTACTAGATATACCACATAGGCCAATCTCATTACTAGATGACTATCTTTTATAATTGATTAAGGGCATATCATATATGATATATTGGTGTTAAAAATTTTAAGGATTGAATAACATGATTAAATAAGTTGAGGAATATTTTCTTAAGTGTATAGCCTTATTGAAAGATGGGTAAATTCTAAGTTGGGTAGAAATTGCATTATTTAACTTGAGAAGAATTCTTTTAGATTGTGATCAAGTATGATTAGATTGAGAGATTAAGTCATTTTAAAATATGGAGAATTTTAGAAGAAGGAGTTAGAGGATGAGTATTTAATGAATTATGAAACCTTGATATTGAGGACCAAATAATTATACTTTAAGCACATGATTTAATTTTGAATATTGAAGGTTGAATCATCGATTTAAAATTTGAGGATAAATATAGAATTTTAGACTTGAACATTGGTGGATTAAATTTAAAATTTTAATAATTTGATGATTTGAATTAAGAGTTAAAATTTGATTGCTGGATTACCTATTTGAATATTGAGGATATAAATTGAAACAAAAATTTGAAGAGTACAAAAATTCTTAAGTGAAAAAAAATAGGAATAATATTTTATTAGAATCTTTTTTTTTCGAGGAGATTATGATAGATAGAGATCGTAATATAAATTTGATATGAGTTATTTAAATCTTGAAGATGTTATATGGATTAATTTAAATTTGGATGTTGATAATTTAAAAATTGAGAAGAGATTTCAATATGTAAATTTTGATTAAACAAGAGGCTACCTTGGTTTGGAAGGTGATTGCGGTGGATTATAATATATTTTAAATCTTGAAAGAGATTGTGATTGACTTGCCTTATGGGCGAACGTGAAGAAATTAACAAATTATGCCTTATTTAATTTTGAGGATGAAATTATTTTTAAGATGGCTGGATTGTAACACTCCCTCACCCAAGATTTAGACCTACTTGGCTTAGATAGTGAGACTAAGGCTAGGGTGAATCCAATTAGAAATAGAACACGGTATTTTTATTCTAATATTTGTACCACTTAGCACACCTTACCATTGCATCGATAATTGGAGCACTTCACTAGTCACTACCTTCCTACAATTTTCACACCCTTATCCTAGACGTGCCCATCTTCCATTCCGACCTTTGTGTGACTTATAATTAAGCTCTCTTGTGTTATATATTAGTCGCACGATATTTATCGCAGAAGTTATTTCTTAATTCTAAAATAATTCTAATAATTGTATCCTTGTGCGTTCCAATCGAAATTTGGAGACACAATTTTGACCCGTTTCGTACAACCCAATCTATGATAATATTCTATCCTGAGCCCTCTATGCCCATGCCACTTGCGTCCACCTAATTTTAGCCCCATATACTTCTAATTAATTTCCGAACACCTTGAGCATTAATTTTGATTATTTAATCCAATTTCCATCTTTGTGCAATTTTCTAATTGTTGGATACTTTTATGCAAAAGAGCATTTAGGTGTGCACACCATTGGACATGACACATGAAGAAACCTATTTCTCGTTCATGTGGATTTCTTCCATGATCTTTGGAATGTGCAACGCGCAACATCGTCCCCTCATTTAAATCTAGCCTTGCATTTTAAACAATGCAAATCTTATACCAACCTTGACTTTCTATCGCGGCTTAATTTTAATTTCGAGGACGAAATTGTTATAAGTTGGGTAGGATGTAAAACCCCTGATCATAAAATGAAGTATTTTTTTATTATTATTAATTTAATTGTAGTAATTATGTGCTAATTAGGAGAAACAAATTTTTATTTAATTTTTACTTTGGGTGGTTGTGCATTTAGAGGACTTATGGAGCCATTAGGAAAATTTTCTAATTTATTTCATGTAGGAGACACTTTGGGAAGTTGCTAGCTTAATGGTATGCGTTAATACAAATTCTAGATTTTTCTATGTGTGTATATATATATATATATATATATATATATATATATATATATATATATATATACATATACATATATATTTATAAAAGAAATAGAAAAAGAAAGAAATGAAAAAGGAAAAAGAGAGAAAAAGAAATAAGAAAAAGAAAAAGAAAAAGAAAAGAAAAGCAAATGAATTATTCCTAATGGGTCTACTACCTAAACCCGACCCATTGGCAAACCCGCACCCGCTCCTAACAAAAGAAGTAAACAGCAGCATTAGCCGCTGCATAAACCAGCTTCCCCCCCCGCTAGTGAGCCACAACCGGCCCTTAGTAAAGAAGCCAGCAGCCTTTAGGCAGACCCGTGCCATACGCGAGAATCCCCCGTGGCCCGCGCGTTAACCCCCCCTCTCGAATCCTATTCATATATATAATCATCTATTTCAACCAAAACCCTAACCCTAGATCATCCTTTCTCCCCCTTTTCCCATCTTGACCTAGAGACCGCCGCCACCGCAGCCAGAACCGCCGCCCAGGCTGCCCAAAACCCGATCTCGACGACCGCGACCCCGCGAACCCCGCGCGCTGCAGTTTCAAACAGCAAAGTACCTGTGTTCCAGCATTGTTTCCCGTCACCTCGCTCAACCAAACACTATCCCGTCTTCACCGGTACGCTCACCCCTTAACCCTCTTCAATACCTATATGATAGTAGACCTCGAACAACGAGTAACCATAGGCAAAAATAGCATCAAAGTTGGCAGAAAATGATAATTTCTGGGATCGCAAAAAATTACGGTGATCACCTATGTTCTCGGATTCGTATCTCCCACCACAGAGATCCGAATCCAGTTTTTCTAGTTGGTATGCAAAGACCACTTGACCTAGTTTATTCTGTCATTTACATTATTCTATTAACTGCTGTATATAGAATTTAATTAGTTAGAAAAATCCAAAAATATACTTTTTTCAGATTTTCAAAAGTTGTGAAACGGAGCGCGGCCCACCAAACGAGACCACCCCGCTGTATACCAAGTATACCAAATGGTGCGCGCGGCATACCCAGACGTGTAGGATTTTACGGAAACTGATTTGGACGCGTGTGCGCATCGGAATCAGCCCGTATCGACGGACAATCCCCCATGTCGTAACCTTAACAAAATCCCTGTGCATTTAGTACACGCTCGTCAGATTGCGACAAAACATACGCCACTGGACTCATGGTATTGCGCTGGTCCTGTGACCAAATTTTCACACAATTCTGAAATAGTTCACCAAGTCACCAATTGGCAGGCCCCACGGTTGACTTTTTGGGCAAAATTTTGTTCGGCTCACCGGAATCCACATCTGGACATACCGTTGAGCTCGTATTGACATTTAGAGTTTGTTTGACCTATAATTTATCCCATTTAGAGACTGTTACCTTTGACACACTTTTTGGTGCAAAGTGGCCCACATGTGGAGCCCGCTTTGACCCGAAATTACCGTTTTGTCCTGTGTCCATATTGGACAAAAGGGGAGTACTTTCTAGCTATTTTGCTTATTCTGGGAACATTGGTGATATTTATTTCAGCATCCGGAGACGTTTATTCTGAGGCCGTAGTTTCTGACTCTTGGTGTTTGACATCTGGACATTATACTCTGCAGCTCTCTTGCCAGGCAAGTATACCTTGCCTTGTTGTACTGTTTAAATTCAGTTATATATTTAGTTGCATATTTATTATTTTAGATGATATAACTATGCGCGTCCGAGAGAGACTCGGGTGCAGTCAACAGAGGCGTTGACGTTAGGACTTATGTCTGACCTAGTGTCTAGTAGACCCACCTAAAGTTGTGCAGTTATTGGTATGACTCCCAGGCCTTGACACATTTCTTATACGTGTTGTTAGTCTCATGTAGGGCACGAATTTGCGTATATGGTTGGCCACCTGTACGTGTAGGCGTGGGACGGATAGGGTATAACTGCTAAAAGTGATGCATGTCAGAAGACTTAGCAGTTATTAGTAGGCGGAGCATAGACTATCGTGGTACGAGGGTCCAATCCTTGTCCTTGTTTGGTTATAAGGTTGGACTACTATTCTAACGATAGACTATGATCCAGAGTTACGATGCCGCGGCGTAGTAGCTAAGGCATGTTGTGGATACAACATGCATAGATCATTGGGCGGGGAGAATGACTTGTAGGCGTATAGGATACCCCACTTCCTTACACTGTTGCCACACTCGACGGAGTGATATGGACGATATATACTATACTACTGCCATGTTCTTTGGAGCGATATGGACGATATATACTACACTGCTGCCACACTCTTCGGGGTGATATGGACGTTATATTATACAGATGCCATGCTTTTTGGAGATGGACGTTATTACTGAGCGCCCTCCTTTGGGGGCATATGTGGCATATACTAGCCAGTTGTCACGATTGGTGAATTACGTCAACATATGTCTAGCCTACACCTTCCCATACACTCAAAGTTGTCCTCAAGTTGCATTTCACTTAGATGGTTAGGTCACCCTGGAGTTTTTATAGTATTTACATTATGGCATGCTTTTATGTATCTTGTTATGTTCCTCTGAGGACCTGGTCCCTTTCCAGGAGTATTGTTCATGAGTATTTGCAGGAGCGCAGATCCGGACTGGCTACTTATATTGTGAGAGGTATACTCTTCGAGCCTCGTGATTGTTAGAGGTTGTATTTATATTGTATTCATCTTGTTTATTCTTCATTCTAGTTTGGCAGTGGATTTATTTCCATCCGACTGTCATCTTTAGATACTTTATATTGAAATATAGTTATAGATATTGGTTATTCATTTACATATGATTTCTGTGGATGAGATGTAGTTATGCTCTGAGATATATATATGTTTACCACTAGTGAATTATTATTCATATTACAGCGTACGCGTGATATGGTTTTCATATATTGGAGTGCCATATTCATACGGCTGGCATGCTTGCGTATCCTAGTCCTACGTATTTTGGGACTGGGGCGTGACAGCCCCTAAATAGTCCACCCCCACTTGTTTAGCAAGTTGGAGTTTAATAATGAGAGTGTTTTATTCTGCCACGTTGTTGGAGCATGGCTCCGTAAGGGAATAAGCTCGACTAATGACCATATTGTAGGGGAGGATTAATACTATCCCAACTCCGACGACGATATTGCCCTTGGGCCCTGCTCTCGAAGCGCCATCGAAGAACATCGACCAGAAAGCTTCGCACGAAGTCATGTTTGAGTTTTCTACTTCGTCTGGAATCTCGTCGTAGAGTTTTGAAATTTTTGACACCGGATGTGCTGCCAGGAAGTCGGCTAGTGCTTGACCTTTGACGGCTTTCTGTAGAACAAATACCATGTCATATGGAGACAATAGTATCACCCAGTTAGCTTAAAGGGAACTGAACACCCCTGGTTTGGTCATGAGAACCCTGAAAGGATATACACATGAGATCACATGAATGGTTTGTCCTGTTATGTAATGTCGAGTCTTATGGATAACGAATACTAGACCAATGCATTCCTTTTCGACGAGGATGTACCTATGCTCTGCGTCAATAATCATTTTGCATAATAGATGGCCTGTTCGTGACCAGCATAACTATTTTGGGCTAATAAAGTGCCGAGACAGTGATCCATTGTACGCACATAAAGTAGAAAGGGATTTCCCACGACTGGGGCCACCAACACTGGAGGGTTTGATAAGTATTCATTGATGTCGTTGAACGTGCGTTGGCATTCTTCATGCTAGATAAAGGATACACCTTTCTTTATGAGCTGGGTGAACGGCCGACAACACCAAGAGAGGTTTTATATAAACCTCCTGATGTATGCCAACCTTCCTTGCAAGCCACAGAGTTCCCGGAGGTTCTTTTGTGGCTTCATCTCCAAGATTGCTCTAGTTTTATTGGATTCTATATGAATACCCATGGAGGTGATGATAAAGCCCAAGAATTTTCTGCTGGAGACTTTCAGAAAGGATTTGGTAGGGTTCATCTTGAGCTGGTACATACGCATGAGGTTGAACACAGTCTTCAAGTCCCTGAGGTTATTATCTTTGGATTGGCTCTTGACGACGATGTCATCAACGTAATATTCCACCGTCTTGTACAGATGTTCATAAAAAATGGTGCTTATAGCTCGTTGGTATATAGCACCTGTATTCTTCAGACCGAAGGGCATGATTGTGTAGCAGTATACTTTTATCGGCGTTCATAACGGTATATGCTTCTGATCGTCATGGGACATCTTGATCTAATTATAGCCTGAAAATCCATCCATGAAGGATATGCGCTTAAAATTGTAAGTATTTTCGATCATTATATCTATGATTGGAAGAAAGAATTCATCTTTGTGGAAGGTTGCATTTAGATCACAAAAGTCAATGTAGATCTATATCTTCTCATTCTTTTTGACGATGGGCATGCTGCTGGCTACCCAGTCTGGATATTATTTTTCGTGGACGAAGGCACTAGCTATCATTTTGTTGACTTCGGCTTCGATGGCATTTATCATGTCTGGCCGGAACCGTCGTTGCTGCTGCTTGACATATTTAGTGTTCGACAAGATATTGAGCTTGTGGACCACGATTTGGGGGTCCAGTCCTGGCATATCTTCATAGTTTGAGGAAAAGACATCAATGTATTCCCTAACGAGTTGTAGTAGGGATTTCCGATCTTCATCAGTCAGACTTTTGCTGATAAGGATAGATTTAGGGGAGGATTTATCGTCCAGATTGACTTGTATGACTTTGTCCTCGATAGAAGGTTCTCGTTGTTTGAACCTCATCTCCTATTGTGCATCTAGGCATTGGGCCTACGGTTCTACTTCAAGGAGTTCTTGTGGACCTTCATCATCTTCATTAGGGTCATCTGATACTATGTTGGCAGACAATGTTTGTTTGAGAATCTCCCCGATAATGACCTCAGAGTCCTAAGAGAAAGATTGTGAAGAGTGGGAGTGAACCTCATCTTCTTCATCTGGACCTTCGAGGGTTGTGGGAGGCATTATGTATCCTAAGTCATGCTTGGTTTTATGGTACTAATCCTCGAACTTGCCTGTAGAAACAGGTAGACGTAGGGCAGCCGTCGGCCCTTGCCATAGTTTAAATCTTGATTATTTTTAAGATAATAATCTATCTTCTGGATGATATGTTTGGCTTGACCGCTGAATCGGTAGAGTTGTATATTGCCAGTGTCGAGTTCTGGCTCTTGTTCCTCCGGGGTAAAGTACCGGGGGCATTCAACCCTGCCGAAGATGATGGGTTTACCTTCCCTCCTTCTTGCTGGAACCGTGAAGTAGGAACCTTGGCTAAGGAGTATCTGGTTTACTACGTAGGTAGTTGTGACCTGTGTTTACAGATGAAGGCC
Source organism: Iris macrosiphon (assembly GCA_036927795.1). NCBI lineage: Eukaryota > Viridiplantae > Streptophyta > Magnoliopsida > Asparagales > Iridaceae > Iris > Iris macrosiphon. The sequence continues at coordinate 35,421,600 of JAYESA010000003.1, forward strand.
CAGACCATGCTTAAGAGGAGAGAGAGTGTATCTCTCATTTTATTTTTATTTTCTTTAGATCTAGTTTTTCCACTTTCAAATTTCTTTTATTCCGTCATCAATTATCCACCAATTTCTCCATAAATTCCTTTTCTATTCTTCAATTGAGGCTACTACAACAAAGATCTACAAGAAGCAAGCAAGGAGCAATAAGGAGGAGGCCAAGATCTACAAGGAGAGGAGCTACATTTTAATTTTGAGATTTTTCATTAGGAATCCATCTTCTAATAGGTACATTTCAGTTTTTTCTCTTCTAGTAGACTCTATCTGAGAATTAACCATGAGAAACCAACCCACATACATAGGCTACCCGTAGGAATTGGTTTTAAGTTTATAGGAGACATATGGTTGAAGTTATGTGCATTTTGGTGTCAAATTTGGGGAAATTCTGAGATTGGCACATGTGGAGTTTGTTATTTGGTCAAATAGATCAATATAAAATATGATTGATATTTGTGACTAGTTTCGTATCCACAATTGGGTACGTGTAGGCCGTATCTCGTTAATTTGACGATACGGGTTGATTTTGGGGGTTTTCCTCCGACATCGGGACTTGTGCATATCATATCTTGACACAGATACGTAGTTGATCTAATTACTATATATATTGTTCATATTTAGTGTATTAGACTTGCTCGTGTCCTCCAGAATGTGTTTGGTTATGTGTTGGAGCCGTATCGCAAGCGTATCATAGAATGAGTGTGATATGGGTGCGGTGCACTGCACGTGTTTGGTTTTTGGTCCTCATTCCTATGTGTGCTTGTGTATATATATATGTATGATATATTAGTTGGTGTGTATATATATATATATATATATATATATATATATATATATATATATATAAGTATGTTTTATGATATTATATATAGGTTCTAGCTAAGTGTACATAGATATGTATATATATCTATATGTATTTATGTGTGAGTATTTATATGTGTAAGTGTATGTTCTATATATATATGTATGTATATGTGTGAGAGTGTATATATATATATATATATATAGGTATATGTGATTGCATATATATATATATATATATATATATATATATATAGTAGAGAGGGTGTATTTATATATATAGAGATGGATATATACATAGAGGTATGTATATGTGTTTGTGTGTGTGTGAGTGTGTGAGATAGTGAGTGAGAGCAACAATGGCTGCAAGAAGGGAAAGCTTAGCAATAGAAGGAACATAGCAGTTAGGAGCAGCTTCAGTAGGTCGAGCTAGAGCATGTGTAGCACTTGCACACAGGGACATGCAGTATGGTTAAGTGTGCAGCCAACTACAAGGGTGTGCAGCACGAGCACATCAGGTTCATGCACAGTTCTACGACAATGTGTAGTTGCTGTGGAGCAATGCACAGTAAGGTGCCACTAAAATTCAGTAAGCAGCTCGTGCAGGGGTAGATAGTAGCAGAAACAATTTCAACTGAGGGCTCGGGCCATTGTAGTGTGCAGTGCAGCCAACTGCAGGAACTCGAGGTAGTGCTCGTGCAGTCAACTGGAGGGGAATACAGCCTGAAGTAGATACCAACAGCATGAAACTCCAATCAGCAAGGAGCATGAACAGACAGTAACATGTATCAATGCATCCATACTGTGCTCATGCATAGCAAGGGGAAACAGTGCTCGTACACAGCAAATTGGAGGCCAGTGTAGTCAGTGCACAGTACCAGTAGCATGGTTCAGGTAAGGTATTCAGTTCAGTTCAAGGTATTTGTGTTTACCAAGGTATTAGTATTACTTGAGTTTGGGTATTGGTTTAGCTTTGTATTGGGTTTGATGAGTTAGTGTTAAGGTTAGTTATATATGTACCTGGTTATGTTGATAGTTAGTAGTTGAGGAATATGTTAGTTTAGTTAGTGTAGTGATTAGTATATTGTTTACTATATATATGTATCTATGTATTAGTAGATTATGTATATATTGTAATTAATATCTAAGCATTGCATTGATATATATATATATATATATATATATATATATATATATATATATATATTATAGTACTTAGTATATATTGTTATAGTTAGTAATTAGTATTAGGGGATTAAATATGTATTAGCTATATTTATAGTAGCTATTTGATGAGGTTTTGAATTACCTCGGGATGCCAACGTAATGTCAAGGTATTGGGCCGATATTTAAGGTATTGGGTTTGAGTATCGGGATAGGTGCGAGGCAGTATGATATGCATTGGTACAAGGCCAAGGTATCATATTTTTAATTGATTTGTTATAGTATTATGTATATTGACTTGTATATATATATATAAAACTATTATTTTCATATATTGAAACTTGCATATCTTAGGATACGGCTTTTTGAGTGTCTCTTAGTATCTTCGATTAGCTTATATAGCTTAAATTCATAGTGTATCGACTTAGTATCTTAGTGTTAGACTCTGGCAACCTAGAATTAGTCGGTTTGACTTAGAAATGGCTTTATGACCTAGAATTACATCAATTTAACTTATTTTCATTCCTGGTCTTGTATTGATGCAATATACCATATATAGGTCTGTGTGACACCAACTTGGGCATCGAGAGACACACCTTGCTCAGGACTTCAGGCGAGTACATTTCTCTGATAGTTTTTAATTCATAATAGTGTATATATACATGTTCTAGAATTGTATACTTGATTTTGACACAGTGATTTCACAGACTTGTACTACATGGATCCCGTCAGGAGATATTATCCCCTACCATGTTCAGCGGGTACACTCGTATACGTATATTTTTTCGTGAATATTGGGTATTGATTTATATTTTGTGTTCACACACTGCTCGTGTTCAGTATGCTTATTCGTGTATACCCACTGCTCATGTTCAATGGTTATTATATTCGTGTACACCCACTGCTCGTGTTCAGTGGTCATATTCGTGTTCGTAGCGTGTCGTGATTGGATCCATTGGTATTAGTTGGGGATAAAAGAGTCGAAGTTGATTATATGATTAAAGCCTATTGTTTATCGTGTACATTCTGATTACATACCTCACTTGAAATTATCTTACCTTATTGATCATGTTCACCCAAACCGATCATATAATTAACTTGTATTCTGAGACATTTTAGTTAGATTGCAGTTACTTCATCATATTACAGATATTCATATTGTTGTTCTATATTCTCGTATATTACCTGTATACCTATTGTTCATTATTCATATGTTTAGTGATCTTGTATTTTATTTCTATTATCTATTTTATATTCTCGATTATGTTATTAAAACTTCTTTCAGAGGTATATACTTTGCTCCAATCCTGACTGGATATATTTTTTCCAGATGATTGTCTTATAGAGCAGTATCCCACATTCTACAGGCCGCAGGACGGCGTACCTTTAGAGGATCTTCTATAGACCAGGAGGACTTAGTTGTAGAGCCCGAGGAGGTCTAATTATTTTTGTTGGCATGTATTAGACTATTTGTTAAGATTCACAGTTTGTATATTATTTCAGATTGTAGATTATCTCTTATTCTTTCCATCGCTATTCCACTCGTGATTTATCTTCCTTAGTTTGTTTTGTGATTGAGAATAGTTATACTTGTGAAATACCATATTGTTTCTCCGTTTGGAGTTGAGATGATTGACAGGTACCATATTATATTATTGAGATTTTAGATAGTTAGAAATAACCCAGATAATGTTCTACCGTCGATGCTTTGGCGTAGGCTGGCGTAACCACGTACTCGTGCTCGAATATCTGGGTGTGGGTCATGACAGTGCTCCATGGAATACAAGGTTCTTATATGTGCAAGTTTCAAGTAGTTCAAAGATAACACTTTATTAATAAAATAAGGTAACTTTTCATTGAGGATTATATCATCGAGAGAAGGGACTTTAGCATGAGCAGCTACGCACTCCTTTAGTTCATCTTTCTCCAGGGCTACCCCAGCGTGAGCAAAGGCTTCGGTGGATTCCTATACAGTTTTACCACCAGGGGTTCAAAATTTATAAGAGGTGCCAGAGCTTCCCTTGGTGGTCTTCAAAGATGAATGACCATAGGCATAGACTGTGCTAGATGTTCCCTCTGCGGTTGATTCGGCCTATGAAGGTGAACGACCAGAGGTTCGAATATTGTAGACGGTGCCAGATCTTCCTTTGATAGTCGATTCGGCCTGCGAAGGCAGACGATGAAAGATTTGGGTGCCTTCCTATGCAGTTTCACGACAAGGGGAGCGGTTGTGTCGGGAGAACGTGCCTTTAGATAAACTCTAAAGGGTTTATTTGGTGTAGTCCCGACCTCTGCCTCATCATCAACATCACTGCCGCCTTTATCTCGATAGACTTTCTTGTGGAGGATTGAATCAGAGTAGTAGGCCTCGTCCCCTTTAAACAGTTTTACGTCCGCAAATTCTATCTTGAATGTGCCATGGTCGTCCAGATACTTTAGGTATTAGTGTAGAGTTGATGACATGATCATGTATTGGTATATCCATGGTCATCCTAGCAGGACATTGTAGGATACCTCAACGTCAATGACGTAGAAAGTGACCACTATCCTCAAGTCGCCGATCTGGCATTTCAGGCAAATCTTGCCCATAGGGTAGCTTCCTCCCGCATTAAAGCCACTAATGGCACTATTGATGGCTGCAAGACGATGCATTGGGATGCCCAAGGTCTGAAGTAGGCTTCTTGGGATGATGTTAATTGATGAACCAGGATCGATGTGTATCAGGTCTACCTTAATGGCATCGATATACACTATATAATACAGGGGACGATTATGCCAGTTTTTCTTTAGCAATATATCCTGTTGCAAGAATGTGATATTGGATATTGTATTTGTGGTATTAAACGAAAGAATAAAAAATGTATTCAGGATGGGGTTTATACGAAACCCGCCTTCTTTGGTTTACAAACAAACTTGTACAATTTGATCCTATACGAGGATATGGGAGTATAATTTATTTAATCTGGGTAAATATTATTGTAGGTGTCTGATCTGTAGTCGATCACTTTAGCCCTTGGACCACACGATGTTGAAGAAGTGCTGTAGAAGACAGGAAGCAGCTTCGAATGTTGCAAAAGAGGGTGGATGCACGATGCCAAAGTCGTCGATCCCTACTCTCTGCCTGAGCTCCGGATTCTCTCTCTCTCTCTCTCTCTTGACCTTGGATCTGATATTGGTTTCTTGACCAATTTTCTGACCTTCCAATTTTGTCGACCTTGTTCCTCATTGATAGAGGTCTCTATTTATAGAGTTTTAGTGACAGTGACCACTCCGTCGGTGTAGAAACCGAGGAATGGAAAGTACAGCACCCTTTTACACAGGTTAAAGTAACCAATGCCTGCGTATAGATGATCCTTTGAATGAGCGTGTGATGCGGGTCCAACTAAGGGAAAAATGCGTATAATCGCTATAAAGATCACGGCGTAAAAGCCACGTAGGTAGGTATCCATTATGTAGAAGAGGTTGGCATAGAAGCCAAATGTCTGTCACCATGGCATAGAAACCAAATAGTTATCAAACCGGCATAGAAGCTGAATAGCATAGAAGCCGAATAGGCATAGAAGCCGAGTGGTCATAGAGGCCGAGCAGGTGTAGAAGCCGAATGGGCGTTGAAGCCGAGCAGGCGTAGAAGCCGAGTAGGCGTAGAAGCCGAGTGGTCATAAAGACCGAGTGAGCACAGGATCGAGTAGGCGTAGGAGCTGGATGGGAGTAGAAGCCGCTGCGTATCGTGCCAGAGTGCTGATGGGGACGTCTTAGCCAGAATTATAGCTTTTGAAGATATAATCAAATATCTTGCATTAAATGCTGAGATTTGCCACCATCCTATGCATTAAATATGGAGGCGTGTCTTTGAAGGTCTGCAACCCCTTCTGTGCATCTGTCGTAGAGACGTGCCTTGAGAAACTGTCACCGCTCTGTGCATTAGACGTAGAGACGTGCCTCGACCCCGTACGGAGTACAGCTTTTGATGTGGCAGATGGTTTGTCTACTGCAGAACGTAAATAGCTCGTGTCTGCCTATGTAAAACAAGGCAGCGTATCCCTTCGTTCTTGTAAAAGCAGTTTACGCAAAGAGGATGGCGGTATTTGACAGCCTGGGTCGCATTGCTGTGCCATCATTATAGCCGTCGTCTGGGTAGTCTAGCCGTATCCCTTTGTCAGAAGTCCAGACGTCAGGTTCATTGCAGGATCTTTATTGCAGGGTCTGACAGGTTTACTTCGGAGAATACGAAGCGTCTCTTGTATACCTCAATGCTGCGTCTGAAAGAGGATGAGTTTTATGCCCTAGAGGGGATGAATTACCCCGTTTACGCTAAAGTGGCTTGGACGTACTGCCTTACGCGGGTGGGCTTTTGAGCTTTTAATATTTTACGCTGGGTTTAGCAGAAAAAGCTCTGTTTGCACGCTTGGTGGCTTTGAAGGCCTCTGCTTACGCTGCTCTGCACCAATATCCTGCGTATAGCCATCCGACGTATTTTTTATGCTTCTACAAGACCCTCTTCAAAGATTTCAAATTCCTCGGAATTTGGAACGCTTTGAATGAAGCATGAACCGCTCCTCGTAACTCAAAACGTTTCTGAATGGAGCGTTGAAACCGTCGATGCTGACTTTATGGCAGATTTATTGGGGACCGGTGTGACCTCTTTCGCCTATAAAAAGGCTGGGGGAGTTAACCTGTTCTCCCCATATTTCCATCACCACGCAGAGATGATCGCCGGAGTTCGTCGGGTCGATCTGAGGAAGAAGGAGATCATGTTCTTCCAGCGTGTAAGGAGCCAAAAAAGACGGCGTCTTCGAGCAAGTGTCCATTGCAACGATGGATCGTGGAAGGATATCTTAGCCTTCCTTGCTCAGGATAATTAGCAACTTTATATGGCTGTTCTTCCAGGAGAAGGGAAGGGTCGTATTGGACCGCACAGCTTGCAAGCGGTGTCTTCTCCTGTTACCTCCGGGGGCGAGAGGCAGACAGACCGGCTAGAGTGGCGGTGGTCTGTAGGAAAGCAGAATTACCCTGCTTTCCTTCTGTTGGAGGATGGGTCATATGCCCAGTTTTGTATCCTCCTGCCACTGATCATCTTCTTGGAAGAAGAGGAAGACCGTCACCAACGTGAGAACCTGTCAAAATAGCTTCTCGGTGCGATCTTCAGACGATGATGAGGAAGCCCTTTTGTCGATGGAGTTTCCCTCAGATGTAATCATGAAAATGAAGAAAAAAACCCTTTGTAGACAGGATTTCCCTCATATGTAATCATGATCTTGATTTTAATAAAATCCTCTTTCTTCTCTGCATATGATCGTTTTGCCATACGTTGCTGTGAAGTCTGAATATGTGTAGCTTCGACACGTCTGATTCTTTACGCCGACTCTGTATAGAAAGAGTGCTAGGTCTTGTCCTTTATGCATAGCGAATAGTCCATAGAACGTTGTTGAGCATTTTAAGCATTTAGAACTGTCCTGCTGCTAGGACTGAGGAACCGCGTAGAGTTTTTTACTTCTGATGAACAGAATTTTTGTTCAGACTTCGTCTTCAAGAATGGCTTCTCAAAAAATCCCTTGGAACAGGGTCGAGGAATGGCTGTCGAGCTGAGTTTGCCATTTTGATAGACGAGATATTCAGACTGGAGCCTGGATGAATCTCCAATTGACCCGAGAAGAGTAATTTCTCAATGTTTGAACTCTGTATGCTTCGGGTACTTGGGATATTTTGAGGTCAAGAAGGAGTATATTCTGTGTGAAATCCTGTAATCGATCGTCTTAAGAACTGTTCGGACATGTGAAAAGTCAGAGATCCCTAGTGTAGATGAGCTAAAAATCCTGAGTTCGTAGTCTATTGAGCGTAGAAAGCCACCGAGCGTAAGATCGTAGATTCATAGCTGCTGAGCGTAAAGTCGTAGGTTTGTAGCCTCTCGAGCATAAAAGCTACTGAGCACAAAGGCATCCGGGCATAAAACCATAGACTGATAGCTTGCGAGCATAAAACTGTAGATCTGTTGATGTCGAGCGTAGAAAGCTCCTTAACGTAGAACTGTAGATTTGTAGCCTATAAAAAAAAAAAGAAATCTTTCGAGCGTAAGATTGCGGATCTGTTGCCTCCGAGCGTAAACTAAACGCCACCGAGCGTGAGATCATTGATTTGGTATCTGCTGAGCGTAAAGTCGTAGGTTTGTAGCCTCTCGAGCATAAAAGCTACCGAGCACAAAGGCATCCGGGCATAAAACCATAGACTTATAGCTTGCGAGCATAAAATCGTAGATCTGTTGCTGTCGAGCGTAGAAAGCTCCTTAGCATAGGAACCGCTGACCTGCTTTTGCACGAAAAACTCTTCGAATTTGCTGACTGTCCATCTTTTGAGAGTAGTGGGCTGACGTAGTACCCAATCATAACCAAATATTTAATTTGTGAGATTTGGTTGGGGTTTCGAGGAGCCCGTCTGAGGATTCGAGGAGTCGACCCGAACTCTATATATATCCCAAGCTTTTGAGAGAAAAACTTTTTATCCGACTTCTGCGAAAGAGAGCCTTCGATTGTTTGAGTTTTTCCCTTCGTTCTTTCTCCGAGCACTCCGAGTTTTCAGAAATGGAGCCGAAACAAACCCCCTCCACCAAGGGAAAGAGTACAGGCTCTTTTTCTCGTTCTTCTGCCCCGGCGAGAGAGTCTTCGGTCGGGTAAGGTGAACTTCCTTCTGAGCGAAGCATCCTGCCGACGAGAAGCGCACCCGGCCTTAGAGGTATAGCCTTTGGGATGACAAAGAACGACAAAAAAAAATCCTTCGCACACGTTGAACGTGACCGTGCTAGGTCGTCTTCTGTGCTGATAGCCTCTTTGAGGAAGATGACACACAGAGACGTTTTTATCTTTTACGTCCACATTTCTAATGTGCCAGCGTAAAAACTCTATGTTTTCGCAGTTTTGAGCGTAAAAGCTCTGACTGCCGAAAACTTGGTGTATACTATAAAATTTTAGTTTTACGCTTTGGATGGGACCTCCGTCGTAATAACTAGAATTTTGGAAGTCTGGCATAAAGCACAGACTGTATACCGCCAATTACGCTTCAGGATGTGACTTCCGGCGTAAAATGACCAAATTTTGTACAGTCTTGGCGTAAAGCACAGACTGTCGTCTCTTGGTCTTTATGTTGCAAGAGTTGTAATGACATATTTTCTTGCACTTTCGTAGTTAACTTGCATGAGTCTCCACTGGCCGAGGTGATGGGTTCCGCTGCCGGGATGCTGCACTCGAACTATCTGGAGGATCTGTCGCACGTAAAATTTTCTATCTCCGGACCCCAGTATCCTGAAGGAAGGGGGATCTTGATATCGGCTCAGGGCGAGCAGATATTGCTGAACATGATTAACGGAGAGCCCCTGACGTACATAGACGGGGACCAGTACATCAAGCCGGCCTTTTTCTTTGGGGAAATGATTGAAAAATAGTCCCAGACGAAGCCCAAGAGAGAACCCTGGGTTTTCCCCGCTGAGAGTGTGGTCTTGTATCTGCCCACGATGCCGAGAGATTATCCCATCTCGGCTTTCTTCCATGCCACACATTCCAGGAGGATGTCGTGGACGCTGACTCCCGATCTTCACGGCAAGCCGGGGAAGATCTTTCGTCTGAAAGGAGCTGACCAGGGGTCGTTTGTCAGCCGCCCTTCTGGCGTCGTGAGCCGCCCTTCTGGTGTCGTGACGTTGTTCAGGGGACTGTGCCCGAGCAGCGTCCCGAGTGAAGACAGTTCAGTGATCCAGCCGGTCCAATTGCCGACTTTCTGCAACGACTTCATGGTGCGAAGGGGGTATACCCCAAGGAGATGATCTATGGATAAAAGAAAAGCACATAAGCTGGAGATGGATAAAAGAAAAGCTGTCGAAGTGCCAATCCAAGCATGAAGGAAACGTAGCGAGGGCCCGCAAGTTGAAGAAAAAACTTGCTCAGGCAGAGGAGTGGGCTTCTCAGTCGTTGGCAGGTCTAGATGTAGCGACTGGTCGACTGGGCACAGCACGACGGGACCTGGAGCATGCTGAAGCTGCCCGAGCTGGCTCTCTTCGGGCAAGGGCCGAATTGTCCTTTACGAACAATCTCGAGGCACGGCTGGAACAGGCCCGCGCTAATGCCTTGGTTTCCAGGGACGAGAGGGTAGCTGCACTGGCGAAGCTGATTTGCGATCTGATCGCTCCCCCACAATGATGTACCCTTTCTTCTTTTTGCTTTCCCAATGTAATTCTGCTCTTTTCGGGAATAAATAAAGCGAATCTTTTTTGACTTTGTGGACCCATCATTTTGGAATATAAATGACAGGTTTGGGCGAGAGTGATATCAGAGGTAGTATGGACGTGATAGACTCTCGATAAACTTTTAGCAGGACATATCTATTCAGAGGTCATATGGACATGATAGAATATGACCTAACTAGTTTCGTTTCGGAAGTAGTTTTGTTAGAATTGAGATTCTCGCTATATTCCACTTGAGTAGAGGAGGTTTAAGCATAGTACCTCTTCAGGAATTTACCGTTGATAGGAGCCATGAACAGGTCTCCATTAGGCTGGGCTAACCAGTAAGCGCCGTTCGAGAACGTTGTCTCGATCACATTAGGGCCTTCCCACTTGGGCTAAAATTTTCCTTTACTCCTGTGAGTAAGAATCATCGGCCTTCTTACGGCTAAAACTAGCTCGCCGACTTTGAACACTCTTTCCTTTACTTTATGATTGAAAGCTCCAAAAATGCGTGCTTGGTAGAGCGTGATGCGCTGTTGAACTTGGAGGCGTTTCTCGTCTAATCCCTCTAGCTCTTGAAGCCTTAACAGGTCATTCTTTTCTTGAGTCAGCTCATTAGTCACGGCTATCCTGAGTGACGGGATCTGGACTTCAATGGGGAGAACTGCTTCGCTCCCGTAGACCAGTGAAAATAGGGTACAACCTGTTGTTGTTCGTATCGTTGTGCGGTACGCCCAGAGACATTCGCCCAGCATCTCATCCCAATCTTTTTTGTTTGAAGAGACGAACTTTTGTTGAAAGCTTCCGCCAAACCATTAGCAGCTGGATAATATGCCGTAGAGGCAATATTATGTATTCGATTTTTATCGCAAAATCGATGAAACGCTTGGCTGATGAACTGAGGTCCATTGTCATAGATTATCCTTCGGGGAATCCCAAAGCGATAAATGAAGTAATGCTTTACGAAGCTGATTACATTAGATGCCTTTACCTCAGCAAGAGGTATCGCCTCTACCCATTTGGAGAAGTAATCCGTGATGGCCAGTATGAACCGGTGACCTCTGGAAGAAGACGGGTGAATAGGACTAACGATATCCATACCCCATGCTTCGAAAGGCCAGAATGCAACCGTAGGATGTAGATATTCAGACGGTTAATGTATGAAGTCTGCATGAACCTGACAGGCTCTGCATTGTCTTGCATAGTTGATCGCGTCTGTGATCATAGTGGGCCAGTAATAGCCCATTCTCCTGATACGATCCTATAGCTTAGGACCGGGCTGATGCGCTCCGCATACGCCGTCGTGAGCTTACCGGATAATCTGCTGTGCTTCGGCGTCAGAGAGACATCTTAATAGCAGTCCGTCGTAGGTCCGACGATATAGGCATTGTGAAGATGCATCGAAGTAGAAGCGTAATGATCGTCTTTTGACGGATACTGCTTCTTTGGGGTCCTCTGGCAAGATTCCGTATGCGACAAAATCTATGAAGGGACTTCTCCAGTCTCTTCTAGGGGGATCTGTGTTCACAGCGTAGCTGCGTTCTACGTGAAAGTTGTTCTTCACACAGAATAAATCTCTGTTAAGAAGGATTATCGAATCCTGCCTTCTTATAGGTGTGCTAAATCCGCAGCTAGACTGGCTAGGGCATCAGCTTCCAGATTCTGAGATCGAGGTACATGCTCTAGGAAGAACCCTTTAAATGTCATGGCTATCTCGACCGTTGCTTGGTGATAGGGGATAAGGTCTGGATTTTGGACTTCATATATTCCTCTGACTTGATTGACGATAAGCAAAGAATCACCAAAAGCTTCCAGGGGGACGACCCCTAGCTCTTTGGCAACTTGGAGCCCGATTAGCAGAGCGTTGTACTCTGCCACATTATTGGAGCATGGCTCGCTAAGAGAATATGCTCGTTAGATGACGAGTTTATCAGTATTGACCAGGACGATTCCTACCCCGGAAACCATATTTCCCTGGGGACCAGTCCTGGAGGCGCCGTCGAAGAACAGTTGCCATGCGTCACTTTCTATTGCGGAATTACATTCTGCAACTTCGTCGAGAATATCCTCGTATAATTTGGAGGTCTCCGGGATCGGATGAGCAGCTAGGAAGTCAGCCAGCGCTTGGCCTTTGATGGACTTCTGCGGGACGTATACCATGTCATATGGTGTTAACAGCATCGCCCAAGTCGCGAGTCGGGAATTAAGAGCACTTGGCTTGCTCATCAGTACTCGAAGAGGGTTGATCCTGGAGATGATATGGATAGTCTGGCCAGTGACATAGTGCCGCGTCTTCTGGATCGCGAACATCAGAGTCAAGCATTCTTTCTCCACTGGGTTGTACCGGTGTTCGGCTCCGACCATCATCCTGCTGAGGTAGTAGATAGCCTGTTCATGACCCATATCATTCTTCTATGCGAGAAGAGCTCCTAGCGAATGATCCATTGCTCGAACGTACTGCAAGAATGGTCTTGCCATGATGGGAGGCACCAAAACTGGCGGACTGGTGAGATAGCACTTGATATCTCCGAACGCTTGTTGACAGGTTTTGTCCCATACGAAGGATATACCTTTCTTCATGAGATGCAAAAAGGGCTGACATCTTCCCGAGAGGTTGGATATAAACCTCTGGATATAAGCCAGACGGCCTTGAAATCCCCGGAGTTCCCTCAGATTATCGGGCGGTCGCATTTCTACGATGGCCTGGACTTTGTCAGGGTCCACTTGGATGCTTTTGGCGGTGATGACAAATCCCAGGAATTTGCCACTAGATACATCCAGAAAGGACTTCGTAGGGTTCATCTTGAGTTGATGTTGGCGCATTAACTCGAATACCGTCCTCAAGTCTTGAATGTGATCATCTTTGAGGCGGCTCTTGACGGCTATGTCGTCCACGTAACATTCTACTATTTTGCGTAAATGCTCATGGAGTATGTTACTCATAGCCCGTTGGTATGTAGCCCCGGCATTCTTCAATCCGAAGGGCATGACCGTATAGCAATATACTCCCAACGGTGTCTGGAAGGCAGTGTGCTTCTCGTCTTCGGGATGCATCTTGATCTGATTGTATCCTGAGAATCTGTCCATGAAAGATATGCGTTCAAAACTGCAGGTATTGTCGATCATGATATCCGTGATGGGAAGAGGGAACTCATCCTTGGGGCAGGCTGCATTCAGATCTTGGTAATCGATACAGATACGTATTTTCCCTTTTTTTTTCATGACTGGGACAACGTTGGCGACCCAGTCGGGATGTTGTTCTTCCCGGATGAAATTGTAGGCTATCAACTTCTTGACTTCAGCTTCGATGACGTCCATCATATCCGGGCGGAACCGGCGTTGGTGCTGCTTCATAGGCTTCGAGTCGGTCAATATATTGAGTTTATGAGTAGCCACCTTCGGGTCAAGGCCCGGCATGTCCTCATAATTCTACGCAAAGACGTCGATATATTCTTTTATCAGCTGGATAACTTCTTTCCTTTTGACTGGGGAAAGATTGTTACTGATGAATATCGGCTTTGGCGAAAGTTTACCCCCAACATCAACCTGGATAACTTCATCTTTGGTGGGAGATTCCTTCTGCTCGAAGCAAAATTCCCACTGTATATCCATTTATTGAGCCCAAGGGTCATTCTCAAATGACTCAGAATCTTTTTCGTCTGCTTCAAAGGGATCTGTCACCACCATGTTTGCTGATAATGCTTGCTGGAGAGTGTTAGGTGGGTCGGAGGGCGACGAGCCATTCTGAGAAGAGAAAAAAATATCCTCGTCTGACTTGGAAGTCGTAAGGGAGGTGGCATACCCTAACCTGAAACGAGTTTGTTGATAGCGGGGGTCGCCGCGTGGCGGCGTTCGTCTGCCTCTTCCGTAGTTGAGGCATGGCTTCCGCTCCAAGTCGTAGCCCATGTTTTGCATGATCCTCAAAGCTTGCGGGCTGTATCGGTGAACTTGCATTTTTCCAGCATCGTTATCGAAAGGATCTTCCTGGACAGTCGGTTAATTGCGCATGCGGCCGAAGACTATTGAACGCTGACTGCTGCAGGTAGGTGGGACAATGAAGATAGAATCCTCATATGGTCCATATGTTGTGACGACGTTGGATGATGACGCTACTTCCCAGACATACGGACGGTAGGAGTTCATGGCTTCCAAGAATTTTTGTGCTATGGGTTCTATCTCGTCACGGGAAGTGAACTCCTGATTTGGAATCTGAGCGTTAACGTACTGGAAAAGAGGATGTTTATTATCATCTGGAACTCCATTCCTGGTCACATTTACATCGGTCGGCTGCCCGTTGCGCCGAAGGTTGATGACCAAAGTTGGAGGCTTCTGGTTCAAAGTGACCACTGGAGGATCACTCCCTTTTCCTGACCTGGTTTTGTTCAGGTGAATAGCCATATGCTCCCTGGCTTTTGGATGAGCGGTTCGTCCTTTCACTCTGATTGACAGCGGTAGTACGACAGAGGGTTCTCCTGGCTCCCGGTGGGATTCCTTCCCTGCCTCGCCTGACACTTCTTCCGTGTGATCTTGAGAGTACAACACGGTATCAGAATAGTAGGATTCTACTCCTTTAAACGGGTTTAGGTCAGCAACCTCCGTTTGTACCGTTCCTTGGGGGTCTACATATTTGAGGCATTGATGTAGAGTTGAGGGGACGATATTGTGGTCGTGGATCCACGGTCTTCCCAGCAAAATATTGTAGGATACCTCTGAATCGATGACGTAACACGTGGCCACGGTTCTGAGGTTGCCAATCTGGATCTTCAGGCAAATTTTCCTCAACGGCTTACTTCTTCCGGCGTTGAAACCCACGATCGTAGTGGAAGTGTAAGCCAATTCGCTGGTAGGAATCCTCAGCGGCCTGAGTAGACTGTGAGGGATGATGCTGATCGACGATCTCGGATCTATGTGAATCCGATCGACCTCCATGGAACTGAAGTACCCGATGTAATAGAGGGGCCTGTCATGCCTGTTATGTTTTAATAGCATGTCGTCTTGAGTTAAAGTGATATTGGGGACCACTTCCATTATACTGTGGCATTGAGGATATGCCACTGGTTCTTCGTCGGGGGACTTGAGCTGGGTCAAACATACCTCCGCTTGTATCAGTGCTTCACTCAGGGCTAGACGAGTGTCTTGGGAGAGCCTGAGTAGCTCGAAGATGGACAGTCTGGCTGGTGTATTAGCCAGTTGGGCCAGTATGTCGAAGTTGTATGGCTTTTCTAAACCTTTGTTTGGAATATTTTTCACAGGTTTATCAAAGCACACTTCTCTTTGTTTCCCCTTGTCCGCTGGAGTTGGTTTTGAAGGACCGACATCTGGTACGACGGGGTCTGGTCCTGAAGGCTTGGCAGCTGAAGCACCCACCGGTGCATCTTCCTGACTTGCTCCGTAGTCGTTGAGGTAGGCTTTCCCTGAACGAATTATAGCAAATACCTCATCTTCGTCTGATGGCGAAGAAGTTGCGACCATATGGCTTGGTTTGTATTTGGAGCTCTTTCTAGACGTAGCCTTAGTAGCTTTAGTCTCCTTTTCGAGCTCTGACACCAAATTCGGATGAAACCACATAATCTCGCCTTGCCGTATGGTTTGGAATACCAGGTCATGATTTTGACCCCTAGCTGGAGGTAGGTTGATGATGTTCATCGTGGTCCGGGAAATGGGTGTGACACCGTCCGAGACCTTTTGGGAAGGCAGATTGCCAAACTGCAGAGAGATCATGTTGGCCGTGACCTTCTTCTCGGTGTTGTGCAGAGTGATGGCCTTAGCATCGATTAACCCCTGGATCTTCCTTTTCAGTATGTAACACGCCTTTGTTGGGTGGTGTACGTATCTGTGGAAGATGCAGTATTTGGGGTCGTCAGTACTGCCGACTTCTTGGGGCCACCTTAGCTCCGGAAGGGTGATCTTGCCACTCTTGACGAGACACTCAAATATACTTGGGATATCGTTGTCGTCAAAAGAGTAGACTTCGACGGGCCTGGAAGTCCCGGTTCTCATTTGCGTGGTCGCCGTAGTCTTTTGTCTTGACGTATTGACCGTCAGAGCTTCTTTTTCCTTGGAGCTGCGAGGATGGTCGCTGCTGGAAGATGACCTCTTGCCTCTATCAGAGGCGGAGATCATAATGCCATTGTTGTGCGCCTTGTGACTGTTGTCTTCGGCGGCCATTGCCGAGACGATGAACGAGGGCCAATCATGGAACTGATATGGTCCTGTAAACACCGAGACTACGGGAAGGAGGTTCTTCCTGCAAATGACTACTAACGCAGAGTCTGGAACTCCTGGAGGCATCTGTAAGGTGGCCTGACGAAAACGTTCGACGAAGGTACGAACGTCCTCCTTTTCCCTCAGCTTGACTTCGATGAGAGAGGACATAGACATGTCCATTCCACCCTCGTAGAATCGCGTGAAGAATAAAGCTTTAAAGTCCTCGAAGGAAGTAATGCAGTTGTCCGCCAAGCTACGGTACCACTGATAGGCTACTCCTGAGAGGCAGCCTTTGAACACCCGAGTGAGGAGGGCGTCGTTCCCTTGTAGCAATACCGTCATCATACTGAAATAGTTCATGTACTGACTTGGTGATATTTTTCCCTCGAACAGAGCCATAGTCTGAGGTTTGTACCTCGGAGGGAAAGGGACTTCTTCCCAGATAGCTGGGTAAGGCTGGTTAATTCCCAGTTTCTTGAGCTGATCTTTGTGCTTCAAGGCGTCGAACTGGGCTTTCAACTCCCGTACTACCTGTATCGGATTTTCTGTTGGAAGTGGGACTACGGTGTAGCGCGGAGTTAGTCGTATTGTGACTGCAACGGGAGGTAATATATTCTCCGAGTGAGGAAGCGGAGGAACTGCTGACTCTTGATCTAGAGCAGGCTCTTGGTTCGGGTTGGATGGTAGTAAGTCTACCCCCACACGTATCTGAGTTGGCGGGACCGACGCTTGAGTCATGGCAGCTGCGTGCTGAGTTAGCATCATCTGGTGCATGTTCTCCATCATGGATTACATTTGTTTCAGAGATGTCTCCAGCACAGTGATGCGTTGTTCCGCGTTTCCTGACGGTGAAGATTCCTCGCGTTCATCTTCAACGGCGTAAACTCCCATTTTCCTGGGCGTCATCGAAGGATTAGTATAGGTCGCTGCAGAAGTCGACTCTATACTCTCAGCATCTGATCTGGGAGATTGGCGACCCCCAGCGTCGGAATCAGACGAGTACGAAGCTGGTTGTTGTGACCTTGCACGGGTGTTTTGGAACACCCCAGCTTCAGTATTCCTGAGGAGGTCTTCGAATCTCCTTCGGCTCGGAGGCCTAGAGGGATGACGTCTTGAGCTCGACCCTCCTCTAGGTATGTGTGAAGTCATGTTCATGGATGCATGCGCGGGCTCTTCTTCCTGGAAAGACTGAGAGTAGCTCAATCGGTCGAAAACCGACCATTTTGCTTTAGAACAGCAGCAGTCAATCATAATTTTATGACTATTACAATATTGCTCGCTAGGGGGCATAATAGACATGTTGGAAGGTCCCCTCTCCTTACGCTTCTGGATTAGATATTCGCGCAAGTCAGGAGGAGTAGAGGAAGAAGACGACGGCTTGTTCCTTCTGTTCCCATCAGTGGGCATACGGAGATTGGGCACCATGGTTTTCCCTATGCCACCTGTGTACAACAGGTTGGCCATCTGGGTGGCGGATGATCCCTGGGGAGGGTGCCTTCCCGTAACCTGAGGTTGCTTTACATCATGGGACTTCGTCTGGCATAATTTGGAGATTTGCTCAGACTGGCGTAAAGCTGAAGAGGTCCTCAGTCGGCCGTCGGCTTCCCGCGTAATCCGGAGGGTAGGCAGATTGCTTCTTCGCTGGCGTAACGGCCGAGAAGTTGAGTACTCTGCCGCTTGCTTCCCCTTACGAAAATCACAGTGCTTATCTGGTTCCCCGTAGAGGTCAAATGTTGTCTTGCGCATGGAGAGTGATTTGTACTTCCGATTTGGCGCTGAGGCATCATCAGAAGTTTGGTCTGTACCGCACGTAGCGGAAGACTGGTTTCTACTCGTATAGCACAGTAGATACTTCTAGATTAGTGCTGAGGCTTTGCCCGAAGTTTTGTTTGTACCGTGCGTAGCGGGAGACTGGTTCCTACGTGTAGAGCACAGTGGATACTTCTGGGTTAGCGCTGAGGCTTTGCCCGAAGTTTCGTCTGTACCGCCGTAGCGGGAGACTGGTTCCTACGCGTAGAGCGCAGTGGATACTTCTGGGTTAGCGCTGAGGCTTTGCCCGAAGTTTCGTCTGTACCGCGCATAGCGGGAGACTGAATTTTATGTGCAGGGCACGGAGGGAGCAGTGCTACAACCTCATTGGTCGGAGAGATCGGAGAGTCCACAGGAATGGTAGAGGATGTCTTGGGCATCCATGTAAACCCCCTCATTTTTTCTGTAGATAGTTAGAGTGGGCCAGAAAAAAAATTTGATAGAAGATATTGAGGTTTAGAGTAGAGGATATTTACCTGGAATTTTAATCCAATTAATTTAAAAGCATTGGCACACCCTATCTTTGTCTAATTATTCGGAGCCCATTATCAGCCCATAAATTCCGTACAAGTATTGTACACTCGACTCAACTCGCCAAATTAGGCACTGGACTTTTCTGACTGTTAAAATCAACTCTTGTGTGCTCTAAATTAATTGCGCAACATTTCTGAAAATCGTAACCCGTATTTAATTCCGTGTCGGACACCTGTGTCGTTACCCTCGATTTTGGGGTACCAACTTAACCCGTTGAGCCGGACCAACTAAAGGGTCCAAGACTGACTCCAAGCCCCCACCATTTTTGGCCTTTGCGTCATTTTCGGATTTTGACCCCGCGGGCCCCAATTAAATTAAATTCGAGGGACGCGTTATCTTTATTTAAATCGGGATTTACCAACTTTGTAAATTCTATTTTAATATTAATTTAATCCCAATGCCCTTCAATTTAGACCCGCGCCTAACGCGCAACACCCCCTCACCATGACAATTATATATATATTTTTCTCCTCAATTTTTGCGTCATTTCATGTGTCCATGCAAATTCCCGAATTTACGGGGGGCTTATTTGCAATTAATAAATTGTTGGCAACATCCCATTGGTCATGATTAATTGAAGGGTCCCAAAATAGGGTCCCAATCCCAAATCCCTCATTCCCTCATGAAGAAACCCTCTCCTCTTCATAATCAATCTCAACCCTTCAATATGAATGGGTTGATCCCAACCATCCATCTCTTTTCCCAATCCCCTATAAAGCATCCCATCAACTCACCCTCACCCTCCCAAACCCCAAGGCAGGCCCTAATCCCAATGCCTAGAGAATCCCCCCTACTTTCTCTCTCCTTCTTCCTCAAAATAACCAGCCGAACTCCATACTTCTCCTTTCTCTTCTTCTCCATTATTTTCTTCTCCTTCCTTTCTTCTTCTTCCACTCTTCTTGGTGAAGAGCACACCCGGCCGACTGTGTTCGCTGACCCCGCACCACCTTCAGTGCGCCGGCGAGCTCAGCTCCGGCCGAGCGCCGGCCAAGCAGCGTCGGACTCCACGACTGAACCCAACGCAGCTCCGGTCCACACAGCTCTCGACTCCGGCTATGCAGCTCACCCGCCGAATGCATCAGTCTCCAGCCGGCCGACGGTGGCTCCTCCGCATCAGTCTCCAGCCGGCCGACGGTGGCTCCTCCACATCAATCTCCAGTCCGACCGACGGCAGTTCCTCCACAGCAGCCACTAGTTTGGTCGACGGCAGCGGCTCCTCCGCGTAGTCGACAAGGTCGACGGCAGCGGCTCCTCCGCGTGGTCGACGAGGCCGACGGCAGCGGCTCCTCCGCGTAGTCGACAAGGCCGACGGTAGCGGCTCCTCCGCGTGGTCGACGAGGCCGACGGCAGCGGCTCCTCCGCATAGTCGACAAGGCCGACGGCAGCGGCTCCTCCGCGTGGTCGACGAGGCCGACGGCAGCGGCTCCTCCGCGTAGTCGATAAGCTCGACCACAGCAGCTCCTGACTGGAGCTCAATCAGATCTGCTTCGTCTAATTATGCTACCACCGTGACCGCCACGACCACCTCCATCGCCACCCCCGTCGTTGCCAACACAACCAGCTACCACCACTGTTGACCAGGCTGTTCTTCGGCCAACCCCCGGTCGACGCCGCCACGTTGAGGTCGACTCTCTCCCCCTCTCTTGATTAATAGTTATGTTGAGTTCTTTACCTAGGGTTTAAGTGTTAATGTTTATATAATTGTTTTGTGTTGATAATGAGCATGGGAAAATGATTTGAGAATAAGGTTTAATATTGGATTAGGGTTTATGTTAGAATTGCTTAATTGCATGGGAGTTTAGAGCTTGATTTAACTAGATGTTATGTATATTACATATGATTGGAAAAATGCTAGATCAATTAATTAAGGGTTATAAATAAGTTGTTAATTACATGGATTAAAATGATTTTTTTTGCATTGAAGGTTTAGGTTTAGTGTTTGCAAATAAATTATAAAATGATAAAGGATTTTATTGAAGGTTTAGGTTTTGATTTGTTATAAATGTTCGGGATATATTACATGGGGGGAAATGCTAAACAGATTAATGAGGATTAAATTGTAGAGGTGAGTTTTGGGATTATTCTTCCTAAGTTTATAGAATGAATTTGAATGATAGACCTTGAGATTTAGGGATTAACATATTTATTTATGTGCATGGAAATTTGTATGGACGAACAGTGATTGTGGGTGAAGTAATACTGAGGGCTGAGGAAGACCTAATATTTAATAAGTAAGTACTGTCGAGGAGTGAGCATACCGGAACTACTGAACCACGTGATGACTATGGTAAAAATTGAGGATGGGGCCTGATGATATTATGCAGGTGATTGATTGAGATACGTATTATATCGGATCAAGGATCAGAGATAGAGGACTGTGAAATTAGTAGTTAATTATTGGAACTGAGACTGGGTTTAGGTGTAGATGTATGTCGCGTCCCTGTCTGGCGTAGAATAGATTATTGATTTTGGTTTGTATCTCATCTCTAGGTACTACGGGACCTGAGGACTTGGACGTGGTACCGGATCCCCGTCATCAGCAGCCGGACGCAGGCAAGTATACCTTGCTACCCTGTATTTCAGTTTACAGATTTTTATTGTTTCATTATGTACATTGTGCACGTAGTTATGTTGACGTTCGATACTTCATGTCCGGATCGCAACCGGGTGTTGGCATTCGACTTAACGTCTTAGAATAGTTACTAGATGCTTCACAGCACCTCGATGCGTATACCTGAGTACATCGATACCCCAGGACACACTCATACACTGTGATCGTGCCAGATTCCTGTATCCTGATACTGACATCATGACCAGAGACTGGGACGACCTTAGGGTCGCGTCTGTTGAGCTTCCTTGTGTCGAGACTGTAGTTAAAGGTTCAGGTTCAACGCACAATCGTTGACCGCTTGGGAAGGAGAAGACAGTTACTAGACGTTTGGGCTACTCTGCACGCGCTTATATATATGTAGTATTTTCTAGTGATACCTGTTTCTAGTGATACCTGTTTCTAGTGTAGCTGTTTCACCCGTGTGACTCTTTGCCAGAAGCTGCGGTACGTGCCGTGTGTTTCCGTGTCCGGAGCTACGGTTTTATTTTAGAAAGCCCACGCGTCGAACGTTGTCTTTAAATTGTGTCACACTAGTTGGTTATGATAGAGTACCCTGTCGTGCACTTGTACTTTCTGTTTACTTGGCATGCTATATTTTTGTACCTTGTTACGTCCCTCTGAGGACCTGGTTACCTGCCAGTTTTGCAGCATAGACGATTACGGAGCACTTGGAGATACTGATGGAGTGGCATATCTTGCGAACATGGTACCAGGTACTCACATTATATCTACCGGCATTATGGTTATTTACATTGATTATTCATCTGCTGTTGTAGCCTAGTTTTGTAGACTCATACTTCTTCTCGAGTCTATTCGAGTTAGTGTGTTATTGGGCGACCGACCTTAGCACATATAGCTCTTTCTTGTATACTGATGTACATTGTGGATTGAGACATAGAGGTTTACATTTATGGAATATCTAGATAGTGCCATTTATATTACAGCTTATACGTATTCGAGTCAGACCAGAGTCTGGTCGAAGGCGTAGCTGGCGTGTCACGTATTCCTGGACCTACGTATTTTGGGACTGGGGCGTGACAATCCAGACCTTGCGCAGCTTCCTGTTGTCTTGGACGGAGAGAGGGTGAGAGCTACCCCCGGTTCGAAGCATGTCTTCGTAGACAGACTGGTCAAATTGGACAACCAGTTTCTTCTTCATGGTTCCTACAGATACTGCATCGTGTTGAGCAATTACTTCCTCATAAGAAGAGAAAGACTTCCCCAGCAGAGTCGTCATCTTATTTGTGGTATTAAACGAAAGAATGAAAAATGTATTCAGGATGGGGTTTATACGAAACCCGCCTTCTTTGGTTTACAAACAAACTTGTACAATTTGATCCTATACGAGGATATGGGAGTACAATTTATTTAATCTGGATAAATATTACTATAGGTGTATGATCTGCAGTCGATCACTTTAGCCCTTGGACCACACGATATTGAAGAAGTGCCGTAGAAGACAGGAAGCAACTTCGAAGGTTGCAAAAGAGGGTGGATGCACGATGCCAAAGTCGTCGATCCCTACTCTCTGCCTGAGCTCCGAATTCTTTCTCTCTCTCTCTTTCTCTCTCTCTCTTAACCTTGGATCTGATATTGGTTTCTTGACCAATTTTCTGACCTTCCAATTTTGTCGACCTTGTTCCTCATTGATAGAGGTCTCTATTTATAGAGTTTTAGTGATAGTGACCACTCCGTCGGTGTAAAAACCGAGGAATAGAAAGTATAGCACCCTTTTACACAACGGTTAAAGTAACCAATGCCTACGTATAGATGATCCTTTGAATGAGCGTGTGACGCGGGTCCAACTAAGGGACAAAACGCGTATAATCGCTATGAAGATCACGGCGTAGAAGCCACGTAGGTAGGTATCCATTATGTAGAAGAGGTTGGCATAGAAGCCAAATGTCTGTCACCATGGCATAAAAGCCAAATAGTTATGAAACCGGTATAGAAGCCGAATAGGCGTAGAAGTCGAATAGGCGTAGAAGCCGAGTGGTCATAGAGGTCGAGCAGGCGTAGAAGCCGAATGGGCGTTAAAGCCGAGCAGGTGTAGAAGCCGAGTAGGCGTAGAAGTCGAGTGGTCATAAAGACCGAGTGAGCACAGGACCGAGTAGGCGTAGGAGTTGGATGGGCGTAGAAGCCGCTGCATACCGTACCAGAGTGCTGATGGGGACGTCTTAGCCGGAATTACGGCTTTTGAAGATATAATCAAATCTCTTGCATTAAATGCCGAGATTTGCCACCATCCTGTGCATTAAATATGGAGGCGTGTTTTGAAGGTCTGCAACCCCTTCTGCGTATCAGTCGCAGAGACGTGCCTTGAGAAACTGTCACCGCTTTGTGCATTAGACGTAGAGACGTGCCTCCACCCCGTATGGAGTGCAGCTTTTGATGTGGCAGGCAGTTTGTCTACTGCAGAACGTAAACAGCTCGTGTCTGCCTGTGTAAAACAAGGCAGCGTATCCCTTCGTGCTTGTAAAAGCAGTTTACGCAAAGGGGATGGCGGTATTTGACAGCTTGGGTCGCAGTGCTGTGCCATCATTATAGCCGTCGTCTGGGTAGTCGAGCCGTATCCCTTTTTCAAAAGTCCAGACGTCAGGTTCATTGCAAGATCTTCATTGCAGGGTCTGACAGGTTCACTTCGGAGAATACGAAGCGTCTCTTGTACACCTCAATGCTCGTCTGAAAGGGGATGAGTTTTATGCCCTGGAGGCGATGAAGCACCCCGTTTACGCTGAAGTGGCTTAGACGTACTGCCTTACGCGGGTGGCCTTTTGAGCTTTTAATATTTCATGCTGGGTTTAGCGGAAAAAGCTCTGTTTGCACGCTTGGTGGCTTTGAAGGCCTCTGCTTACGCTGCTCTGCACCAATATGCTGTGTATAGCCATCCGGCGTATTTTTCATGCTTTTACATATTGCCTTCATGATATTATTACAGTTGGGGCAAGCAGCCGGGTCCTCAGCTGGTGGTTTCACCGGCGCCAGGCAGGTGTCGGCATTTTGTAGTGCCTCACTCAGAGAAGCCCAAGTGTCTCTATGAAGCCACAAAAGCTCAAATTGTGACAATTTTGTCAGTGTATTGGCCAGTTGGGCTAGAATGTCAAAGTTGTAGAATTTTTCTAATCCCTGAGCTGTATCTTTGCGCAACAGATTATCGAAGCGAATCTTCTTTTGCTTGGATTTGTCTGCCGCGGGAGGCTGGAATGGACCTGGCTCAGAGGACGTAGGTGCTGTTGGAGTATCGCCGTCGAGGGTGTTATAATCCCATTGGTAGGTAAGTCCTGACCGGGTTGCTCCTGCCATGGCTTCCTCAGTGGCGGGGGACACCATATGGCAGGACTTGGCTTTCGTATTTTAGGCCTGACAGTGGAAAGCGCTGCTTGCTGCATCAAGTCTGGGACAAGGTCCGGGTGGACCCACATAATTTTGCCTCGAGATTTAGTAAGAGGTGTCAGCCCGGCTGCTTGGTCACGACCTGGTGGAAGATTGATTACCTCCATTGTTGCCCTCAGAATCGGTATGACTCTGTCCTGGGCCTTTGTTGCCCGAAAGTTCCGGAACTGGAGGAAAACTATGTTGGTAGAAACTGTTACGTCATTGAAGTCTAGGAAGAGGGCCTTGGTATCGATCAGACGTTGTATGTACCACTTCAATATGTAATAATTCTACATCACATGGTGGACGTACCGGTGGAAGTGACAGTACTTTAAATTATTATGTATGTCGCTTCCCGCTGGCGTTTGGCTTCGGGGAGCCAATGTTTTCCTTCCTTCATCATTATGTCGAAGATGGACATGGCTTCATCATCCTCGAAAGAGTAAGTCTTCTTTGGTTTTGGAGCTTTCGTCTATTTTTTCTCCGGCTTCTTGGTTAAGTTGGCGACCAAGGCCTCCTTTCCTTTTCCCTTGCGACTGTTGTTGCTGCCGTTGTTGTTGTTGGGGCGTCTTACCCTATCATCGGTGATTGGGATCGGTAAGCCCAAGAGTCGGGTATCCTTGACCTTCTTCTCGGTGCTAACATTATTTATTATGAATGTCGTACAGTCTTTAAGCTGGCTATCACCCATCCAGAGGCTGACTGTCGAAAGTTGGTTTCTTTGGCACATCTCCATCAACGTCATTCTCGGGATTGCCAGGAGGCAGCCTCAGCACAACTTGTCTGAACCGCTCGATAAAATTTTCTGCTAGTTCTTTTTCTTCCTGGGCAACGTCTATCAGGGAGAACATAGTCATACCACTTCTTGCCTCATAGAATCTTTAGAGAAAAAGACTCTTGAGGTCGTCAAATGATGAGATGCAATTATCTTGGAGGCTGCAAAACCAGTCGAAGGCCACCCCGAATAATTCTCGAATGAAGTGCCTAGTGAGGATAACATCGTTGCAGGGTTGGTGCCCCATCGTAGTTTTGAAGTAGCACATATACCGGCGGGGGAGGACTTCCCATCAAATATGTCAATATTGAAGGGTTTGTACATGGGCGGATAGGGTACATCCCTCCATTCCAGCGGATATGGTTGTCTTACTCCGAGATCGCAGAGTGAGTCCCGATTTCTCATGGAATCTATGCGAGCTCGGAGTTCTCGGACCTCCATCGCTTCCCTAGATTCATCTAACGTGGGAGGAGCACACGACAGTTATAGAGCATGACAGCCCCCCAACGGGGGAAGCAGTTGCATTTGAATCTGCATTAGTTCCAGGATCTTGACCTGAGGCCCTTGGTGGTTGGGAGGCTACAGTCGCCTTGATGTCTAGCACTGCTTGGTCAAGGCTTGCATTGAATCACTTATAGTTTGCATTATGGCCTCGCGATTTTTGAGGCATTGCCGGTCACTGGGGAATTCGTGGTCGTTCTCTGCCATATGTGCCATTCTTATATTAGGCGAGTAGGAAGGGATGGTTGACGTAGCACTTTCTGCCTCGAACTCCTACAATGAATAATCGCCGGGTAGATCTGGTAGTTCTGTATCCTGTTCGGACTTTGATAGAACACTACCCCAGTGTATGTTCCTTGAGAATCGCTAGCTCATAGGAATGCCGAATTATTATATAGGTCCAGGGGATTACCACCCCAAGCTTGTGCAACCCCCAGTAGTTCTGAGGAAGAACTACCCCGGCGGCTGGGAGCTTCTTCTTTAAGCGGGTGCTGTGAAAAACACCTTCTGTAGGTCTCGCTGCTGGTCCTCCTGGTAGTTGCCTTCATAACACACTAGTAGAGAGCCACGGACTGGGGGTACCCGACTTCTTTTCTCCCTTTGTGGCAGGAAGCTTTTGAATCGAGTAGCAAGAGACAAAGGGTAGCTCCTCCTCCTCTGATATTTGCACTTGATCTCCGAGTTATTGTCGGATAGGTGCTTTCTGGTGCAGTCGCCGGAAGGGCGACTGCCTTCTTGTATGTGTTGCCACTTTTTTGCAGTAGTAATTAATAATGATCTTTGTACAGTGATGCCCTGGACAGGACATTTTATCGGCCAAAGTTGTTTCTCTCGCCTTGCGCTTGTGATTGATCACATTACGCAAGTTAAGCAAGGGTTATTCCACCTTTATACCCTTTTTGTTGGCCCGAAAGGACCTAGCGCACAAGTACGTAGGTATTGTATTTGCTCCCTAATTCGGGGTTCGTATAAGAACTTCCCTCGAAATATCAGTGGAAGACTTATGAGATTGACCTTGTCCATTTGCCGCTGCGGGCTGGACGCATGAGGCAGTCTTATATAGCTTCACATTAGGGGCCCGTGTAACGGTTAACGGTGCCTGCTGACGGTCAACTAACTGGACAGTTGCTTGAGCCTGATGAGCTTGCACTGCCCTAGGCTTCTTTGACTTAGCACCTGCAGGCGCGTTGTACAAAGAGTCGAAGTTTTGACTTTTTCCATTCTCGGTGAGCTGCATAGGATCTGCGCCGCATGAGATACAGTTGAAAACAGAAGTTTTGTTGCTGTCAGGGCCGCATACGGCTGTCTGCCTGCGGTTGTGAGATGGTGCCGCATAGTTAGTCTTATGTAGCCTCCTTCTTGGCCGCATAGAACCTGCCTCAGCACAAGAATGTCTGGCATCGTAGTTCTTTCCTCTGCCATAGTCTGGGTGTTGAGCAGTTTCTGCGTCAGACAGAGATGCCATATAGACGTGGACGTCCTGGGTGTCCACCTGACGACCACCATCAGCAACAGAGTGAGAGGCGGGAAGCGTCTGCTTCGTAGTTGGATGAGGCAAATTGGCCTTTGCTACCTACATCCTACGGGTCTTCTTGGGTTTGGCTAGCCTTGTCGAAGCACTAGCACTTCCTTCTGGGAGTATTTCCTTGAAAGCTTGCTGGTCGAAGCAAACTACCACCATCTTTTGCGTTTAGTCGAGCTTGGCCACATCGAACTACATCACGAACTTCTCATCAGAGGAGAAGAACGTCCCCAGCAGAGTCGCCATCTTATTTGCCATTAAACCAAAAGGAGAACTAAAAGAAATTGATTTGATTAACAAACTAAAGAAAGTACATAGAAGTCCTAGAAGATAATCTAAGTATAAATTTATTTTCTAGGGGGGTAATGACAGAGGGTTAGGAGTATAGAAACTCTTTTTACTCCGTGGACGATTCGATATAGAAGCTCTTCTCTCTCGCTTGAGTGTAGGTTCACAGATAGCCAGCCAACCCTTTATATGGGTATGGTACCTTGCTATTTATAGCCGCCCTGTAGACGTGCTATGGATGCCACATATTTTGTTGGTTGGGGGCCGCATAGGGCTACTTCAACAACATGCGGTTGTAATTGTGGTTGTATGTCACGGCTAAGCTGCCACGTGAGTTCGGTTCTGGTATGTTGTTGACGAGATCTCGGGGTTGTATCAAACCATTGTGGGCATGATTTGGTCAGCTGGAAACTTAGTCAGCACCAACAGTACGAAGATCTATGCAGTTGTTAGGGGAGGATCTTGTGAGCTAGAGGCTGCATAACAACTTGGCCATAAAATGGTGAGGCCGCATGGGACTTGTAGCCGCATACGTTCTCTCGTTTGGGCCTTGGTCGAATGGACACTCTAGACGCATATGTGCTTTCATCTGACTGAGGCCGGATATCATCGAGGCCGCATAATATTGAAACTGCATAGGCGGGATACGTGGCACGGCTCGTCTATCGAGGTCGTTAATTATTGGATGTGACTCTTTATCTTTTTGCCTGTCGTCCTTTTTCGAGTCTCGAGGCTGTCAGGCCTTTTTTTGTCAGGCGTTGGAGAGTGTATCGAGGATCCTTTATAGGGCCTCTTGCTACTTGGTTGGTCTGGCCACATGAAGGCTATTATGCAACTTTCATCTGGCCGTATCTATCATATTTTATGCGACATGCGTTTAATGCGGCATGTAGTATTTTTATGCTTCTAGAAACTTGGCTGTATAAATTCTTTTGATAATAGTTCCTTTAATTTATTATTTAACTCAACCAACTCCTCTTTGTTCATTGGGTATATTTTGTTAGCTATAGGTGCTGCTTCAGGTACCAAATTGATGGTAAACTCTCCTGCTCTATCTGGTGGCAATCCTTGTAATTCTTTTAAAAATACATCCTTAAAATCTTCTACTATTTTTGGGAACACTTCTTCCTTTAGTTATTGAAATCTTCCTCGAATTGGTAGTTCAAATTTTTTTTATACTTCTTCAGCATCAAATTCTTTCTGATCTCGAACAAACCCACATATGTCCCCATTAGGAATTTGACATAAACTTTTCCTTGACCACAATCTATATTTGCTAATGTCTTTGCCAACCAATCCGTTCCAAGTACTACAAGCTATTCATTGGTAAAACTAATAATCTTATCCGAAAAACTCCACCACCTAGTTTGACTGAACATGCTCTACATACCCGACTAACTTCTTTTACGCTATTACCCATAAGGAATTTCAATTCCTTAAGTAATAGTTGAGATTCTATTTCATGTAGAGATATAAATGTAGAATCTATAAATGAATGTGTAGCCCAGAATCAAATAATACTGATGCTGGACAAGTTAAAACTAGAATAGTACCTGTTACTACATCCCCAACAAGTTCTATTTCATTAGCATCCGTCATAAATTATTGTCCTTGCTTTTTCTTCTTCCAAGTTTGAGGCTGTCTTTCCTTCTTATCTTGTTGAAACTGATAGGCTTGGGACGCTAAGGGTAGCCTCCCTTAATCCCCATAAGTCATCATGGCTTGAGGTACCGGTGCTTATATCAACGGTCGAGGACAATTTCCGTGAATTATGTGCCACACATTATTTTCTCAAAATATTAGTCGTGGTACCTGCTGAGGGTTTTGCATTACTGGCCCTATGGTTGATTGTTGTGGATACTGACCGGTTTGGTGATTTCTAATCCATACCTTAGACAAAGCCCTAGGAATCTCCTACAATTATTTTTTTGTGACTAGGGTTTTGACAATAATTTTAGATAAGTGGTCCTTCCGAATTACCAACTTGAGGACGTTTGGATGGTCTTTACCATTGATTTCTAAAGGATGAAGTCCTATCTCCAAAGTCCTATTTTGGGCTTGAGGTCAAAATTGTTGTTCTTCTTTTAGCATCCTTTTCTGACTCTGTACAGCTTATGTTACTTTGGAGTAGGTCTGACATTGATATATGCGACTTTACTTTTTAATTGGCCCCCTAGTCCTTCTAGAAATCTAGATAGCTTGGTTTCTTCATCGGCTACCATATATGAAACAAAATGACTAAGTCTAAATTTTTTTTTTGTAGTATACTCATTTATTGTAAGCTTCCCTTGCTTCTACTGGATGAACTATTGTTTTAA
Organism: Iris macrosiphon; assembly: GCA_036927795.1. NCBI lineage: Eukaryota > Viridiplantae > Streptophyta > Magnoliopsida > Asparagales > Iridaceae > Iris > Iris macrosiphon. The sequence continues at coordinate 35,451,750 of JAYESA010000003.1, forward strand.
CTCTATTCTAGCCAATTTTGGAAATAATCTTTCTTTGAACTTATTTTTAAATTCTTTCTATGATATTACTTCGTTAGAATCCTCAGGGTATTCCACACTTTACCAATGTTCAGCCACATCCTTTAACTGGATACGGACTGTATACACCATATCCTCATGGCTAATTTTTGCAGCCTTTAGCAATCCTTCCATGGTTCTAAACCATTGCCCTGCTTCCATTCGATTTAATGTTCCACCAAACTTGTGTGGCCTGAGGTTCCTAAAATCTATTAGTATCCCATCCTTAGAGTTGGTAGACGTCCACATCTACTCTAGCATTATTGCGGTAGTGATGTGGGCTACATTTGCATGCTAGCTATTTGATTCCAGAACTTAATGGAATAACCGGTACATGTTTACGATGGATGGTTCGGACTGTCTTGGGAAGATGAAGTTTGAGATTGGTCTGGATTAGACATCTCCTAAAAAATTGGAATATAGAAAATTTTCAGGAATGGTTCTAATTTATCTATGCTCACGAATAGGAAAAGATCTTGTAAGTCATAGAGATATGGAATAAAGAATGATTTGCAAAATATAAATACAAAATAAGGAACGAGCATATTTCATTCACTAGGCCAAAATATGATACAAATATGCTACCAAGCAAACTAGATTCCTTACACATATTTATAAATTATATATATTGTTACACTTTTCTTCTCCTAGTCCTAGTCCTTTTATACATCTGCTGGTTTACAAAATGTAGCAAAGTAGACAAAATATTTCATATTTACAATAAGGGCTTACTAGCATACATAATTTTATAACCTTCCTAAATATCATCACTTTTAGATCATCATCTCTCTAATCCCGAGGATAGCTGCCTCAGGATGAAGTTCCAGCCACTTGTGCAGAGTACCATTATATTCCTTTCTATTTAAGTTGGAATCCGCAGATGGCGGAGCTTTGATAAGAATATAATAATTTATCTTGTTGAAATATACCTCATTTTTATCAGTTATGTCTAAAACCACTAATATTCAATCTCGTAGTGCACCACATAAACCCATATCATTTGTTTGCGAGCTACTCGCCATTTCCTATTTGGAAATCGATAATAATCATCTAGACTATGCATGTTATTTCCCAACTATGCATAAGACATAAATTGAGGCATGATCTATACCCAAGAAACTTTATATTATTATCCTCAACCATATCTTAATGCAAATATGAATATTGAATTAACATATAGCTTTACAAGTACGTTAAGAGGTAATATATCAATAAAGTATAGACCATGTCCACTGATCATCCTCAATTATATCTTGAACATTTTATGCTCTACTTTGAATATTGCTTCACATTTTCATCATTTAGTTCTTTTTAAACTTTTCCAAGAAAGTAACTTAGGGTCAAAACTAAACCTATATAGTCTTCTAGAGTAGTAGACCTTCATAGGTTTTTCGTAAAAGCGAGACTTGCATCCTATCCTAGGTTCTTTATATTAATGTAGACCTGCATGGGGCACCACTAAAAGACGTGTCATGCCCTGCTCCCGAAATACATCAAGCAGCGTATAAAACACATTCCCAGGTTACGCGACATATGAAACTTCCCTATCTATATTCGCGATTGTCGCCCATAATATCTAGGATATAATTTCAAGAAATGGTAAACATACATATTTATACTGAAATAACATAACTAATGTACATTTTTATTATGCATAGACGAGATTCTAGTTTTTACACCCAAAACATTAATTTACATAAACATTTTTAGCTATAAAATGCATTTGTTGTATCCTTGAAAACCAATCGAAGATCATTCCTCTACCTCGTCCACATTGTACAAAGATATCGTCTCACCTAGAATCTCATCTTTCCCTAGTAAACAATACAAGGTCGTCAGAACGACGATAAGTCCTCGATTATGAACGGTAAAAAAATAAAAGAAAATGTGATATGATACAGTAAGGAAAAAAAAGTTGAATAATAATAACCTTTGCATAGAAATTAAGAAAGTACGCTTTGATCTAGTTTTATAATCTTAACTATGCCTCTAATTAATTTCTACGCTAGTGTTCTTATAGTGTCTAACTAATCAAACAATACAACCTTATTTTACTACCACAGACACAAACAAGTTTCCTAAATGATGATGCTATTCGGAGAACAACTCTTTAAATATCCATTTTAACTAGTTTTCTGACAACAATCTCGTGGCCAGGGATCAGGCTGTGGCATGGTGGCACGGTGCTTAGAGTCCGGCCCTCTCACATCCAGAGAGTAAAATAAGATACATTATCAATTCACCCAATCGATCTTTTTAATCGAAATAGGTACGTCCAACATAATTTACCTAATCGATCTTTTAATCGAAAAAGATATGTCCAACATAATTCACCTAATCGACGATCTTTTTATCGAAATAGGTATGTCCAAAATAATTCACCTAATCGATATTTTAATCAAAATAGGTATGCCCAAAATTATGTACATGTAAGTGAGCTAACCTCACACACTCAATTCTTAAGGTCTTACGAAAAAGCTTAACTATTGATCAGCTTTTTGTTGTTATTATATTGTGGGATTTCATAGGTGGTATTCAAGTTATTCTTCCTCGTCCAATGCTCTAACCTAAAAATACAAATAATTCTTATTCTATTATCTCATTAGTTCTGCTTTGTATCTCATATCGATTATCAATATGTACGTATGCATCTTAAAATGAGTCTGAATACATGATTTCATTTTGTTTATTATCTAGGAAGCAAGTATCAAAATTTAATTCTATCCAAATTTTGGGATAATCATAGGTACCAGAATTCAATTTTGAGGAGATATCATTTTCTTTCAATTTATAAAAAGCAGGAAATATTAGAACTTCAGTTAGGTTTTGCTTATGTAATTGGTGTCTGTATCCTATACATCCTGGGCTCTTAATAATTGTCCCCTAATTAAATCAATTCAAGGTTGTCGGGAGCACGTAATATAGTGTCCTAAAATTTACGGTTCAGTAAAACGATAATTTTTTGGATATCGAAAATTTGGTTAACTCCCGAAATTCTTATATTTTTTAGCATAGTCTCCTTTGTATTTCGATCTCCAAAAAATTTGACAATTTAATAATTAGACCCGGTGCAACCCCCTGTAGCATTTTTCAGGTACGTCGATCCCTTTGGTGGAAAAATTAAACACCGGGTCATACGCAAGTATAAAATATATAAAAAATTATAATGAGAAAGCTTCCTTCATACCTTAGCAATCAAGCTATTTTGCATTTTCTATTAATAAATTATATGTCAAGTCAAGGACACAATATATTAGAATATAGTAATATCCAAATCCAAGTTCTAAATGCAAATATAAAAGACTTAACTACATAAAATATTTCATAAGATGTTGATCAAAAGAATATAACCTAGACATCAAGTTCTTATAATGATATATCATTATTTATTTCTTTAGGTTCAAGTATAGGAAAATTCACAAAACCAACTAGATTGGTTGTGTAGGTCACAAGTCCTATTCATAAACTCTAATCTTATGAACCTAAATAGGTCTAATATTGATTTTAACACTCAATACCATGATCACCTATGTAGCCAATATCTAAAATTGTATACTTTAGCTATTACTAGGAGTAACTTACACTTAATTTACTATTTTTCAGATATCTAGATATAATTTAATATATGCAAACATTATGAAACCTTGCTAGTTTCTTAGTATTTCATATAACTAATACTAATAGGAATATGATAAGTCATTTGGTGAGACTTAAACTATATATTTTATGATATATTGAATCGGTTTTTAACTTACGAATTACAAAAATATTTCCTTGAAAATAAGAATATAAAATGGCCAAGTATTTTTTATACAAAGTATATATATATAATTCTATTCATTCTTATAGATATTTAGATGCAATCATGGAAGTACTTTATTAACCACACACACACACACACACACACACACACATACATGGATATACATGTCATTTTTTATGCTCAAAGAGAAATATTTTCTTTTACTAATGTCAATTAATCACTATAAACTACTTCTTGTGTCCATTAAATTCCATATTGTTTCCTATATGAAATTTGTATATGAAACTAAATTTTCAACTAATTAAAAAAATAAAATGTACTTTAACTGTATACATAATCCTATATGTACACCTTATGAATAGATCTCAATCTCATTTATTCTCACATAATAATATCAATGAATAACTTGAAGGTATCATAATGACATAAATTGAAGGTTTAAAAATTAATTTTGAGTTAAAGTGAGGACTTGCCTTATCTTGAGAAAAACCTAGAGTTCCTTCCAAATCCTTCCAAATCAAAACCCTAATCGAATTATTTAAAATATATATACAAATATTAGGGTCTGACCAAGGATTAAATAAAATAAATTGGGAAATAAATAGATTATACCTAGGTTTTAAAGAAGAAGGAGGCGGAGGAGATTGGTGACCAACGACAGTGTGGTGGCAGCGACAACGGCAACATAGTAGCAGTAGCCGCGGCTACAGCAGTAGTCGGAAGGGGGAAGGAAGATGAAAAGGGGAGAAAGAAGAATGAGTAGAGGAATAAGAAGAGGATAAGAATGAAAATAAAGAATAATGATATAAAAATAAAAGAGGAAATATGCTGGTGATGTTGGAAATGTAGAGAGAGGGAGATGAAGACATGTAGGTCTTAGGAAATAAAGAAGAGGGAAAGGGTGACATGTGGTGTGTGAGTCATAAAGAAGGGGAGCTGAGTTCGGTAAGGGTTCCCCCTTTCATTCTTTCTTCTTGTTTTCTTTTTACAATCCCCCCTCTTAAATAAAAATTGGTAACAAGACCAAATTTGCAAACACAATTTTGCATACACACACACACACACACACAAAGATATATATACATGTTTACGAACATGAGGTATTCTAAAATACAGTACTGACAGAGTAAAAGTGTGAGAAAGATCTCCTCAATGTTGTGCCTATCTGGATATAGTTCCCGGGCTTTCCTATCAAGTACTTGAGTGTTATATTGCCGATGAGGCTTGATAGACTTATTGGCACCTAATCAAGGCGGATGACGCTACAACATAGAAAAGCAGGTTGATGTATGATAGGATTTTTGTCGAGATTGGTGCAGGTATGGATCTGCCCCAAATGCTAGATTATGATGTTCCATCGGGTGAGGTCCTCACAAAAGCATTATAGTACGAATGGGTAACCCAGGTTTTCGACGGTGTGCGTGTTTTGGCAATGACATAAAGGTATGCAAGGCGGGGGTGCAATGGGTACTTCCTCAACTAGCAGGGCTCCTTCCATGCGTTTCCCTATGACAGGTGGACAAGGGGTTGATGATGCAGAGTGGGGATCACATGTGGGTGTAGATAGAGACATGTTCATTGTAATGCTCTGCCCCACTCAGCTCATCGAGATGATTCAATAGCTTTACGATATCTCAACCTGGCATATTCATAGGATATGCTTGGAGTACCGCTCGGTTGAGGCAAGTCCTCCTTTAGGTGGGTGGCTTAGGTAAACTCTTCTCTACCTTGCCTTCACACTTAACGAAATGAATGTTACATGCTAGCTCGTTTCAGTATCATATATCTATAATAGAAATATTTTTATCATTGTGTATTTTTGTAAATAATGTGGTTATATTTATTTATGAAGATGTGCATGCCATATGTTATGATTAATATTAGTATTGATTAGGGACTAGATTATTTAGTTAGACAAGACCCTAGTAGATCTAACCAACTAGACATGACAACTTAACAATCTTATTGGACTAGTCATAATAGACTCAATCTAAGTTAACCCTCCTCCTTAATTAGAAATTAGATTGAACCCATATTAGGATTAGAGGCTTCTACTAATTAATTCCTTCATGACAACCCACTACGGGCATTCTAGACTATTCACATTACTTGGAAGAGGGAAGGGGGGCTAATAAGAGGTTGGATCTCTCTCACACCTCCATTCACTCATTCCATTTTATTTTCCCCATTAGTGTTCTTCCCCAATAGTTTATCCCACCACCAAATTAACTCCATTTTCCTATCAAATTCCCTTATCCTCACTGCTTAGGATAATATAAACGAGAAAAGATTTGCTGAATATGGAAAATGAGGTCTTGTACGAAGACCCGCCCTTCTTTTATGTTTACAAACAAGATTGTACAAATTCGATCCTACACGAGGATTTCTAAGTATAATTTATTTAATCTGGGTGAATATTGCTATAGGTGTCTGATCTGCAGTCGATCACTTTAGCCCTTGGACCACACGATGTTGAAGAAGTGCCATGGAAGACAGGAAGACAAGTAGCAGCTTCGAGGGTTGCTGAAGCGGGTGGATGTCCGATGCCAAAGTCGTCGATCCCTTCTCTTTGCCTGAGCTCCGGATTCTCTCTCTCTCTCTCTCGACCCTCCAATTTGTCGACCTTGTTCCTCATTGATAGAGGTCTCTATTTATAGAGTTTTAGTGATAGTGACCACTCAATCGGTATAAAAACCGAGTAGTGGAAAGTACAACACCCTTTTACACAACGGTTAAAATAACCAATGCCTGCGTATAGATGATCCTTTGAATGAGCGTGTGACACGGGTCCAACTAAGGGACAAAATGCGTATAAATGCTACGAAGATCATGGCGTAAAAGCCACACAGGTAGGTATCCCTCGTGTAGAAGAGGTTGGCATAGAAGCCAATGTCTGTCACCATGGCATATAAGCCAAATAGTTATCAAACCGGCATAGAAGCCGAATAGGCGTAGAAGCCGAGTGGTCATAGAGGCCGAGTAGGCATAGAAGCCGAGTGGTCATAAAGGCCGAGTAGGCGTAGAAGCCGAGTGGTCATAAAGGCCGAGTAGGCGTAGAAGTCGAGCGGGCACCGAAGCTGAATAGGCGCAGAAGCCGAGCAGGCACCAAAGCTGAATAGGCATAGAAGCCGAGCAGTCACCGAAGCTGAATTGGCACAGAGGCCGAGTGGATGTGGATGTTTTAGCCAAAATTATGGCTCTTGGAGATATAATCAAATCCCCAGCTTAATTGTGGAGATTTGCCATCATCCGGTGCATTAAACGCAGAGGCGTGTTTTGAAGGTCTGTCACTTGGCGTGCGCATGGTACAGAGACGTGTCTCAGGCATCTGTCAGTATTCGGCGCATTAATTGTAGGGACGTACCTTGAGGGCCTGTCACCGCCCTGTGCATAAAAATGCAGAGACGTGCCTCGAGTCCCGTATGGAGTGCAACTTTTGACGTGGCAGGTGGTTTGTCTTCCGTAGAGCGTAAGGGGCTCTCATCTGCCTGTATAAAACTAGGCAGTGTATTCCTTTGTGTATGTAAAAGTGGTTTACGCAAGGGAGAATGGCAGTAAATGACAGCCTGGGTTGCAGTGCTGCGCCATCATCATAGTCGTCGCCTGGGTAGTCGAGCAGTATCCCTTTGTCAAAAGTCGAGACGTCAGGTTCATTGCAGGATCTGACAGGTTCATTGCAGGGTCTGACAGGTTCATTTGCAGGGTCTGACAAGTTTACTTCGGAGAATACGAAGCGTCCCTCGTACACTTCAATGTTGCACTGAAAGAGGATAAGTTTTACGCCATATAGGCGATGAAGCACCCTGTTTACGCTGAAGCAGCCTGGGCATACTGCCCTACGCGGATGGTCCTTGAGCCCGTATTTCATGCTGTACTCGGCGGAGAAGCTCTGTTTGCACGTTTGAAGGCTTTAAAGTCCTCTGTTTACGCTGCTTTGCATCAATATGCTTCGTAGAGCTATCCAGCGTATTTTTTATGCTTCAACAAGACCCCCTTCAAAGCTTTTAAATTTCTCGTAATTTGAAATGCTTTGAATGAAGCATGACCCACTCCTCGTAACTCGAAACGTTTCTAAATGGAGTTTTAAAATGGTCGAGGTTGACTTTATGGCGGATTTATTGGGGACCGGTGCTCTTCTCTCGCCTATAAAAAGGCTGAGGAGTTCTCTTGTTCTTCCCACACTTCCTTTATCATACAGAGATGATGGCCGGAGTTCGTCGGCTCGACCTGAGGAAGAAGGAGATGATGCTCTTCCAGCATATAAGGAGCCGAAAAAGATGGCATCTTCGAGCAAATATCCTCTGCAACGATGGATCATGGAAGGATATCATAGCCTCCCTTGCTCGGGATAATCAGCAACTTTGTATGGTGGTTCTTCGGGAGAGACGAAGAATCGTATTTCACCACGCTGCTTACAAGTGGCACCTTCTCTCGTTATCTCCGGGGACTAGAGCAGCAACTGGCTCTGACCTCGGGTATTGAGTTGGGTGAAATACCTCAACTCAATCTACCACGGTGCACAGAGCATGGGATCTGCATAATTTAGGTAGGCCCAGTTCCGTATTCTCCCTCTATTTATCATTTTCAGTCGATTGCGAAAATCGACCAACTGCTGGAGGAGAGATAAAGAATTGGCGCCCATGCAAGAACCTGGTAGAGCAGATTCTGGGGGGTGGCCTTCCGACGACGACGAGAAAAATCCTTTTATGGACGGGATTTCCCTCATATGTAATCATGAGAAATGAAGAAAAACCCTTGTAGATTGGATTTCTCTCATATGTAATCATGACTTGAATCTTTAATAAAATCGTCTTACTTCTTCATATGATCATCTCGCCATACTTTACTGTAAAGTCTGAATGTGTGCAGCTTCGACACGTCTGATTCTTTACGTCGACTCTATTTAGAAAGAGTGCTAGGTCCTGTCCTGTCTTTTACGCATAACTAGGGATGCATAGAAAGCCGCTTTAGCATTCGAGTGTTTCGAATTGTCCTGCTATTTTAGGAGTGAGGAACCGCGTAGAATCCTGAACTATTACTTCTGATAAACAGAATTTCTTTGTTCAGACATCATCTTCAAGAATGATTTCTCGAAAATCCCTTGGAATAGGGCGAGAAATGGCTATCAAACTGATTTAACATCTTGGTAGATGAGATATTCAGACTGGAGTCTGGATGAACTTCGAATCGACCCATGAAGAAGAGTAATTGTTTAATGTTTGAACTCTGTAAGCTTTGGGTACTTGGGATATCTTGAGGTCAAGAAGGAGTATCTTCTGTGTGAACTCCTGTAATTGACCGCCTTGAGGATCGTTCAGATGTACGCGTACTCTGGCCTGCATATCTTTTAGATGTGCGGAAAGTCATGGAGCACAAAATCATAAGTTGGCAGTCTCTGAGCATAAACTAAACACCGTCGAGCGTGAAATCATAGACTTGTAGTTCCTGAGCATGAAGTCGTAGGTTTGTGGCCTCTCGAGCATAAAAGCTACCGAACACAAAGGCATCCGGGCATAAAACCCGACTTGTAGCTGTCGAACATAAAGTCGTAGATCTGTAGCTGTCGAGCGTAGAAAGCTCCTTAGCGTAGAACTGTAGATTTGTTGCTTCTGAAAAGAAAATTTTCCGAGCGTGAAGTCGTGGATCCGTCGCCTCCGAGCGTAAACTATGCGCCACCGAGCGTGAGATCACCGATTTGGTATCTGCTGAGCTTGAAGTCGTAGGTCTGTAGCCTCTCGAGCATAAAAGCTATCGAGCATAAAGGCATTCGGGCGTAAAACTATAGACTTATAGCTTGCGAGCGTAAAACCGTAGATCTGTAGCTGTCGATCGTAGAAAGCTCCTTAGCGTAGAAACCACGAACCTGCTTTGCGCAAAAAACTTTTCGAATTCGCCGACTGTCCGCCTTCTCTGAATAAATAGGCTGATGTGGGACCCAATCATAACCGAATATTAATTAGGAGATTTGGTTTGGGGTCCGAGGAGTCCATCCGAACTCTATATATATCCCAAGTTTCTGAGGGGAAAACTTTCCATTCGTCTTCTGCGAGAGAAAGATTTCGACTGTTCGAGTTTAGTTTCTTCTTCGAGTCTTCAAAGTCTCCAGTAATGCTTCGAAACAAACCTTCTCCGCTAAGGGAAAGAAGTTTGATACCTCCTCTCGTTCTTCGACCCAAACGAGAGAGTCTCTGGTTGGACAAGGTGAACTTTATTCTGAGCGGAGCATCCCGCCGACGAGTAGTACACCCAGCCTGGAAGGTAGAGCTCTTGGAAAGAAGAGAATGACTGAAAATCCTTTGCACACGTTGAACGTGACCGCGCTAGGTCATCTTTTGTGCTGATAGCCTCTTTGAGGAAGATGATGCATGAAGACGTTTTATCTTTTTATGCCCACATTCCTAATGTGTCAGCGTAAAAACTCTATTTTTTCTGCAGTCGAGCGTAAAAGCTTTGACCGCCGAAAAACTTGGTGTACACCATTAAAATTTGTGTTTTATGCTTGTAGATGGAAATCCTGGCATAAAGCTCAATTTAATCAATCTAGCATAAAGCACAGACCGTATACTGCCAATCTTGAATTTTATGTCTAAGGAAAATGGAATCCAGCGTAAAGGTTTCAAGTTTCACAGTTCGGCGTAGTGCACGGACTGTTTATTTTCCTTTTTGTGGATGTTGCAAGTCCCGAAATATCTAGTTAGGAACTAACGTGTTTCTTCTGTGCTTTCACAGTTAACTTGCATGAGTCTCCGCTAGCTGAAGTGATGGGCTCTGCCGCCGGGATGCTGCACTACAACTATCTGGAGGATCTGTCGCACATGACATTTCCTATCTCCGGGCCCTAATATCCCGAAGGAAGGGAAATTCTGATATCGGCTAAGGGTGAGCGAATATTGCTGAGCATGATCAACGGGAAGCCCCTAATGTACGTTGTCACGACCCGCACCCGGAATTTGGGCATGAGTCGTGGGTACGTCCAGCCTACGCCGCAGCATCGGCGGTAGAACGCTGTCTAGGTCACAACATAGTATATCCTGTCAATAGTCTCAACTCCGTACGGAGGACAATGATAAATAAACCACAGTTCTATAATATACTCAATCACAAACTATAAGAATAATGGCACGATGAGAATTGAAAAGAATTCTAATAAAAACCAACCACAATAAGTCCAACTCAAATCCTGGGTCTAAATGATCTCACAAAGTCACAAAACTAAATAAATACAACTCAGTCTCAGTCTAAAACAATAAATGCAGAAAAATAATCTAAGAACAGGCTGGTAAGTTCTCCTCTAGGATAGGCAACTCCTCTGGGATTTCTGGAGTGAAATCTCCCTCTATTCCTGGGCCGTAATGAGTGGGGCAAAAGTCCTCCAGGTCCTCTGAAAATGTTTACCCAGTCAGGATTGGAGCGAAGCACAAGCACTAACAGCAGTTTCATTAAATTGACAAAATCTATAAACAGTGTAAAAGATACAAGATGGAAATAAAAACTGAACATGTGAAGTACTGGAGAAATGAAATAGACAATAGAGCATCTAGCAATGAACAATAAATAGTGAATGCTAGAACAAGTGAATCAGAGTAAAATAGACATCTAGCTAAGTGTTTGAATTATCAGTTTATTATGTGATCGGCTTGGGACTAGATCAGGCTGGTTATATATGATTAGCTATGATTCTTTTAGGTCAGGCTAACCGTATGGTTAGCTATGGTACATATAGTGGTCAGGCTAATCATATATAACAACTATGGAGCATATAAGTGGTCAGGCTGCACCCGACGTGAGAAGTGGGATGAGCTATGGTGCATATAAATGTTTGGATATGATCACATAATCTACTAATAGTTCCCCATCCCCCAGCTAGCACGATGGATTCCAATCACGACTCCTCATGATGGGGACCTAGGGTGCTAACCCGTGTATCCATAGTGTCGAAATCAAGTATGTAATACACTACAATTTATAGAAGTAATCAACCATGAAAACTGTCAGAGAATGTACTCGCCTGTGGTCCTGAGCAAGGTGTGAGGATCGATGTCCAAAGTAGAATCACAATGACCTATTTATGGAATATTAATGTCAGATATTAAATCAGAAGAATAACATGCTTAATTAAATAAAAGATGGGGTTTCTAGGTCAACTCTGAAGTTTACTGGTCAATACTAGGTCCACTAGTCAAATTTTATATCATACTAAGGATACCTAACTTATACTAGTTAATAACTTAACTAGTAACTTAATACCTAATACCTATTTGGTATCTAACCTTACCTACTATACATGATACCAATTTAACCAATGCTAAATACAATTGATTTTATGCACATAGGTACAGCCACTGAATACTGAGACTGCTCCCTGAACTCAGTCACTCACACAAAACAGTTGCCGACACAGGGACTCACACCTATGCACTGATACACATATATGTGTGTATATATATAACTAACACTATACACTAACAACTAACATATCTATATAACTTAACCATTACTGATTAACATCTGAACAGTCATCTAACTCACCTCTATAACTTAACACCCCACCCTAAACTTGTTGACTGTATATGAATTGATCAACTAACCAACAGGTTTGCACTAAATATACTAACTGACACCTTAAGTTACTAGCTGATACTCATATCCCAATCCAAATGCTGATACCTACAGCCAAAACCCAATACCACATAGGCACTCACAACTAAACTGCTACAACACAGCATATTGCCCACACACACACTGCTCTGTTTTTCCCCCTTGCTGAAAACACTCCTACCTAGCTATCTAACACACAGACACACACTGCTCACAGAATTAAACTGACACAAACACTCACTGCACTTAATATCCTCACTGAATATTTGCACACAGCCACACACACACACTTGTCCACTTAGATCTCAACTCCCAATTCCATACACTCATACACACAGTCTACATATAGGTCCTAAGACACAGATATAGATACACACCAACTGTTCAACACAGGTCCTAACTCTATACACAGGGACACACAGTAAACCTTACTGATACACTGCTATACATCACATAGGGACCTCACTGCACTCACACACACACTGAACCTAACTAGTACACACTGCCCAAATCTCTCCTTCTCTGAATTACACACACAGGCATCAACACACAGTTCACTGACCAAACTCATACACATACACACACAAGATCTTAAGCCACACATCACTAACAGCATATACACACAAGCTGAAATTTACAATACAGAGAAGAAAGGTAATTTTGCACAGTAAGCTCATGAAACTAGACATTCAAAAGGAAAGGTTAACACTCAAGAACCTGGATGCTCTTAACACTGGTTGCATAATACCCAGATATCTGGCTGTTAATACTCGATTAGGGTCTGCTCTACCCAACTCCCTCTCCTCTAAACTAATACTCATAACTCAGGGGTACTCTGTTTCCCCACAACATACTGAACTGACACTAACTATAGATAAAAATAATCTGTGCACATGCTACCCTCACTAATACCCAGTCTACATATAGCTATCTAACACAGAAATCTACATACACTCACAGAATCTGAAACAAAACACTCTACACACACAGGTATTTCACACAGCTGATTAAACCCCTATGCACAGAAATTTCAAGTTACATTAACACAGTTCCTACACTACCTTGATGCATACTCTCACCACTCACACATGTGTACACAGCACAGCCATCCAACCCCCATCTCACTGATACTTAAACACACAGTCCTATTTCCCTACTCTGCTATACAGCCACAGAACAGTCCCAAACCCGACTGCATACATGCTGATTCACACAGGAAAAAAATACATAGTTTTTACACAACTAGTTACTGATAATAGTTCCCTGAATTTGAATACTGAAACACACACACAGTATTGATACACACTGAAATACCTAACCCAGAATTCTCAAAACCCGACTGTGTACAGTGGAAAAACCCCAATTCCTGATTTCCCTTTGAGAACATCAGAAATCTCCAATCAAACCCTAAACCGATGTCTAGACTACACGTAGGGGATGCAATCATGCCTACACGAAATCCCTAGGATTAGGGTTTCAGAAATTTGGGGAAAACCAAACGAAAATTCACCAAAACCCTAGATCTCCTAGGTTTACATGTAGAATCCCTAAAATTCGAATTCCAAACCTTAGGGTGGGTTCCTAATGGCCATTAACATCTGAAAATAGAATTTAAATGAATAAAAATAGGGTTTTTACCTGCAGGGATAGTTTCTTCAATGAGGTTCTTCTTCCCCAAGGCTTCCTGACCCACGTTCCTTGCTTCCCTTGCTTTGGAGAAGGAGAAAATGGAACCTAGGGCTAGATTTCAAAAATTGGGTGGAGAGATGGTTTCTCTTGATGGAGGCTAGGGTTTCTCTTTTCTACATGAAGGAAGAGAGGGTTCCCTTTTATTTTAAGCTAGTTTTAGGGTTTCTATGCATAGTTTTTAGATTAAACCCCCTGGCCCTCTCATGTAGAACCTAATTAACTCAGGTTTAGGCCTTCTAGGGTTTGAGGTCCAAACCTAAAATTAGAATTCTAGGGTTTCACTAGAACTGGGTTTTTAAATTAGGGTTTGGTCATTAGGGTCTGTCCTAATAAGTTCTAGGGTTTGACCTAAAACTAAACATTACTAATAATAATATAATTAGTTACAAAACTCAGCAATTAATTAAATTCATAATTATTTAAAAATAGTTAAATTACACAAATGCCCTTATATGGAAAAGTGGTAGTGACAAGTCTACCCTCCTAAAAGAAATTTCGTCCTCGAAATTGGACTGAACTACAACAAGAATGAAATCAGAAAAGGAATATACCTCAATTCTAGAAGAGATACGGATATTGCTCGCGCATTTCGTCCTCTCTCTCCCAGGTCGACTCCCCTGGAGAGTGATGTCTCCATGCCACACGAACCAAAGGAATGGTTTGGTTCCGCAATACCTTCTCTCTGCGGTCCAAGATCTCTATGGGCTGCTCGGGGTAGCTGAGCGTCAGACCAACCTCAATCTCCAAGTGGTCAAGTACATGACTAGGGTCTGCCACGTACCGTCTCAGCTGCGACACGTGGAACACATCATGCACTCCCTCTAATGCAGGCGGCAAGTCTAGTCTATATGCCACTGCACCTATCTTCGCAAGAATACCGAAAGGTCCGATGTAGCGTGGGCTAAGCTTTCCGCCTCTACCAAAACGAATCGTTCCACGCGTCGAAGAAATCCGTAGGAATACTAGATCGCCAACCTAAAACAAAACAGTCTCAACACGCAGTCTAAACAAACAAACACAAGCCAGAAAATAACAATCTATACCTGAAACTCAAGGGGTCTACGGTGGCTGTCGGCCCAATGCCGCTGTCTTTCCTGCGCCACTCGCAGTCTGTCTCTGATGAGTTTTACCTTTTCTGCTGCATCCACGACCATTTCTGGTCCTAGTAAGGCTCTCTCTCCAACGTCGTCCCACGATAGCGGTGTACGACACCTTCGTCCATAAAGAGCCTCAAACGGTGACATCTCGATGCTGGCCTGGTAGCTGTTGTTGTAAGCGAACTCTACCAGGTGCAGATGATCCTCCCAAGAACCTCCGAGATCTAGAACGCAAGTACGTAGCATATCCTCGAGAGTCTGAATAGTCCTTTCAGACTGCCCGTCTGTCTGGGGGTGATATGCGGTACTGAACTTGAGCTGAGTGCCCAAGCTAGCCTGCAGACTCCTCCAGAAGTGGGAAGTGAAACGACTATCCCAATCCGAGACGATGCTCACAGGAACTCCATGAAGCCTAACAATCTGTCGCACGTACATCTCTGCGAGCCTCTCTGTCGACGTGCCCACCTTGAAAGGTAAGAAATGGGCTGATTTGGTCAACCTGTCCACGATGACCCAAATCGCGTCCTTCCCTCCTGGAGAACGTGGAAGCCCTGAAACGAAATCCATGGTCACATGCTCCCATTTCCATTCTGGAATCGGTAAAGGTTGAAGCAAACCACCTGGCCTCTGCCGGTCTGCCTTTACCTGCTGGCACACTAGACACCGGGATACGAAGCGTGCTACCTCGCACTTCATTCCATACCACCATACGTGCTCCCTCAAGTCTCGATACATCTTGTTGGCACCGGGATGCATCGAGTACTGAGAGCGGTGTGCCTCCTGCAAAACCAACTCGCGCAGCTCCCCGCTAGGCACACATATCCTCGTGCCGTGCCGTAAAGAACCGTCATCTGCGATAGTAAAGTCGTCCGACAATCCTATCTGAACCTGTGCTCTTATACTCCTCAGAGTCTCATCATCGTACTACGCAGCTCTGATCCTGTCCATCAGCTCGGACTGTATCTGCAATCCCCACATCTGAATCTCAGTACCGGGAACTAACACCTCAATCTCCAAGCTTTCCAGATCAGCCAACAAATGCCTATCTGTCGTCAAGTACATAGCCATCGGATACCTGCTCAAGGCATCGGCGACTACATTAGCCTTCCCTGGATGGTACTGCAATGAGATGTCAAAGTCCTTCATCAACTCTAACCACCTCCTCTGCCTCATGTTCAGCTCCTTCTGTGTGAACACGTACTTCAAGCTCTTGTGGTCTGTGAAGATCTCCACACGCTCTCCGTACAGGTAATGTTTCCACAGCTTTAGAGCGAAGATAACAGCTGCCAACTCTAAGTCGTGGGTGGGGTAGTTCTTTTCATGAGGGCGTAACTGCCTGGAAGCATAGGCAATTACCTTCCCGTGCTGCTGAAGAACACATCCCAGACCCTTCCCTGAAGCATCACTGTAGATGGTGAAACCACCAGTCCCTGCTGGCAACGTCAAAATTGGAGCTGTCGTCAACCTCTTCTTCAGCTCATCAAATGCAGCCTGGCACTCCTCCGTCCACACAAAATCCACATCCTTCCTAGTCAGTCTGGTCATCGGCACTGCAATCTTGGAGAAGTCTTGTACAAACCTCCTGTAGTATCCTGCTAGCCCGAGAAAACTCCTGATCTCAGCTACCGAACTGGGGGTAGCCCACGACTCTACTGCCTCGATCTTCTGTGGGTTAACCGAGATTCCGTCACCGATACCACATGCCCAAGAAATTCGACCTTGTCAAGGAAGAATTCACACTTAGAGAGTTTCCCGTACAGCTTCTCCCTCCTGAGAGTCTCTAAGACCAATCTCAGGTGCTCTTCGTGCTCCTCCGGGGTCTTGGAATACACAAGAATATCGTCAATGAACACCACCACGAACTTGTCAAGGTACTGGTGGAACACCTTGTTCATCAAGTTCATGAATACTGTCGGTGCATTGGTTAAACCAAATGGCATCACCATGAACTCAAACTGGCCGTATCTGGTCCGAAAAGCTGTCTTCGGCGTGTCTTCTTTCTTCACCTTCACCTGGTGATAGCCTGACCTCAAATCTATCTTTGAAAACACCCTCGCCCCGCTCAACTGGTCGAAAAGGTCATCTATCCTCGGCAGCGGGTACTTGTTCTTGATGGTGATATTGTTCAAAGCTCTATAATCAATGCACATGCGCACCGTGCCGTCCTTCTTCGGTACGAACAATACCGGAGCTCCCCATGGTGATGAACTGGATTTGATGAAGCCTTTGTCCTGCAACTCCTCAACTTGTTTCTTCAGTTCTGCCAGCTCGCTGTTGTTGACTCTATAGACATGTTGTGAAATGGGCTCCGCTCCTGGAACCAAGTCTATAGAGAACTCAACATCTCTGTCTAGCGGCAAGCCTGGCAACTCTTCTGGAAATACATCCAGGAACTCCGCTATCAGAGGATGTGGCAACTCCTCTTCTTCCGTCCTGGCTCCGCAAAATATGCTCCTCCTCTGTTCCGCTGCTCCTCTGACGACCTCAAATTCTGGCTCTCCTGGTGGTCTAAACAATACTCTGCCTCTATAACAATCTATAGTAGCATGATGCCTGCTCAACCAGTCCATTCCGAGTATAATATCGTACCCCGGAAGTGGCATGACGAGTAAGCTCACGCTCAAGTCTCGGCCTCCTACTGATACTCTCCGGTCCTTGCAGTGATCACGGACTAGGATAATACCTCCACCAGTCATGATCTTGCAAGTCCTAGCTAATGGTTCTGTGTCTAAATGATGTCGAAGTGCATATGATACAGACACAAAACTATAGGAAGCGCCAGAATCGAATAAGGTAAATGCGGGAATACAATCGAGAAGAACCGAACCTATGATCAAGTCTCCTGCTGGCTCGATTTCCTCGACTGCCATGGCGTACGCTCGCCCCTGGGGTGCACCTCTCTGCTGCTGATGCTGGGCAAACCTCTGATTTTGCGGTGGAAGTGGTCCCCTCTGTTGTTGGCCTCCTGGTACGGCAGGTACCCTGCCTGGTCCTCTCTGGGCGGCTGCTCCACCCTGACCTGGACGAGTCCGAATGGTAGGGCAATCCCTCAGCTGATGTGTCGTCGATCCGCAGGACAGATATGAGCCCAATCTATGCCTGCAGACCTCTCTAGTATGTCCTATCTTCCCGCAGTATGCACACTGGATGGCGGGCTGAGTCTGCCTCTGCTGCTGTTGTTGCTGGACCTGCCCTCGAGCTGGTGCCTGGTGCTGCTGCTGAAAGGGCCTCTGCTGCTGCTGATAATGTGGACGCTTGCCTGGTCCCGCACTACCGTTTGCTCCTCCGGAACCATCGCGTCCCCTCTTGGGCCTGAGGTCCAAGTCGTCCTCGGCTATCTGGGCATCCATCAATATGCCCTCGAAAGTAGCAGTGCGATGTCCCGACGTGCGAGACTTGATCTCCCTTGCCAGTCCCTTTCTGAACTTCCAGGCCCTGTCCCCCGGATCTCTAATCATCGACGGCGCGAAGCGACTCAGGCGGCAAAACTCCGCGGCATACTCATCGACGGACGAGCTCCCCTGGACTGTCATGGAACTGACTTTCCAAGGCTCCCAGGGCAACGTCAGGAAAGAATTTCTCCTTGAAGAGCTCCCTGAAATCCTCCCAAGTGAGTCCCCTGCGCAAGAGTCTCGGCTCCGTGCGAAACCACGTCAAGGCAATATCGAACATCTGGCTGCCAGCGGCCTCGATCTGGAGCGCCTCTGGAATCTGCGCCAAACGCAAGTTCCTCTCGATGTCCTCTAGCCAATCATCGGCGTAGAGTATCCCTTCTGTCCCCTTGAACTCCCGAGGTATCATCCTCTTAAAGTCCACAATGGTGCCCGGCCTCTGTTGTTGCTGACCAGGATGCTGCTGCTGCTGAGTGACTCTCTCCACAGCCTGGAGAGCCACTTGGTGAGCATTCTCCATGTTCACCCTCATCATCTCTGTCTGGGCCTGATGTGCCTCAGCCTGCACTCTCTGGGCCTCTGCCGACGTCCTCTGGGCGTCGACCATGCCCTGAATCAAAGCGAACATCTGTGCCCCATCGGCAGGCACACCTCCTGGATACTGAACTGGTGGTGGTGGTGGTGGCTCCGTCGTAGCTGCGGGAACCCTCTGAACAGGTGGTGGAGGACCCCCGAATGCTGCAGATACCCCCACATGTACTGGAGATGTAGGAGGTGCTGCTGATGTCTGTCCGGCAGCGCGAGAGGTGGCAGACCTCTCCGACTCTGCTGCTCCTAGTCTCTGGGATCTTCTCGGCGGCATCCTGAAGACAGATCGAAAGATTTAATTAAGGCAATAGATATGATATCAAGGAAGGACAGAAAAATTTCTAAAGGAATTAATCATTAAGAATAGTATCATAAGAATCAGAATTCCCTAATTATGATTGAGCATATCCTTGGCCTAATTCCTACTTCCTAAAACAGGCTCGTAGTAATACTCTAAGCGAGCATTACTACAATATCGCTCTAATATGAATCTAAGACTGCAGACCTGCATGGGCCACCACTAAAAACGTGTCACGACCCGCACCCGGAATTTGGGCATGAGTCGTGGGTACGTCCAGCCTACGCCGCAGCATCGGCGGTAGAACGCTGTCTAGGTCACAACATAGTATATCCTGTCAATAGTCTCAACTCCGTACGGAGGACAATGATAAATAAACCACAGTTCTATAATATACTTAATCACAAACTATAAGAATAATGGTACGATGAGAATTGAAAAGAATTCTAATAAAAACCAACCACAATAAGTCCAACTCAAATCCTGGGTCTAAATGACCTCACAAAGTCACAAAACTAAATAAATACAACTCAGTCTCAGTCTAAAACAATAAATGCAGAAAAATAATCTAAGAACAGGCTGGTAAGTTCTCCTCTAGGATAGGCAACTCCTCTGGGATTTCTGGAGTGAAATCTCTCTCTATTCCTGGGCCGTAATGAGTGGGGCAAAAGTCCTCCAGGTCCTCTGAAAATGTTTACCCAGTCAGGATTGGAGCGAAGCACAAGCACTAACAGCAGTTTCATTAAATTGACAAAATCTATAAACAGTATAAAAGATACAAGATGGAAATAAAAACTGAACATGTGAAGTACTGGAGAAATGAAATAGACAATAGAGCATCTAGCAATGAACAATAAATAGTGAATGCTAGAACAAGTGAATCAGAGTAAAATAGACATCTAACTAAGTGTTTGAATTATCAGTTTATTATGTGATCGGCTTGGGACTAGATCAGGCTGGTTATATATGATTAGCTATGATTTTTTTAGGTCAGGCTAACCGTATGGTTAGCTATGGTGCATATAGTGGTCAGGCTAATCATATATAACAGCTGTGGAGCATATAAGTGGTCAGGCTGCACCCGACGTGAGAAGTGGGGTGAGCTATGGTGCATATAAATGTTTGGATATGATCACATAATCTACTAATAGTTCCCCATCCCCCAGCTAGCACGATGGATTCCAATCACGACTCCTCATGATGGGGACCTAGGGTGCTAACCCATGTATCCATAGTGTCGAAATCAAGTATGTAATACACTACAATTTATAGAAGTAATCAACCATGAAAACTGTCAGAGAATGTACTCGCCTGTGGTCCTGAGCAAGGTGTGAGGATCGATGTCCAAAGTGGAATCACAATGACCTATTTATGGAATATTAATGTCAGATATTAAATCATAAGAATAACATGCTTAATTAAATAAAAGATGGGGTTTCTAGGTCAACTCTGAAGTTTACTGGTCAATACTAGGTCCACTAGTCAAATTTTATATCATACTAAGGATACCTAACTTATACTAGTTAATAACTTAACTAGTAACTTAATACCTAATACCTATTTGGTATCTAACCTTACCTACTATACATGATACCAATTTAACCAATGTTAAATACAATTGATTTTATGCACATAGGTACAGCCACTGAATACTGAGACTGCTCCCTGAACTCAGTCACTCACACAAAACAGTTGCCGACACAGGGACTCACACCTATGCACTGATACACATATATGTGTGTATATATATAACTAACACTATACACTAACAACTAACATATCTATATAACTTAACCATTACTGATTAACATCTGAACAGTCATCTAACTCACCTCTATAACTTAACACCCCACCCTAAACTTGTTGACTGTATATGAATTGATCAACTAACCAACAGGTTTGCACTAAATATACTAACTGACACCTTAAGTTACTAGCTGATACTCATATCCCAATCTAAATGCTGATACCTACAGCCAAAACCCAATACCACATAGGCACTCACAACTAAACTGCTACAACACAGCATATTGCCCACACACACACTGCTCTGTTTTTCCCCCTTGCTGAAAACACTCCCACCTAGCTATCTAACACACAGACACACACTGCTCACAGAATTAAACTGACACAAACACTCACTGCACTTAATATCCTCACTGAATATTTGCACACAGCCACACACACACACTTGTCCACTTAGATCTCAACTCCCAATTCCATACACTCATACACAAAGTCTACATATAGGTCCTGAGACACAGATATAGATACACACCTACTGTTCAATACAGGTCCTAACTCTATACACAGGGACACACAGTAAACCTTACTGATACACTGCTATACATCACATAGGGACCTCACTGCACTCACACACACACTGAACCTAACTAGTACACACTGCCCAAATCTCTCCTTCTCTGAATTACACACACAGGCATCAACACACAGTTCACTGACCAAACTCATACACATACACACACAAGATCTCAAGCCACACATCACTAACAGTATATACACACAAGCTGAAATTCACTATACAGAGAAGAAAGGTAATTCTGCACAGTAAGCTCATGAAACTAGACATTCAAAAGGAAAGGTTAACACTCAAGAACCTGGATGCTCTTAACACTGGTTGCATAATACCCAGATATCTGGCTGTTAATACTCGATCAGGGTTGGCTCTACCCAACTCCCTCTCCTCTAAACTAATACTCATAACTCAGGGGTACTCTGTTTCCCAACAACATACTGAACTGACACTAACTATAGATAAAAATAATCTGTGCACATGCTACCCTCACTAATACCCAGTCTACATATAGCTATCTAACACAGAAATCTACACACACTCACAGAATCTGAAACAAAACACTCTACACACACAGGTATTTCACACAGCTGATTAAACCCCTATGCACAGAAATTTCTAGTTACATTAACACAGTTCCTACACTACCTTGATGCATACTCTCACCACTCACACATGTGTACACAGCACAGCCATCCAACCCCCATCTCACTGATACTTAAACACACAGTCCTATTTCCCTACTCTGCTACATAGCCACAGAACAGTCCCAAACCCGACTGCATACATGCTGATTCACACAGGAAAAAAATACATAGTTTTTACACAACTAGTTACTGATAATAGTTCCCTGAATTTGAATACTGAAACACACACACAGTATTGATACACACTGAAATACCTAACCCAGAATTCTCAAAACCTGACTGTGTACAGTGGAAAAACCCCAATTCCTGATTTCCCTTTGAGAACATCAGAAATCTCCAATCAAATCCTAAACCGATGTCTAGA
Organism: Iris macrosiphon; assembly: GCA_036927795.1. Classification (NCBI taxonomy): domain Eukaryota; kingdom Viridiplantae; phylum Streptophyta; class Magnoliopsida; order Asparagales; family Iridaceae; genus Iris; species Iris macrosiphon. The sequence continues at coordinate 35,474,557 of JAYESA010000003.1, forward strand.
CTACACGTAGGGGATGCAATCATGCCTACACGAAATCCCTAGGATTAGGGTTTCAGAAATTTGGGGAAAACCAAACGAAAATTCACCAAAACCCTAGATCTCCTAGGTTTACATGTAGAATCCCTAAAATTCGAATTCCAAACCTTAGGGTGGGTTCCTAATGGCCATTAACATCTGAAAACAGAATTTAAATGAATAAAAATAGGGTTTTTACCTGCAGGGATGGTTTCTTCAATGTGGTTCTTCTTCCCCAAGGCTTCCTGACCCACGTTCCTTGCTTCCCTTGCTTTGGAGAAGGAGAAAATGGAACCTAGGGCTAGATTTCGAAAATTGGGTGGAGAGATGGTTTCTCTTGATGGAGGCTAGGGTTTCTCTTTTCTACATGAAGGAAGAGAGGGTTCCCTTTTATATTAAGCTAGTTTTAGGGTTTCTATGCATAGTTTTTAGATTAAACCCCCTGGCCCTCTCATGTAGAACCTAATTAACTCAGGTTTAGGCCTTCTAGGGTTTGAGGTCCAAACCTAAAATTAGAATTCTAGGGTTTCACTAGAACTGGGTTTTTAAATTAGGGTTTGGTCATTAGGGTCTGTCCTAATGAGTTCTAGGGTTTGACCTAAAACTAAACATTACTAATAATAATATAATTAGTTACAAAACTCAGCAATTAATTAAATTCATAATTATTTAAAAATAGTTAAATTACACAAATGCCCTTATATGGAAAAGTGGTAGTGACATACGTAGACGGGGAGCAATACCTGAAGCCGGCTTTCCTCTTCGAGGATATGATCGATAAGCAGTCCCAGACAAAGCCTAAGAGAGAACTCTGGGTTTTTCCTGCCATGGATTTGGTCTTGTATCTGGCCAGTATGCCGAGAGACTACCCCATCTTGGCCTTCTTTCATGCTACACATCCCAGGAAGATATCGTGGACGCTGACCCCCGATCTTCACGGCAAGCCGGGAAAGATCTTTCATCTGAGAGGAGCTGACCTGGGGTCGTTTGTTAGCCGCCCTTCTGGCTCTGTGACGTTATTCAGGGGGATGTACCCGGGCAGTGTTCAGAGTGAAGACAGTTTGGTGATTCAGCCGGTCCAGCTACCGACTTTCTGTAATGATTTTATGGGGCGTGGGGGAGTATACCCTAAGGTGAACCCTCGGTGTGGCGGGTGGATCACCCCTTCAAACCTTCGATGGGCTCGTTTAGTTGATTGGGCCTTGAAGCATTTCCAGACCGAGTTGGAGAACATTGGTCTGTTTGCAGCTGTGAGCGCTACCAGTGTTGGGTTACCTCCCAACCCTAACCTGTTCCTGTCACTGATGGAGCGATATATTTCGCTCACCGGGACTTTCGCCACTCCACTGGGGGAGTTGGGATTGGCCCTGCATGAGATGGCAGAGATCTCAAGACTGTCGATGGGGAATACTCCATACGAAGAGTATGTTCCCACTAACCGGGAGCTGGGGGGTTCATACCCTCGGGTAGTGGAGGTCTATCAGGAGATGATGTGCCACTACCTCGCCTGCACCACTTTTTATAATGAGCCCTCAGATTTGTCTCACATCAGTAAATGGACGTCTTATATTTTCTTCCACCGGTCTAGGACTGCTAAGCCGGAGAAGGTATTGAAGGGCAAAGATCTGCCTGTGAATCCCCTGAGTGCGCTTAATGCTCAGGTAGTTGACAATCTCATAGTGGATGCTGGTGCTCCGGACCGGTTCTTCGACGAAGGGACGGGGAAGTATCCTGAAGGCACTAAGGCCTATAGTTATTTGAGGCGCTATCGCAGGCCTCTGTCCAAGGAGGCTCAACTGGCTGGCTTCCTCTCTATATGGCTGCACAGAGTAGTATTGCCTGGCGTCGCGTCTGCGGACCGCATTCACCGCAACACGTTATGGCCTGCAGTGTGTCTGGTGTTCGGGGCAAGACTGGGTTTGCTCCCTGCCATGGTGTGCCGTATACAAGCTGGCCTGAGGGCCATGACTGACGGGCTGCTCGTCGATGAAGTTCGCCGTGATAGCTTCCCAGGATAGAATTACCATACCTGTACTTGATGTGGTGGCTAATTCTCCATAACCCCCGGGTGATGTCTCCCGGTTCCAGCAGTAGTTCGGGGGTAAGTTTCTTGTTGAACTACCGGAAGTCTTCCTGGAACATGAACACAGTTATAGACTGTCGGCGGGGGCTAGGCTTCAGTCATAGTTGGAAGCTTTTCTGCACCGTCCCTCCAGTGCATCGCAATCAATCAGGGATTAGGCTCGAGGATTCGGGTAGAGAGAAGACCATTCTTTCTTTCGAAGCTTTTAATTGGTTCGTCTGTATTAGACCATCCCATCTGCTGTACAGAAGTAAAGATTATTGCTTCTTGGAGCCCTACTTGCCCAGTCGGTTTGCCCAGCAGTTTGGGTATGATCAGTTGCACGTGGGCAATGCCGTTACCAGCTTCAGGTCCAGAGGTGGACTTATTGATGGAGCGAGGGGATGGCGATATTTTATCATGGGCTGTACTGGGGCAATTTTTATTGTGCCCGTGATTACACTCTCCACGGAGCTGCGCATCCTGCATTCGTATGCCCAGTTCTATGTGGCGACGAACACCTTCCATCATGATTTTGATATGCAGGAAAGCTTTAGGGTGCCCTCTTCCAAGCCTGGGGGAAGAGTTGAGGTCCCCTCGGTTTCTTCCAACGAGGGTGAGTCCATTACTCCGGATGAGCCTCTGGTGTCGGTCCCTAGGGGTGAAGTACCTCCGCCTGCAGGGAAGTGAAGGGCTCCTGCTTCCAAGGAGACTTTCCCTCGTAAGAGGAATAAGAAGACGGCAAACCGTTCTCTCTGGATCCCTGGCATTGATGCTCCTGGAGGTGAGCTCGTATCTCCCCGTGCTGGGGACGATTCTTTGATTGGAGGTTCCTCGCCTTTTAGAGAGGGACCTCCTACAGTTCCGGCTGGTGGAGCTGGAGAATCTCAGTTGGACACTGGTGTCATGGCTATTGCTTCAGGTAGTAGAGCGAGGTCGCCTTCGGGGCTGAGTATAATAAAGTTCCGTATACCTCTAGCCGGATCGGCATCGGGAGGGACTTCTGCCGTGCCTGCGAGTATACCTATCGCAATTCCTGCCGATGAGCCTCGGTTGGATTTGGAGGAGGACTTGGAAGACTATCTGTCAACTTATGTGAGCAGACCCCCTTCCCCAGGTTTGACAGCTTGCCTAGTATCATTAAGAAATAATTTTGCTGTACAGGCTGCGGATGCGACATATATGTCGTCGGTCCCGGGTAAATGTCGTCTTCACGCATTTTCTTTTAGGAAATTTAACATTATGCTGACATTAACTTTCTTTCGTCCTCCTTTCAGGGAAGACCTCTTTGGGGAGGGCAGTGTAGATGCGTCCTTTGGCTCTGGCGGCGACACGGAGGTACCCAATTTTGAAGAGGAGACATCTTTGGGTGCTGGCTTGCCTGCCGAGGAGACTCCGATATCTCAAGAGGAGGATGAGCCTATTATCGCGACAGTGCCTCCTTCGAGTACGTTGGCATCTTCGTCCGGTATTGGCGCTTCTTCTTGCGTCGCCGCACCTGCTGAGGCAGCGGCTGTGGCGACATCGTCTATGGCTATTCCTGGAGGGGAAGTTGCCACGATCGCGGACACTCCCCGCGTTCATGCGGACCTAGCTGCGCTGACCGAATAGTACACCGGTATCTTCTACACCACTTTGAGAACGCTAATGTCAATGGTGTTGGTGAAGAAGCTGGACTTTGCGTCGCTGAAGAGATCCTCTCGGTTCTTGATAGAGGCGATCCGAAAATTTGATGATACCGGGGTAGCTGACGCGCTGGAGGCGATGGTTAATGGTTTGGAGCAACCCATTAACGAGTACCTACAGCTAGCTCGAGGCAACATTGAAGCTCTGGTCCAGGCCAGATACGACTCTTTGACTGCGCATCTTGTTGAAAAGAAGGAAAGTCTGAATAAATTCCTCGAGACTAACCAGCAGGAGGTGGACAAAGGAAAAGCCGTTTTGGAGGAGACTATTGCCCTTCAAACGAAGTGCCAGGCCGAGCATGATGGCAATGTAGCGAGGGTCCGCAAACTGGAGACAAAGCTTGCTCAGGCTAAGGAGTGGGCTTCTCAGTCGTCGGCAGGTCTAGATGTGGTGAAGGGCCGACTGGTCGTAGCACAACAGAACTTGGCGAGTGCAGGAGTCGCCCGTGCCGGTTTTCTTCGGGCTAGAGCCGAACTGTCCCTCCTGATAGATGACGAGGCACGGTTGGAGCGGGTCCGCACTGATGTCTTGGATTGCGGGGCTGAGAGGATGGCCGTACTGGCACAGCAGCTTCGTGACCTGACCGCTCCTCCTTCATGATGTACTTTTTCTTTTGCTTTTCAATGTACTCTTGCTCTTTTCTGGGAATAATAAAGAGGCTTTTCATCTGACTTTGTAGACCCATCATTTCGGAATGTAAATGACAGGTTTGGGTGAAAGTGATATCAGAGGTGGTATGGACGTGATATACTTTCGGTAAGTTTTAGCAGAGCATATCTATTCAGGGGTCGTATGGATATGATAGAATATGATCCAACTAGTTTTGTTTTAAAAGTAGTTTTATCAGAATGAGATCACCGCCATATTCCGCTTGAGCAGAGAAGGTTTAAGCATAGTACCTTTTCAGGAATTTGCCATTGATAGGAGCCATTAGCAGGTCTCCATTAGCTGGGCTAACCTGTAAGCGCCGTTTGAGAACGTTGTCTCGATTACGTAAGGGCCTTCCCATTTGGGCTGGAATTTGCCTTTACTCCTGTGAGTAAGAATCATCGGTCTTCTTACAGCTAAAACCAGCTCGCCGATTTTGAACACTCTTTCCTTTACTTTTTGATTAAAAGTTCTGGAAATGAGTGCTTGGTAGAGCGCGATGAGCTGCTGAGCTTGGAGGCGTTTCTCGTCTAATCCTTCTAGCTCTTGAAGCCTTAACAGGTCATTCTTTTCTCGAGTTAACTCGTTAGCCACGGCTATCTTGAGTGACGGAATTTGAATTTCGATAGGAAGGACTGCTTCACTCCCGTAGACCAATGAGAATGGCGTGCAACCTGTCGGTGCTCGTACGGTGGTGCGGTATGCCCAGAGACATTCTCCCAGCTTCTCGTTCCAATCTCTCTTGTTCGAAGAGACGAACTTCTTTAAGAGTTTGATAATGGTTTTGTTGAAGGCTCCCGCCAAACCATTAGCAGCCGGATAATAGGCCGTAGAGGCCACGTTTCGTATCCGATTTTTATCGTAAAATTGGTGGAATGCATGGCTGATGAACTGAGACCCATTGTCATGGATTATCCTTCGGGGAACCCCAAAGCGATAAATGACGTGATGCTTGATGAAGCTGGTCACATTAGATGTTTTTACCTCAGCAAGAGGGATCGCCTCTTCCCATTTGGAGAAGTAATCCGTGATGGACAGTATGAACCGGTGACCTCTAGAAGAAGATGGGTGAATAGGACCAATGATATCCATACCCCATGCTTCTAAAGGCCAGGATACAACCGTAGGATGTAGATATTCGGACGGTCGATGTATGAAGTCCGCATGAACCTGACAGGCTCTGCATCGTCTGGCATACTGGATTGCGTCTGCGATCATAGTGGGCCAGTAATAGCCCATTCTCCTGATACGATCCTATAGCTTAGGACCGGGTTGATGCGCCCCGCACACGCCGTCGTGAGCTTCACGGATAATTCGCTGTGCTTCATCACCAGAGTGACATCGTAATAAGAGCCCATCGTAAGACCGGCGATATAGGTATTGCGACGATGCGTCGAAATAGAAGCGTAATGATCGTCTTTTGACAGATATTGCTTCTTTAGGATCTTTCGACAAGATTCCGTATGCTACAAAATCTATAAAGGGACTTCTCCAGTCTCTCCTGGGCGGATCTACGTCCACCATGTAGCTATGTTCTATGTGAAAGTTATTTTTCACACAGAATAAATCTCTGTTAAGAAGGATTACCGAATTCTGCCTTCTTATAGGGGTGGCTAAATCTACAGCTAGACTTGTTAGGCATCTGCTTCCAGGTTCCGAGACCGAGGTACATGCTCCAGGAAGAATCCCTTAAATGTCATGGCTATCTCGACCGTTGCTCGATGATAGGGGATGAGGTCGGGATTCCGGACTTCATATATTCCTCTGACTTGATTGACGATCAGCAGAGAAACACCGAAGGCTTCCAGCGATTCGACCCCCAGCTCTTTAGCGACTTGGAGCCCGATTAGTAGAGCGTTGTATTCCGCCACATTGTTAGAACATGGCTCGCTAAGAGAATATGCTCGGTAGATAACAATTTTATCAGGAGTGACTAGGACGATCCCTACTCCTGAAACTATGTTTCCCCTGGGACCAGTCCTGGAGGCGCCATCGAAGAACATTTGCCATGCATCGCCTTCTGTTGTGAAATTATACTCTACAACTTCGTCGGGAATGTCCTCGTACAGTTTGGAGGCTTCCGGGATCGGATGAGCAGCTAGAAAGTCAGCCAATGCTTGGCCTTTGACGGACTTCTGAGGGACATACACCATGTCATATGGCGTTAATAACATCACCCAAGTCGTGAGCCAGGAATTAAGAATACTTGGCTTGCTCATCAGTACCCGAAGAGGATTGATTCGGGAGATGATATGAATGGTTTGGCCCGTGACATAGTGTCATATTTTCTGAATAGCGAATATCAGAGCCAAGCATTCTTTCTTCACAGGGTTGTACCGGTGTTCGGCCCCGACCATCATTCTGCTGAGGTAGTAAATAGCCTGCTCGTGGCCTATATCGTTCTTTTGTGCGAGAAGAGCTCCCAGGGAATGATCCATTGCTCGGACGTACAACACGAACGACTTTCCTATGAGAGGAGGTACCAGAACCGGCGGGCTAGTGAGGTAGCGCTTGATATCTCCGAACGCTTGCTGACAGGCTTCGTCCCATACGAAGGATACACCTTTCTTTATGAGACGAGAAAAGGGCTAGCATATCCCGGAGTGGTTGGATATGAATCTTCGGATATAAGCCAGACGACCTTGAAATCCCCTGAGTTCCCTCAGATTGCGGGGCGGTCGCATTTCTAAGATAGCCTTGACTTTATCATGGTCCACTTGAATGCCTTTGGCTGTGATGACAAATCCCAGAAATTTGCCGCTAGATACCCCCAGAAAGGACTTCGTAGGGTTCAGTTTGAGTTGATGTTGGCGCATCAATTCAAATACTGTCTTCAAGTCTTGGATGTGACTATCCCTGAGGTGACTTTTGACAGCTATATCGTCCACGTAACACTCCACTGTCTTGCGTAAATGCTTATGGAATATGTTGCTCATGGCCCGTTGGTACGTAGCCCCGGCATTCTTTAATCCGAAGGGCATGACCGTATAGCAATATACCTCCATTGGTGTTCGGAAGGCAGTATGCTTCTCGTCTTCAGGATGCATCTTGATCTGATTGTATCCTGAAAATCCGTCCATGAAAAACATACGTTCAAAACCGCATGTATTGTCAATCATGACGTCTGTGATGGGAAGAGGGAACTCATCCTTGGGGCATGCCGCGTTCAGATCTTGGTAATCGATGTAGATACGTACTTTCCTACTCTTCTTCATGACTGGGACAATATTGGCGACCCAGTCGGGATGTTATTTCTTACGGATGAAGCCGCAGGCTATCAACTTCTTGACTTCAGCTTCAATGGCGTCCATCATGTCCGGGCGGATCCGGTATTGGTGCTGCTTCACAGGCTTTGAGTCGGGCAGTATGTCGAGTTTATGAGTAGCTACCTTTGGATCAAGACCTGGCATGTCCTCATAATTCCACGCAAAGACGTCGATATACTCTTTTATCAGCTAGGTAATTTCTTTCCTTCCTTCTTCGGAAAGGTCGTTACTGATAAATATTGGCTTTGGTGAAAGTTCATCCCCTACGTCAATCTGGATAACTTCATCTTTAGTGGGAGGTTCTCGTTGCTCGAAGCGGAACTCCCATTGTGTATCCATCTGCTGAGCCGAAGCATCACTCTCAAATGGTTTGGATTCTCGTTCGTCTGATTCGAAGGAATCCGTTGCTACCATATTTGCCGATAATGTTTGCTCGAGGGCATGAGATGAGCCGGAGGGCGATGAGCCATCTTGAAAAGAGGAAGAGACATCCTTGTTCGACTTGGAAGTCGTAAGAAAGTGGCGTACCCTAACCCAGAACGGGTTTGTTGATAGTAGGGATTGCCGAGCAGCGGTGTTCGCCTACCTTTCCCGTAGTTGAGACCTGGTTCCATCCTTAAGTTATAACCCATATTTTGCATGATCTTCAAGGCTTGCGGGCTGTACCTATGAACTTGCATTTTACTAGAGTCGTCATTGAAGGAATCCTCTTGTATAGTCTGTCCGTTTCCCATACGGCCGAAGACTATTGAACGCTGACCGTTTCGGGCAGGTGGGACAATGAAGATAGAATCTTTATGTGGCCTATATGTCATGGTGACATTGGCTGCTGACGTCACTTCCCATATGTACGGATGATAGGAATCCATAGCTGCCAAGAATTTTTGTGCTATAGGCTCTATATCGTCATGGGAAGAGGGTTCCTGATTTGGAATCCGGTCACCGGTATACTGGAAAAGAGGTCCTTTATTATTATCAGAAACTGCACTCCTGGTTGCATTCACATCACTCGGCTGCGTGTTGCACCGAAGGTTGATGATTAAGGGCGGAGGCTGCTGGTTCAGAGTGACGACTAGAGGATCACCCCCTTTCCCTGACCTGGTCTTGTTCAAGTGGATAGCCATAGGCTCTGTGGCTTTTGGACGGGTAGTCCGTCCTTTCACCTTGATTGACAGAGGTTGCTTGGCAGAAGGTTCTTCAGGCTCCTGGTGGGATTCCTCCTCTGCTTGGGCTGACACCTCTTCTGTGTAGTCTTAAGAGTATAACACGGCGTCGGAGTAGTAGGATTCTACTCCTTTAAACGAGTTTAGGTCAGCAATCTTCGTTTGTACTGTCCCTTGGGCGTCTACATATTTGAAGCATTGATGTAGGGTTGAAGGAACGATGTTGTGGTCGTGGATCCATGGCCTTTCCAGCAGGATATTGTAGGACAACTCTGAATCGATGACGTAGCATGTAGCCACTGATCTGAGGTTGCCAATCTGGATCCTCAGGCAAATTTTCCCCAACGGCTTACTTCTTCCGGCGTTGAAACCCACAATAGTAGTGGTGGTGTAAGCCAGTTCGCTGGTAGGAATCCTTAGTGGCCTAAGCTGACTATAAGGAATGATGCTGATTGACGATCCCGGATCTATGTGTATCCGGTCGACCTCTATGGAACCTGAGTAGCTTGAAGATGGACAACCTGGCCGGTGTATTAGCCAGTTGGGCCAAGATGTCGAAGTTGTACGTCTTCTCTAAACCTTTGTTTTGGATGTTTTTCACAGGTTTATCGAAGCGAACTTCTTTCTGCTTCCCCTTGTCCGCCGAAGTTGGTCTTGAAGGACCGATCTCTGGTACGACGGGCTCTGGTTCCGGAGGCTTGGCAGCTGAAGCGTCTGCAGGTGCTTCTTCCTGACTTGCTCCGTAGTCCTTGAGGTAAGCCTTCCCTGAACGGGTTACTACGGAAAAAGCCTCATCTTCGTCCGATGTCAAAGAAGTTGCAAACATATGGCAGGGTTTGCATTTGGAGTTTTTCCTGGGCTTAGCTTTAGTAGCATTAGTCTCTTTATCGAGCTCCGATACCAAGTCTAGGTGAACCCACATAATCTTGCCTCTCTGGGTAGTTAGGGGTAACAGGTCATGATTTTGACCCCTAGCCGGAGGGAGATTAACGATGTTCATCGTTGTCCGGGAAATAGGTGTAACACCGTCCGATACTTCTTGGGGAGGCAGATTGCCAAATTGCAGAGAGATCATGTTGGCCATGACCGTCTTCTCGCTATTGCGCAGAGTGTTGGCTTTAGCATCGATCAGCTCTTGGATCTTCCTTTTTATATGTAATACGCCTTTGTTGGGTGGTGTACGTATCTGTGGAAGATGCAGTACTTGGGGTTGTTGGCGCTGCCGGCCTCACTAGGCCGCCTTTCCTCCGGAAGGGTGATTTTGCCACTTTTGACGAGACACTCGAATATACTCGAAATATCCTCGTCGTCGAAAGAGTATACCTTTACGGGCCTGGAAGTCCCGGGTTTTGTCTGCGTGGTTGCCGCAGTCTTCTGTCTGGACATATTGACCGCCAGAGCTTCTTTCCCTTTGGAACTGCGAGGATGGTCGCCGTTGGGGGATGACCTCTTGCCTCTGTCAGAGGTAGAGATCATGATGCCATTGTCACGTGCCTTGCGACTGTTGTCCTCGGCGGCTGCCACTGAGATGATGAACGAGGGCCAATCATGGAGCTGATATGGTCCTGTGAACACCGAGATCACGGGAAGAAGGTTCTTCCTGCAAATATCCACAAACGCTGAGTCTGGAAATCTTGGAGGCATCTGTAAGGTGGCTTGGCGAAAATGTTCGACGAAGGTGCGAACGTCCTCCTTCTCCCTCTGCTTGACTTCTATGCGAGAGGACATAGACATGTTCATTCCTCCCTCGTAGAATCGTGTGAAGAATAAAGCCTTGAAGTCTTCAAAGAAAGTAATGCAGTTATCCGCCAGGCTGCGGTACCACTGATAAGCTACTCCCGAGAGACAGCCCTTGAATACCCGGGTGAGGAGGGCATCATTCCCTTGTAGCAACACCGTCATCATACTAAAATAGTTCATGTACTGACTTGGTGATGTTTTTCCCTCGAACAGGGCCATGGTCTGAGGTTTGTACCTCGGAGGAAAAGGGACCTCTTCCCAAATAGCTGGGTATGGCTGGTTGATTCCCAATTTCTTGAGCTGATCTTTGTGCTTCAAGGCGTCAAATTGGGCTTTCAACTCCCGTACTACTTGCATCAGATTTTCAGCTGGTAGCGAGACCAAGGAATGGTGCGGAGTTGGTTGTATCGTGGCTCCCGCAGGAGGTAGTACATTCTCCGAGGGAGGAAGTGAAGGACCAGCTAATTCTGGATCTAGAGGAGGCTCTTGGATCGTGTTGGATGGTGGTAGATCCACCCCCACACGTATCTGAGTAGGCGGGACCGATGTTCGAGCCATAGCAGCCGCCTGTTGAGTTAGCATCATTTGGTACATGTCCTCCATCATGGATTACATTTGCTTCAAAGATGTCTCTAGTGTAGTAATGCGTTGCTCAGCGTTCCCTGATGGCGAGGCTTCCTCGTGTTCATCTCCGATGGCGTAAACTCCCATCTCCCTGGGCGTCATTGAAGGATGAGTATAGGTCGCTGCAGAAGTTGACTCTATACTCTCAGTATCTGATTCGGTAGACTAGCAACCCCCAGCATCAGAATTAGAAGGGCACGAAGTCAGTTGTCATGACTTTGAACGAGTATTCTGGAATACCCCAGCTTCGGTGTCCCTAAGGAGCACGTTGAATCTTTTTCGGCTCGGAGTTCTAGAGGACGGACATCTTGAGTCTGAGCTTCCTTCAGGTATATATGAAGCCATGTTCACAGATGCATGCACGGGATCTTCTTCTAAGAAAGATAGAGAGTAGCTTAGTCGGTCAAAAACTGGCCATTTTGCTTTAGAATAGCAATAATTAATTACAATCCTGTGACTATTACAGCAGTGCTTGCTAGGAGACGTAATAGCTACGCTGGAAGATCCCCTCTTCTTGCGCTTCTGGATTAGATATTTGTGCAGGTCAGGAGGAGTTACAAAAGAAGAAGATGATGGCTTGTTCCTTCTGTTCCCGTTGGTGGGCATACGGATGATGGGGACCGTAGTCTTCCCTGTGCCACCCGTATACAACAGGTTGGCCATCTGTGTGGCGGATAATCCCCGGGGAGGGTATCTTTTTGGGACTGGAGCCTTCTTTATGCCTAGGGACTTCGCCTGGCGTAATTTGGAGCTTCGCTCTGGTTGGCGTAAAGGTGAGGATGTCCTCAGGCGGCCTTCAGCGTCTTGCATAATTCGGAGGGCGTACAGATCATTCCCTTGCTGGCGTAAAGGCCTGGAAGTTGAGTGGTTCGCCACTCGCTTTCCCTTACGGAGATCACAGGGATCATCTGGTTCTCCGTAGAGGTCAGATGTTGTTTTACGCGCGGAGCGTGTCTTGTACTTCTGATTTGGCGCTGAGACTTTATCAGAAGTTTTGTCTATTCCGCCAGGGAGGGAAGACTGAATTTCATGCACAGAGCGCGGAGTATACTTCTGGGTTAGCGCTGAGACATTGCCAGAAGTTTTGTCGGTACTGCCAGAGACAGGCGACTGAATTTTATGCGCAGGGTACGAAGTATACTTCTGGGTTAGAGCTGAGGCATTGCCAGAAGTTTTGTCGGTTCTGCCAGAGACAGGCGACTGAATTTTACTCGCAGGGCACGGAGGGAGCAACGCTACAACCTCATTGGTCGGAGAGATCGGAGAGTCCACAGGAATGGTAGAGGATGTCTTGGGCATCCAGACCTTACGCAGCTTCCTGTTGTTTTGGTGAGAGAGAGAGTGAGAGATGCCCTTTGTTCGGAGCATATCCTCGTAGGCAGATTGGTCGAACTGGACGACCAGTGTCTTCTTCACGGATCCCACGGATACCGTATCGTGTTGAGCAATAGCTTCCTCATCAGAAGAGAAAGACGTCCCCAGCAGAGTCGCCATCTTGTTTAGGATAATATAAACGAGAAAAAATTTGGTGAATACGGAAAACGAGGTCTTGTACGAAGACCCGCCCTTCTTTTATGTTTACAAACAAGATTGTACAAATTCGATCCTACACGAGGATGTCTAAGTATAATTTATTTAATCTGGATGAATATTGCTATAGGTGTCTAATCTGCAGTCGATCACTTTAGCCCTTGGACCACACGATGTTGAAGAAGTGTCGTGGAAGACAGGAAGACAGGTAGCAGCTTCGAGGGTGGCTGAAGAGGGTGGATGCCCGATGCCAAAGTCGTCGATCCCTTCTCTTTGCCTTAGCTCCAGATTCTCTCTCTCTCTCTCTCTCGACCCTGCAATTTGTCGACCTTGTTCCTCATTGATAGAGGTCTCTATTTATAGAGTTTTAGTGACAGTGACCACTCAATCGGTGTGAAAACCGAGTAGTGGAAAGTATAATACCCTTTTACACAACGGTTAAAATAACCAATGCCTGCGTATAGATGATCCTTTGAATGAGCGTGTGATGCGGGTCCAACTAAGGGACAAAACACGTATAATCACAACGAAGATTATGGCGTAAAAGCCACGCAGGTAGGTATCCCTCGTGTAGAAGAGGTTGGCATAGAAGCCAATGTCTGTCACCATGGCATAGAAGCCAAATAGTTATCAAACCGGAATAGAAGCCGAATAGACGTAGAAGCCGAGTGGTCATAGAGGCCGAGTAGGCGTAGAAGCCGAGTTGTCATAAAGGCCGAGTAGGTGTAGAAGCCAAGTGGTCATAAAGGCCGAGTAGGCATAGAAGCCGAGCGGGCACCGAAGCTGAATAGGCGCAGATGCCGAGCAGGCACCGAAGCTGAATAGGCGTAGAAGCCGAGCAGTCACCGAAGCTGAATGGGCACAGAGGCCGAGTGGATGTGGATGTTTTAGCCGGAATTATGGCTCTTGGAGATATAATCAAATCCCCAGCATTAATTGTAGAGATTTGCCATCATCCGGTGCATTAAACGCAGAGACGTGTTTTGAAGGTCTTTCACTTGGCCTGCGTATGGTGCAGAGACGTGTCTCAGGCATCTGTCAGTATTCGGCACATTAATTGCAGAGACGTGCCTTGAGGGCCTGTCACCGCCCTGTGCATAAAAATACAGAGACGTGCCTCGTGTCCCGTACGGAGTGCAGCTTTTGACGTGGCAGGCAGTTTGTCTTCTGCGGAGCGTAAGGGGATCTCATCTGCCTGTGTAAAACTATGCAGCGTATTCCTCTATGTACGTAAAAGCGGTTTACGCAAGGGAGAATGGCAGTAAATGACAGCCTGGGTTGCAGTACTGCGCCATCATCATAGCCGTCGCCTGGGTAGTCGAGCAGTATCCCTTTGTCAGAAGTCGAGACGTCAGGTTCTTTGCAGGATCTGACAGATTCATTGCAGGGTCTGACAGGTTCATTGCAGGGTCTGACAGGTTTACTTCAGAGAATACGAAGCGTCCCTCGTACACTTCAATGCTGCACTGAAAGAGGATGAGTTTTACGCCATATAGGCGATGAAGGACCATGTTTACGCTGAAGAAGCCTGGGCATACTGCCCTACCCGGATGGTCCTTGAGCCCGTATTTCATGCTGTGCTCGGCGGAGAAGCTCTGTTTGCACGTTTGAAGGCTCTGAAGTCCTCTGTTTATGCTGCTTTGCATCAATATGCTGCGTAGAGCTATCCAGCGTATTTTTCATGCTTCAACACTCACCATCTAAGGATATTAGAAGCTAGTGGTTGCAAGAAGCTTGGAGAAGGAGTTTTGGCTTGTTGCTTGTGTCCACATCGTATCCTATTGGCTTGTTCATGGGGAAACCATCTCCCAATAGGTAAATTCTGAAATCCCTTCACTAATTAGTTCCATTTGGTAATTTAAAGAATTTAAAATATACACATGCACTAGGGCTACCTATAGAAAGAAGTTTGGGCTACTAGGGAACCCTACGGTGAAAGTTATTATTTGTTTTGTGTCAATGTTAGAAGAAATTCGAGATTGGCACACCAAGTGTTTGTCAGTAGGTTAGATTGATGTTTTGGTGTTTGTTTCAGTGTTGTGAGCCTAGTGTCTTGTCTGCAATCAGATACGTTTAGGCCGTGTCATGACAATTTGATGATACATGTTTATTTGGGGATTTTTCTTTCGACACGGGGGTTTGAGCATGTCATATTTTGACCCGAGCATGTAGTGATGTAGCTAACACATATTTTAGTTCTAATATTGATTTTAGACTTTCTCGTATCCTTTGGGATACCTTTGGATCAAGCCTTGGTAGCATATCGTAGATTTGGTGCGATAGGTACGATGCACGCCAAGTGTTTGTATTATAGTTATAGTATATTCATACAATCTAAATTATTATTCTTCATATCTATTGGTATTGTTCTATAATATATAATTGTTGTACTTATATATATATATATATATATATAGTATTATATACTTGCTAGTGTTATATATGTGTATCTCTAATCTGTATTGCTAGATAGGGGAGGGTGACTAGTTGTTCACTGTGAAGGTGTTTAACTTTTATGTACATGACTGATTGGAGAGAAGAGCACAGCAGTGGATTAGATATGATATTGTATTGAATATGTGAAGGGTAGCTTACTGTCAATTGGAGAGTATAACTGATAGATATGGAATGATATTCAATAGTGAGCGTTCACAATTGAGTGAGATCACTGTCAATTTATGGATTATCGGGTTGGTTCACAGTTGGTGTGAAGGGGAGTTACATGTTAGGGGGTAACTTTTCTTATTGTCAGTTGGGCGACTGCAATCAAGTAAGGGGGTATTAGATGTGATAAATATAGGATATGTGTAGTAATAGTCGGGTACATGACTTTTAGATGGGGGGATTTGTTCACTGTCTCATGGAGATGTGAGGGTTGTTCACTGTGGAGTTTATGAACAATTGGGTTATAACTGAACCATGGGAAGAGTTATCTATAGGGCTGTTAAATGTATGTATGAGACTGATTAGGAGGGGGAAAATATGTGTACAGAGTTCACTGTCACAGTAAGTTCAATTTAAACATTAGTTCACAGTTATGAGGAAATTGTATGTGGATGTTAGACATGTTAGATTATAAGTTTAGTTGTATCTAGTTAATGTTATGGTTAGATATTCTAGCTAGTATTTGGTAAGTTAGTATATATTAGAATGAGTTAAACTCTATGTGTTAGTATATATTATATAGATACTAGATATATTGGAATTAGATATAAGTGAGGGTAAGTGCTTTACCTTGTGCAATACCAAGGTAAGTGAGATACGGTATCACGGGGTATTGGTATCTCATACCAATGGGTAGCTAATTGTCATGTTGGCTCAAAGCCAAGTATATTATTGTACTACTATAGTATTAGTAATATTAATAGATAGTTATATTAGAGTATTTTGAATATCTTGAGATACGTTATCGTATCGATACTTGGGTATCCTAATATAGCTAAATAGCCTAGTTGAGTAGTGTTTAGATCTATTAACCTAGAGATGGACTCATACAACCAAGAAATAGCCAGTTTGACTTAGAGTTGACCAAGTTTGACTATTTTGACCTAGAATTGGCCTAACAACCTAAAATTGAACTAGTTTAAGTTGTTATCATTCCAAAACCTTATATTAATATAATATTCCATATTTAGGTCTTTGAGGTACTATTTTGGATATAGTTGATTCATCTTATCAGATTTTAGGCGAGTACATTCTCTGACAGTTCTCTTATTTTGACGATTACTATGAGTCTAGTATGTAGTGTTATGATTGTTTCTGACACAGTGGATACATGGGTTAGTATCATAGATATCGATCATGAGGAGTTGTGATTGGATCCATTGTACTAACCGGGGATGGAAAAGTATTAGTTGATTATGTGATCATAACCACCTACTTGTGCATAGCTCACCCTTATCTACACGAGGGTGTAGCCTGACCTTATTACTTGTACAAAGCTCCTCGTATATGGTTGGCCTGATCCCCTTACATGTACTTATGCATAGTAAATCATACTCAATTGACCTGATCCCTTACTGTACTTGTGCATAGCCAATCATATATGGTAGAGCCTGATACGTCCTAAGCTGATCACATAATAATTAATAATTTAAGGCACTAGTAGTTGTTCATATCTCTATTCCAGTTTACACCGGTTGATATAATTATTCCTTGTTCATTAATATTTCATTATTACCTGTGAGATGGTTATCAGCATACCAGTTTTCTTATTGTCCAATATTTCTCCTATGTTGTATTTTTATTATTTTTTGTTTTATAGTCTTGGTTAAATTAATGGAACTGCTGTTAGTTTATGTTCTTCGCTCCAATCCTGACTGGATAATATTTTTTAGAGGATCTCGAGACTTTCTGCCCCACTTATTACGGACCCGAAATAGACAAGGATTTCACCCAGGAGCTTCAGGAGATCTTATTCCAGTATTGGATCCATTAGTAGAGACTTAGAGTCTAGCTTTTATTTTATTGTTGGATTATAGACTTGAGGTACTCTGAGTTGTATATTTATTTGGATACTTTTGTTGTTGTTTAGACTCTAGACTGTAAACCCCCTCAATTATTATTTTTAGGTAGACTAGATAGGGTTATAAATTTTTTTGGTTAGCATCAGGGTGTTTGAGGTTTAGAAATTAGGCTACGTTGACTGGTTCTTTAATTTAAACCCTAGGTGCACCCTACCGTTGTTGCAATATTTGGAGCCCAATGATAGCCCTTAATTTCCAATAAATTATTGCACACTTGACCTGAGAAGCCAACCTAGGCGCTGGACTTTTCCATCACTCACAAACTCACTCCCTTGTGCTCTAATTTAATTGCACAACTTTCCAGTTCCGAAATTAATTCTTTAATCCTATGTCACGTACCTATGTCGTTACCATCAATTTGGGGATACTAACTCAATCCATTTCGCTGAACCAATTAAAGGAGCCAAGACTGACACCAAGCCTACACCGTTGATGACCTTTGTGTCACTCCTAATTGAGACCCCATGTGCCTCCATTTAATTTAAGAGCACATGACACTTTATTTAATTAAATTGGGGACACCAACTTAAGCTAATCCCAACTTAACCCCAATTTAACCCAATACCACTTTCATGATGCCCATGCAAAACACACAACACCCCCTCACCCTACATAATACCAAATACCATTTCCCACACCAAATCCCCATTATTTTTCCTTTATGTACAAATATCCAAAAGTTAAGCGGATTATTTGCAAATAGGGTGCTAGGTGTCACCACCCTATTGGTCAAGGCCAATGAAGAAACCCCCCACCCTCTCTTGGACCAGTCAAGTCACCCCCTCTCTCCCCATTTGTTTGTATATTTTCTTCATGAGGAATCAAGGCCCTTGGTTCAAAATGCACCTTCATCTCAACTACTCATTCTCCTAAAAAATCACTCATCTTCATACCCTTCCCAATGAGCCGGCCCTAATCCCTATAAGCCTAAGAAAATCCCCCCTCTCTCTTTCCTCCTTCTTCCTTCCTACAGCCGAGTTCTTCTTCTCTCCTTCTTTTCTACTTCTCCTTCCCACTTCTTCTTCTTCACTACTTCTCCTTCACTTCTTCTTTTTCTCCTTCACGTCTTCTCCGGCCTTCACCCGCCTTCTTCGGTCAAGCTTCCTACACAATCGACCTTCTCCAGCACCACCACCACCCGCTGTTATCCCTGCAACCGCGTCCCCACAACTCTCACTACCACCTTACTTCGGCCAAGTGCACCCGCAGCGACTTCACCGCATCCCCACGACCCTCACTACCACCTTACTACGGCCAAGTGCACCCACAGCGACTTTACCACGTCCCCTCGACCCTCTTTCACACAACTCTAGCCAAGTGTACCCTCGACCACCATGGCCTGCTCCACCCTCGGCCAATACCCTCGACCAGCTCCAACCTCAGCACCATCACGACCACCACTACCAACACCTCCACCCTCCATCATCCTTACCACCCTCACACCTCCACCCGCCATCACCAGCACCACCCTCGGCCACCACCTCCACGGCCAACACCACAACCTCCACGACTAGCTTCACCACCCCCTCGACCACCACCTCGAGCAATATCTCCTTTACACAGTCGAGCACCCCCACCACCTCGGTCGACACGTGCGCCACCCCTGCGGTCGATGCCATCCCTGACCAGAGCCGCAACATCGCCGCTGCCACCACCCGCAGCCACCGGGGTAACTCTTCATCCTTCTCATTTTAGTGTAGTTATGTTGTTATGCTAAAATAACTCAGTTAGGGTTAGGGTTTATGAATACTTCATACATTTTTATAATGGATATTGAGGAGTATGTATATAAATATGAAATAGTGTTGCAATAATATAATAACGGTTATTTATTAAGGACATGATAATTAATAACTAATTTATTTGAGGATGAATATATTTAATATACATAATAACGTCTGTAAATACAAGAATGGTATAGTTGATGATGAGCATAGCTTGAACGGCTGAAAGCACCATGATAAATAGTAGGGGATTAGGGATTTGGTTTGATGATGTTATACTGATGATTGATCGTATTTGATACAACGTTCCTTTAGTCAACTTGGGTCAACCCTCTAGTTTAGTGTCTATGTGAGCTATATATAACTAAGACTGAAGCCTATGTTAGACGTGTGTCACCTCTTATTTTAGAATAGCATCATGATAGTTTATTGATTAATCTTATATCTCGTCTTTAGGTACTTCGGGATCTACGGACTTGGATGTTGTACCAGAGCCCCACCTTCAACATCTGGATTCAGACAAGTATACCTTGCCATTCTGTATCTCAGTTTCCATATTTTAATTTATTTATTCTATGTATTATGTGTGCTTTAGATCATAATCTTTACTTAGCGTCCGGGTCGTAACCGGGTATAAACGTTCGTTGGTAACGTCTGGTAATGATTGATAGATGTTCGCGATACCTTGATGTACCTACTTGGTTACATCGGAACCCTAGGACACCTTCAGACACCGTCATCGTGCTAGATTTCCTGTATCCTGATACTGTTAGCATGACCAAAATCTGGGATGACTTTAGGGTCGTGATTGTTAATAGTTACTTCTGTATGACGAGACTGTTAGATAGAGATTCTTTTTCAACGAACACCCATAGACCGCTTTGGGAGGGGAAGACAATTACTAGATATTTGGGATACTCTGCACACGCTATATATATGTATATGTCCTATTTATGTAGTATTTCTGTATCCGGAGTCGTAGTATCACCCGTGTGACTCTGTGCTCGGAGCTATGGTACGCCCCGTGGGTCTCTGTATTCAGAGCTATAATTTTATATTTGGACAACCTACGCATCGAACATTGTCTTCAAAGTTGTGTCTCACTTAGGTGATTATGCTAGATTACACCAGCGTTGCACTTTGTTTTTTTCTGTTATACTATGACATATTATTTATGTACCTTGTTACGTCCCTCTGAGGACCTGATTTTCTTCCAAGCTTTGGCGAGGAGGACTACCCTGAGGAGTACGAACCGGGTGTATATCCAGGAGCAGGACATGTTGCAGAGGACGGATCCTTCCCGAGGACTTCGTTTGATCTCTGGTAGTGACTTCACCCAGGGACGGTATTACTATCTAGCACTCAAATACTGTTTCTAGTTATCTTACTTCTTCCCTTTATTTCAGTATTTGTATTAGCGGGTTTGTTCTCGTGTGACTCTACTCGTATTTGTATTATAATACATTTCCTATCTTTTTCCCTTCTGCACATTAGTAGTTATGTTTTTCTCCATATGCTCTATATTTTTGTTGTCTGTGGATGAGATTTAGTTTCGCTGTCTATGTGTTATATGTTGGTTCTTATCATTATACTTTACAGCTTAGGTGCACTTCGTCGGGTCCATTAGATTGGAATATCCGTCGAAGTGTATCCGCTGACTATCGACACGTAGCTCAGTTCCTTATATTTGGAACTGGGGCATGATATAGTTTTTGTGGTGGCCCATGCAGGTCTGATTTAATTCATCTTGGTTACCTGACTGTGCCAAGCGAGCCTACAAATTAGGACTAGATATTAGGAATCTCATCTACATGCTTGAGTTCTTCACATGACACCTCTATTTCGATTTTCTTTTGCTAATTTGCATCTTGTTTAATTCCTCAACGCTGATCTTAAGCATGACTTCTTTTTAGAGTTATGTATCTCCATAGTGGACGTGTCGCACAACCGGGCGATGTCCCCCATGACGCAGGGTCATCCGGGGAACCATAACTGGGGCATATTCTTCTGTTAACCCTAACTCGTCAGGGACAGTCATCTAGACAGCCAGAGGTGCCTTCAGCCGGGCACCAGACTCCCTACCCGGCAGGTCATGAGGACCAGAGGACCGCAAGAGAGGATGAGCAACAGTTTCCCCCACCACCTCTATTTCCTCTACAGATGCCATACAGGCCTTTCCTAACAGGGCAACCCATGGACAGGCCACAAATCTTTCAATTGGTCTATGCTATGATGTAGGCCTAGCAGCAGGTCCAGCAGCAGGCTCAACAGCAGGCCCAATATTGCCAGACTAAGACCTTGAGGGAGAGTTTTATGACGGCCTTGGGACATGCATCACCACCATCTCGCCAGTCGATAATGGGGTCTGTCATAGACTTTCGTCGTATGATACCACTTCCCTTCTCTAGCACGGAAGAGCCGACGTAGGTTCATGCATGGCTCACCAGAATTCTACACCAGCTGGAGGCCACCGATATTCCGAGGCATAGATAGATGACCGCCGTCATGATACAGCTTACCGACAACGCTCATCACTGGTGGCTCTCAGAGGAGGAGCGTTTAGGGCCCGATCGGGTCACATGGGAGGAGTTTTCTAGGCTCTTCCAAGAGATGTATATACCTTCCACTGCCAGAGTAGAACTTTGGAATAGGTTCCAAAATCTCAGGCAGGGCGGGCAGTTTGACCATAGAGAAATACAATGTTGAGTTCCTCCATTTGAGCTGATTTGTACCGTACTTGATCCCGACTGAGGAAAAGAAGGCCGAAAAGTTCTATAAAGGCAAGAGTTTTGAGACACAGAGATTTATTGGGTCTATAGCCCCCACCTCCTACTATGAAGTTTTATTAGCAGCTCGACGCCAGGACCGCAACAACAAGATGGAGGCCAATCTGAAACGCTCATGTGCATCATCATCATTAGTTCGAGCTCCACAGGGAGGACCTGCGAAACATCCCCTGGTATCGCAGCAGCAGAGAGCAGCACCCCTGTAGGGGCCAGTGATTTCTACATAACATTACTGCGGCAAGAGGGGACATTTATTGAGGGACTGTCGACGGAGGCTGGGAGTATGCCTGAGATATGGGTCAGACCAGCATGCAGTCCGAGATTGCCCAGACCAGTGGGCTCCAGTACAGATGGTTCATCGACCAGCCTTGCCAGTACCGAGGTCTTATCAACATCCTTCCGGACCGAGGTCGCCCTACGTAGGTGCTGGGACACTGCGACCACCAGCACTAGGAGGAAATCAGTGTAGGCCACCCTTGGCTAAACAGACAGTTCAATTCCAGCAGGCTCGATATCAGCCGAGGGCACCAGCACCAGGACATGGCCAGGCCTATGCGATGACCATTGAGGAGGCAGAGACAGCCGAAGAAGTGATCACAGGTACTATCTTAGTAGCTTCATTACCAGCAGTAGTATTATTTGATTCTGGTGCCACACACTCTTTTATAGCTGCTAGTTTCATGGCCACCAATAGAATTGCAACTGCACCCCTTCCAAAATTAAGAGGATTCTTACGGGAGGTAGAATAGTACCAGTTAGCGATACTTGTAGATCATGTTCAGTAGTTGTTTGCGGGCGAGAGATGTGTGCCCAATTTTTGGTCTTCTCTATGCCGGACTATGACATTGTCCTAGGCATGGATTGGTTGAGCCAATACAATGCAATGCTAGATTTTCGATGTGGTTGTGTTATATTTAGACCACCAGATCATCCTGAGTTTGAGTTTTTTCGGGGAGCCCTAGAGCATGTGTCCAACCTACCTTAGCGACACACATTACAGAAGGTGAACCAGTGTACCCTGACTTTATATCAGAGTTTAAGGACGTATTTTCAGAGGATCTTCCAGGCCTGCCACCTGACAGAGAGATAGAGTTCATTATAGAGTTGACTCCCGGAGCCGAGCCAGTTACTTCCCCCATCTACAGACTAGCACCGAAGGAGTTGGTTGAGTTGAAGGTCCAAGTAGATGATCTTTTAGACAAGGGTTTCATTCGGGCTAGTATTTCTCCATGGGGAGCACCCATCTTATTTGTGCCGAAGAATGATGGGACGGTACATTTGTGTATCGATTACAGGACGTTAAATGCTGTAACGATAAAGAAAAAGTACCCTTTGTCGCGCATCGATGATTTATTTGATCAGCTAAGTGGCACATGTGTATTCTCGAAGATCGATCTCATATCCGGCTATCATTAGATCAAGGTATGAAGGGAGGACATTCCAAAGATGACTTTTTGGACGAAGTACGGGCACTATGAGTTCTTTGTCATGTCATTTGGTTTAACCAATGCGCCAGCAGTATTTATGATCCTGATAAACAAGGTTTTCCATGAGTACTTGGATAAGTTCGTGGTCGTATTTATCAACGACATCTTGGTATATTCCAATAGCCAGGAGGAGCACGAGGGGCATCTCACGATCGGGTTGGAGACATTGAGGCAGGAGAGGCTATATGCCAAGCTCAGCAAATATAAATTCTGTTTGGATAGAGTACCATTCCTAGGACACATAATCACTAGAGATGGACTATCAGTTGACCCGGAGAAGATCGTTGCAGTGGAGACGTGGCCTACCCCTACATCAGTTACAGAGATTAGGAGTTTTCTTGGATTTGTCGAATATTATCAGTGGTTCATGAAAAACTTCTCGAGGATCGCTGCACGTATAACGCGGCTGACGCGTAAAGGCAAGGAGTTTATCTGGACTGAGGAGTGTCAGACGGCTTTCGATTAGCTGAAGAAGTATCTAACATCAGCACCAATTTTGACACTTCCTTCAGGATCGGGAGGATTTGTGGTATATAATGATGCGTCTGGGAGCGAATTAGGATGTGTATTAGTGCAACACGGCAAGGTGATAGCCTATGCATAGAGACAACTGTGAGTTCATGAGAAGAACTATCTGACGCACAATCTAGAGCTAGTTGTAGTGATATTTTCACTAAAGATATGGCGGCACTACCTTTATGGAGAGCGGGTTAAGATTTATACAGAACACAAAATTCTGAAGTATGTCTACACTCAGAAGGAGCTCAATATGAGACAGAGGCGATGGCTAGAGTTGATGACCGACTATGATATAGAGTTATAGTACCACCCTAGCAAGGCGAATGTAGTAGCAGATGCCTTAAGCAGGAAGCCCATGGCATACTTTTTGATGACTCAGCGGCATTTGTTAGAGGATCTTTAGGAGCTCGGGATAGAGGTTGTATTGCCAGGCATGGATGGACAGATGGCTAGTCTAGAGGTTCAGTCTACTTTGGTTGAGAGGATCAAGGCAGCCCTACCTACAAATACGAGATTTCGACGACTGCAAGAGAGGACAAAGGCCGACATGCATACGGGACTCTGGATTCATGAAGATGGAACATTGGGGTGTGGAGATTTCCTATACGTTATGAGTGGCAAGCTACGCCAATAGTTGATGACCGAGGCTTATAGGTCAATTTATTCTATTCATCCCGGGGGTACGAAGATGTACCAAGATTTGAGACAACACTACTGGTGGCATGGGATGAAGAGGGAGATTACAAGATTTGTGGCAAGACGTTTAGTCTGTCAGCAAGTCAAGGCCGAACATCAGAGGACTGCAGGACTATTATAGCTGCTTCCCATTCCCGAGTAGAAATGGGAGCATATTACCATAGACTTCATCACGGGATTCCCGATGAGCCCTATCGGGAAGGATGCAGTCTGGGTTGTCGTGGACCGACTCACCAAGTTTGCATATTTCTTGCCCTTCAGAGTTGGGCAGTCTACGGAAATATTAGCTGATATGTATATGAGGCAGATTATACGACTACATGGAGTGCCTGTCAGCATTGTATCGGATTATAATTCCAGATTCATGTCACATTTTTGTTGGAGTATACAAGAGAGTCTAGGAGCTCGCCTCAAGCTCAGCACTGCATATCATCCATAGAATGATGGTCAGTCAGAGCGCACGATTCAGATACTAGAGGATATGTTGAGAGCGTGCATGTTCAACTTTGGAGGATCTTGGGAGGACCATCTACACTTGGTAGAATTCTTCTACAATAATAGCTACTAAGCCATCATACAAATGGCACCTTATGAGGCATTGTACGACAGGAAGTGTAGGTCATCAGTATGTTGGGGTGACGTGGGAGAGCGTCATATACTTGGTCCAGAGTTGGTGATACAGACAGTAAAGAAAGTGAAGCAGATTCAGGCCACATGTGCGTAGCACAGGACAGACAGAAGCATTGGACAGATGCGCACAACAGACCTTTGGAGTTTAAGGAAGGTGACCATGTATTTTTGAAGATATCGCCCACTCGTGGTACCATCAAATTTAGGGGTAGAGGCAAGCTGAGTCCGAGGTACATCGGACCTTTTGACATCTTGGAACGAGTCAACAAAGTGGCTTATCGTCTTGCATTGCCTCCATTATTAGAAGGAGTGCATGACGTATTTCATATATCACAGTTGAGGAGATACGTGGCAGTCCCTAGCCACGTGCTCGATCATTCAGAGATTACAGTCGGGCCCAGTTTATCATATACGGAGCAGCTAGTGGGGATACTCGATCGCAGTGAAAAGATTTTAAGGGAACAGACTATTCGACTAGTCTGGGTTGCATGGAAGCATCATTCGCCAGGCGAGTCTACCTGGGAGCATGAGGATTCCATTCGACAGCATTTTTGTATTTATTTGAGGACCGAGGTACGAATTTACGTACTGCATTCGATTACCTGTTTACTTTTTAAAATTCTCGTAACTCTCTTTCGTGCTTTACTTTTAATTTCGGGGACAAAAATCTTTTAAGTTGGGAAGGATGTAAACTCCCTCAATTATTATTTTTAGGTACACTAGATAGGGTTAGAATTTTTTTGGTTAGCATCAGGGTGTTTGAGGTTTAAAAATTAGGATACGTTGACTGGTTCTTTAATTTAAACCCTAGGTGCACCCTACCATTGCTGCAATATTTGGAGCCCAACGATAGCCCTTAATTTCCAACAAATTATTGCACTCTTGACTTGACAAGCCAACCTAGGCGCTGGACATTTTTGTCACTCATAAACACACTCCCTTGTGCTCTAATTTAATTACATAACTTTCCAGTCCCGAAATCAATTCTTTAATCCTATGTTATGTACCTATGTAGTTGCCATCAATTTGGGGACACTAACTCTACCCGTTTCACCGAACCAATTAAAGGGGCCAAGACTGACAAAAAGCCTACACCGTTCATGACCTTTGTGTCACTCCTAATTGAGATCCCATGTGCCCCTATTTAATTTAAGAGCACATGACACTTTATTTAATTAAATTGGCGACACCAACTTAAACTAATCCCAACTTAACCCCAATTTAACCCAATACCCCTTTTACGAAGCCAATGCAAAACACACAATACCCCCTCACCCTACATAACACCAAACACTACTTCCCACACCAAATCCCCATCATTTTTTCTTTATGTGCAAATACCCAAAAGTTGAGGGGCTTATTTGCAAATAGGGTGCTAGGTGTCACCACCCTATTGGTCAAGGCCAATGAAGAAACCCCCCACCCTCTTTTAGACCAGTCAAGTTACCCCTCTCTCCCCATTTGTTTGTATATTTTCTTCATAAGGAATCAAGGCCCTTGGTTCAAAATGCATCTTCATCTCAACCACCCATTCTCCTATAAAATCACTCCTCTTCACACCCTTCCCAATGAGCCAGCCCTAATCCCTAGAAGCCTCGGAAACTCCCCCTCTCTCTCCTCCCACTTCCTTCCTTCAGCCGAGTTTTTCTTCTCTCCTTCATTTCTACTTCTCCTTCCCAATTCTTCTACTTCTTCATTTCTTCTCCTTCACTTCTTCTTCTTCTTCTTCTTCTTCTCTTTCATGTCTTCTCCGGCCTTCACCCTCCTTCTTCGGCCAAGCTTCCTACACAACCGGCCTCCTCCAGCAGCACCACCACCTGCTGCCACCCCGCAACCACGTCCCCACGACCCTCACTACCACCTTACTTCGGCTAAGTGCACCGGCAGCGACTTTACCGCATCCCGAAGACCCTCACTACCACCTTACTCCGGCCAAGTGCACCCGCAGCAACTTCACCACGTCCCCTCGACCCTCCTTCACACAACTCCGGCCAGCTCCACCCTCGGCCAACCCCTCTGCCAGCTCCACCCTCGGCTACCAGCTCCACGGTCAGCACCACCACGACCACCACTACCAACACCTCTACCCACCATCATCCTCACCACCCTCACACCTCCACCCGCCATCACCAGTACCACCCTCGGCTACCACCTCTACGGCCAGCACCACCTTTGGCCACAACCTCCATGGCCAGCACCACCATCTCCACGACCAGCTTCACCACCCCTCGATCACCACCTCGAGCAATGCCTCCTTCACACAGTCGAGCACCCCCACCACCTCGTTCGACACGTGCGCCACCCCTGTGGTCGATGCCATCCCTGACCGGAGCAGCAGTATTGCCGCTGCCACCACCCGCAGCCACCAGGGTAACTCCTCACCCTTCTCATTTTAGTGTAGTTATGTTGTTATGCTAAGAGAAGCTAGTTAGGGTTAGGGTTTATGAATACTTCATGCATTTTTATGATGGATATTGAGGAGTATGTATATAAATATAAAATGGTGTTGTAATAATATAATAACGGTTATTTATTAAAGACTTGATAATTAATAACTAATTTATTTGAGGATGAATCCATTTAATGTATATAATAACGTCTGTGAATACAAGGATGGTATGGTTGATGATGAGCATAGCTGGAATGACTGAAAGCACCGTGATAAATAGTAGGAGATTGGGGATTTGGTTTGATGATGTTTTACTGATGATTGATCGTATTTGATGCAACGTTCCTTTAGTCAACTTGGGTCAACCCTCTAGTTTAGTGTTTATGTGATCTATATGTAACTAAGACTGAAGCCTATGCTAGACGTGTGTAACCTCTTATTTTAGAATAGCATTGTGATAGTTTATTGATTAATCTTATATCTCGTCTCTAGGTACTTCAGGATCCGCGGACTTGGACATTTTATCGGAGCCCCACCTTTAGCATCCGAATACAGGCAAGTGTACCTTGTCATTCTGTATCATAGTTTCTAAATTTTTATTTATTTATTCTATGCATTATGCGCGCTTTAAATCAGAATCATTACTTAGCATTCGGGTCATAATCGGATGCAGACGTTCATTGGTAACGTCTAGTAACGATTGATAAATGTTCGCGACACCTTGACGTACCTACTTGGTTACATCGGAACCCTATGACACCTTCAGACACCGTCATTATGCCAGATTTCTTGTATCGTGATACTATCAGCATGACGGGAATCTGGGATGACTTTAGGGTCATGATTTTTAACAGTTACTTCAGTATGACGAGACTGTTAGATAGAGGTTCAGGTTCAACGAACACTCGTTGACCGCTTTTGGAGGAGAAGATAGTTACTAGACGTTTGTGCTACTCTGCACGAGCTATATATATGTATATGTCCTATTTATGTAGTATTCCTGTATCCGAAGTCATAGTATCACCTGTGTGACTCTATGCTCAGAGCTACGGTACGCCCCATGTGTCTCTGTGTTCGGAGCTACGTTTTATATTTTGACAGCCCATGCATCAAACATTATCTTCAAAGTTGTGTCTCACTTAGGTGGTTATGCTAGATTACACCAGCGTTGTACTTGTTTCTTTCTGTTATACTATGACATATTATTTTTGTACCTTGTTACGTCCTTCTGAGGAACTGGTTCCCTTCCAGGCTTAGGCGAGGAGGACTACCCTGAGGAGTACAGTCCGGGTGTATATCCAGGAGCAGGACCTGTTGTAGAGGACGAGATCCTTCCAGAGGACTGTTTGATCTCTGGTAGTGACTTCACCCTGGGACGGTATTACTATCTAGCATTCAGATACCGTTCCTAGTTATCTTACTGCTTTTCCTTTATTTCAGTATTTGTATTAGCGAGTTTGTTCCCGTGTGACTCTACTCGTATTTGCATTATGATACATTTGTTGTCTTTTTTCCTTCTGCACATTAGTAGTTATATTTTTCTCTATGTGCTATATATTTCTGTTGTCTGTGGATGAGATTTAGTTTTACTGTCTATATATTATATGTTGGGTTTTATCATTGTACTCTACAGCTTAGGTGCACTCCGTCGGGTCCATTAGATTGGGATGCCCGTCGAAGTATACCCGCTGGCCATTGCCATGTGGCTTAGTTCCTTATATTTGGAACTAGGGCATGACATAGACTCATGGATGTGTGATGTATTATTTTTAGACTTCTCTTTTCCTTTATATTATTATCGTGCCATTCCTCTTCCTTATAGAATTATGTGATTCAGTATTGATATTTTTGTAATATTTATTTCCATCTTGTCTTCCTTATGGAGTTGAGGTCATTGGTAGATTATATATATTATTATGAGTTATAATAGATAATATTATAACCTAGATAGCGTTCTACCATCGATGCTACGGTGTAGGCTGGATGTACCCATGACTCATGCCCAAATGCTGAGTACGGGTCGTGACAGTTCGTTAGGCAATAAATTGATGCATGCTAATAATGAGATGAACCCACATAGCTAAGAAACTAATCTCATCTTATACAACATGGTGTAGAAAATTGAATATTAACTTGCTGCCTAGACGCCCACTATTTATTGATATATCAGACTTGTACGAGTCGAATTGCCTTTGCTTATTTCATATTCTAGCTAACTTAATGCTTTAGAAGTAGTATTTCATATTGTTGGTTTATTGTATCATAAGACTTACTACATTGCTGCTTAGAAGTATATTTTATTGTGTTGCCACACCATATCACAGAGTACGTCACTGCTATTGGCGTATCTTATGGAGCATAATACTATTATGCAAAAGGTCTATCAAAAATTTGTTATGTGATTTGAGATAGAAACATGGAAAGATATTCGGGACCATTGGGTTGCCAAGGCATTCCCGGGACTGAGAGCTGCATAGAGATGGGAAGTTTGAGATTCAGTAAATTATTTAAGAAGTATGAAAAAATATTAGAGATGAGACTTGCATGATCACGGATAACTTCTGCACAAGGTTTGGTTCCTCGAATGTGATCCCTGGGACACTGGGATTGACTCAGCCTAGGGCGCTACGTTAACGTACTAATGCAAGGTTGAGTTCGGGATGTCCAGTATAGGCTGACTACCCTACTGGAAAGACAAATATCTCATCAAGATGTCCAAGATGGCTTGGGGTGCCAGTGACCCTCATATAGACTAAGTCGGCTTGCTTGCGACAATTTGCGTGCTTCTCATAGTTACGACTAGAGAATGGATTCACAACACCAACATATTTTGAGCTCAATATTTATCTTCTGTCCAGACACACTATTGACATTTTCAGTATATGTCTTCTAATTCAAAATATAATTGGTTATTGTTTGACGTATCTTTTGGCAGAAAAGGACGGATGGTAAGTATTGGTATGTTGCACCCAGGTCACTTATATATTGCGTGACACTTTCATGCTTATGACACAAGTCTAGTTTTTTATCATATGCCATAAAATTTGTCATGACCCGCTCCCTTTTGGGATATAAGTATATGCCCAAGTCCAGCCTACGTCGCAACTTCGGCTGTAGTATGTTGCCTAGACCTCAATAGCAATCATCAAACTATATACACAATATTTAATCATAATTTCTCATTTACAACAACTATTTAAATTATAAATCCAATAAATACATTTGAACCATAACTCAGAAACAAACCTGCAAAATATAAAATCCAAATAAACTAACTACTAGACTATCTTGAATAGACTTCTAAAAACATCGCTTTCACCAACGACTAGCCCATAGGGCATGGTAGCGAGTCCCCTAAAAATATTATTCAGTCAGAATTGAAGAAAAGTATAACAATAACTCTAAATCAACACAGTATGATGTACATGCATATATGGAAGGGAAAGAGTAACTATCTATATGTATGCCATGGAAAGTAAAGGGAACATAACTAAGATGGTAACAATATGCAATCTATTATGAGGAAACAAGGAACTAGACTAGATGACAATAACAATCAAGGTCATGTGTACAGTGGTTTTAGAATTCAAGTTTTCTGCATGTGGATGGCCATAGGTTTATATTTCAGTTGTGGCGTGTGGTGCACGACTGATATCCATAATACACTCAATTTTTGGGGTTGCGTAATTTATAGACCACATGCTTACTCATTGTATTCTTCCGCCCGACTCTCTCACAGTAAACATGATCACTTTAACATTAACCTTAAACTTGAACATTAAATATTGAACATTGAACAAAAACATTAAGTGAATATGTATGGTAACGATAACAAGTCAAACTCTCGTGCACAAATTATTATGAAGCAAGAATAAGAATTTGGCATGAAGAGATGAGGAGCGAAAAATGAAAATGATGATATGAACATACAAGTATAAAATATGCACGTCAAAAGAATTAAAGTTATACTCGCATGTGGTCCAATGTTGCTGAAGCATCAATGATAAGTTGGGTTGATCAAGCCACATATAAATTCTTAGTATATTTGGTGATATAATATATAACTATACATATATTTATATGGATACACATAATACCTATGTCGTATAGCCACTACTCTACTTATAACCAATACTTAGCATATTAGACTTATTTAATAAATTTTAGGGTTAAAGTATGTCATATTCTTTCATATCAGCTTTTCGAAACTTTAAACGGATCTCATTTTAGTTTTCGAAAGCTCCCAAAATCACAAAAATACCAAAATATATTTATTTTTTGGACACCTGATGCTAAAACAATTTTACAAAAAGTTACAAATTGAATTTGACTTCTTAATTTATATTTGGAAAGCTAACTTCGAGATGGTTCAGTTAAAAAACCTAGAGATTAAACGGTGTTATGAGTTGGAAGTTATGGCCTTCCTAATTTGCTATGCCTGCTAAAAATGAGGCTAAATACTATGACAAATTTGGACTATTTTGGACAAAAGAATACATGTTTTTATCTAATTTATATAAATAAAATTAATTAACAATTATATATGATCCTTCCTAACATATTTTATATTTTAATGGTAGAATTTCTCCTTGTTGACACATAGCTTGTTTTTAGAATCATCTAAAGTTGAAGAAGAAGAATAGTTGAGAGTTACCTTATGAAGATCAAACTTAATGGAGATCCAACACCAAAAGGATCCAAAACTTCTCCGCATACTAGCTCGCCTCCTCTGGCACTTTTCCAAGGTTTAGAATTTGATTTGGAAAGGAAAGCAATAGAGAAGAAAAAGATTAGGGTTTGGAAGAAGAGATGAAAGAAAAAATAGGATTTTGGTTCTTGTTTTATTTATATATATATATATATATATATATATATATATATATATATGAGGAGGGGGGTTGATGTTGGTGGACAAAAAGATGGGAGAGGGGGTTGGTTTTGAGGGGAGCGATGCCGGCAACATGTGAGAGGGTGGTTAGGGTTTGTTAGGGTTATAGAAGAATGGAAAAAAGCCCCAAAAAACATGTGCTCATATTACGTCTCATTCACCAAAGCATCTATGTGGCATGAAGTGCATGCAGCACCCAAGGAAGCCTGCAACATGGAGCTTAGGCTCATACAAGTCTGACGCATGTTGTCACTTTAATTAGTCACAACATTAATGACACTAAAAATATTTAATGACTCTTAACGCCTCAAATTTGATGATGACAGTGAACGCCTGTGCTTACGTCATCATCATAATTACCTTTGTTTGTATACATCTATGTAGTGCCATGTGTACACAAGCCAAGTTGCCATGTGGCTACGTCTCTATGCGTCATAGTCTCTCTGAGACATAAAACTTATGCAGCTGAGTGAGTCATGCAACTGAGTGTTCATGCGGCTGAGCCTTCATACGGCTCTATGCGACCAAATCATTATGTTACAACTAACGAGCAATCATGTAAACCCTCTCAACCAATTTAGTGATTAATTGTATTTTTTTAAATTAGAGACTAGGGATAAACCATGATAATTGAAATTACGTGAGACAATTTTAGGTACCCTCTGACCCTAGTGCAACCTTAGCGCAATTAATTATTAATTTAGTTAATTAATTTATGGCTAATTTTACCTCAACTGGACCTGACTAAACCATATCATTGAACCCTGGCCGGCCCAAACCCCGAGGCCAACCCCGAAGCCTATTCCCTATATAAATACATAACCTTCTTCATGAAAAACCCTAAACCAACAAAACCCTCACAAACCCTAACCCTAGCCGAATACTTCCCCCCTTGCAACCAAACCATCACCACCACCGCCGCTTGACAGCGCCGGCGCCGCCCCCTTCAACCGACCGACTGCCCCATTACCGCCCCTTCAACCGACCGACTGCCCCATCACCGTCCCTTCAGCCGAGACCGACTGTTCCATCGGCGCCACCCCCTTCGACTGAGACCGACCACTCCCATCACCCCAGCCCTCCTCGACCGATCGACACAGCTGCCCCCATGCGCTGTTGCCATTGCTGCCGCTGTCGTGCCTACTGCAGTGCTGCCGCCGCTACTGCCACCTCGCCGGAGCCGCCCATCCGCCGGAGTACGCCTCGACGAGAACAGGCCCTATCCGAGCAAGCTACGTAGAGGTAACCACATAGAACCCTGCTTCTTCATGTTAAATATCGTATCGTCGTATCGAGAAAGTTGATATCGGACACAACACTAACTATGTGTATGTTGGATTAATGACTAATAAGATTTAGAAATTGTGTAATTACTAGCAAACCCCTTAATCATGAGACATAACACCGAGGACTAGCATTTCACCCTAAAACCCTGTGCATAAACCACGTACAAATGAGCATAGAAACCAAGGAGCATGTGTTCACACAAAACAGAGATCGTGGTCAAACCGTAACTTGTAATTATTATCTCAAGGGCCAGGATGATCGAGCACAGAACATGTGTGCACCTTAGCTATGCGCACATATGACATTGTATTCGAACGGATAGGGAACTTTCGATAATATTCAATGCGTCGCGTTGTAGTCATGTACATTTAATGTTTAGCGTCTGATATTAGATTGTTATATTATATTTGTGTTTAGGACCTTTGGATCAGCCAGGAGACATTGCAGGAACTGGCTTCTGGCATTCACAGCTTCAGGACCCAAGCAAGATACCTTGCCATATTTACTGTCTAATTTAAATTATGCATTTGTTGTATTGTATTCTTTTTGCTTTTACTTTATACAACTGTGCGCGTCCGAGATTATTCGGGTGCATTCGACGGATACGTCGATGATTTGTATACTGGGCCTAGTACTTAGCAGACTCACCCCATTGGATGATACCATGTTATCGTCTGAGACCTGACACCTTACACGTTCACTGAGACATACTCATATTGGGATGCGGGTTTGTGTACTCGACTAGCTATCGTTACGTGTAACCTATATCACGGTTAGTACGTAGTTTAGGTTATATTTTATTGATAGATACTTGGCATATAGATACGGGGTATGTACGTCGAGTAGTCGACTTGCGTATCTACATTGGGCGGGGAGGAAATTAGTAGTCGTATGGGATACACCCATTGGAGTCCGTAGTATCCAGAGGAGCCACGAAACCAATGACTCCCTTTACACTGATGCCACATTCTTCGGAGCGATATGGACGATATACTGTACTGCTGCCATGCTCTTCGGGGTGTTGGATGTTATGCCTACGCCTACCCATAGGTACCAAAGTTGTCCTCACATTGCATTCACTTAGATGGTTAGTGTCACGCCCCGATCCCGCCCGGGGCGCCGCTCCGCCCTGTCCGGCCCCGTGCGGCCGGGAATTAACGAACCTGACACGAATCACCGTGCCTCGGCGCGCCGGACGCGAATTACCGCGCCCGTCCCGCGGGCGCGAGGGAGGAAGGGAGCCAAGCGAATGGCCCGTTCGAGCTTTCGGGGGACGTGATGCCGCACGAGCCTGGGGTTGCGTCCGTGCAAGGCCAATCGTTTAAGTTGATAGTTGGCTATCATCGCATCAATCGAGTAAGCAGCGGAAAGGGACTTGTTGCAATGCAATGCATTAGCCAACTGAGTGTTCGGGACAATCGAGGCAACTTGGGTTTCCTTTAGCAAAGGCACACGTTCATTCCATATATTATGCCCCCTTATACGATAGCATTCTCGGGGCAACAATCGAAACCAGGATTCCGGGTCTTCGG
Organism: Iris macrosiphon; assembly: GCA_036927795.1. NCBI lineage: Eukaryota > Viridiplantae > Streptophyta > Magnoliopsida > Asparagales > Iridaceae > Iris > Iris macrosiphon. The sequence goes on from JAYESA010000003.1 coordinate 35,509,755, forward strand.
GACTGTGGCACGCCTATCGCTCCCTCGGACGATCCAGTACCTGCGAACAAGTAAACTGTTGGTGGGTCAGCACTTTATACAAGTACTGGTGAGATAAATCAACTGAACAGAAACAAGCATTCACTCAAACAGGCACTAAGTAATCATGTTATAAAATATTACATTACTAGTGATCTTTCTAGTTTTACCTAGGTTCGTTTCATGCAGTTCTAGCAGAGTCGATTTACTTGTTTAAAAACATGTTTGGAAACAGAGTTTCATATTATATGCAAGCAAGCAAACCGTTTATGTTTCAGGATGTGCGCAGCGTGTCTCGTGCGACTCGAGGGTCTGATGCAAAGCTAGACACACGATGCACATTATTAGGGGCAGTCACTATCCAAGCCAACACAATGACTTAGCTATAAGCAGGGCGGCCCCGAGTATCTCAGGATCGGCAGCTGGTGGAACAGCATACCAATGACTCTTTATCTGATGCTAGAGGCAGCTGTGACTCATGGTTGCTTTGCACTATCATGGTAGCAGCCGGGACACATGCAGTTCAGCTCTCCACCAATAGCTATTGTCCGACCGCGTGTGAATGCATGGAACACTATCAAATAAACTCTAGTATGCAGACGAGACGAACCATCAGAATATACTCATTGTTGCGGGGCAATCCGACTTATCACTTGAACACGTTCAGGCACAGTATGGTTCTCTCGAAGCATAGACGATAGTGAACATATTCATGCACTCTAAGCAGGCGATTCATGATTCTCGTTTAGTAGACATTGATTCAAAGACAAGCTAGGTGAGTTCGTTCATTAACATGCAAGGCAGGTTCTATCATTCTCTTAAGAAAACATTGTAAGCAAAAACTCAGGTTATTTATTAAGGCGTGCAAGAATCAGAGAACGAAGTTCTGCCCACTCACCTTGATATATAACGCCGGCGCGGAGCGGGGCGTTACATACTTACCAACCAACAAAAAGTTTCGTCCTCGAAACTTCAAGGATAAACTTCTCGATATCCCGAGTAGCGATAGTGCCGTCCCTCGCCGTACTCAATCGAAACAATCAAGCAATTCAAGTTCAGGAAACATTTGCACTTTGAGAATATCTATGGACTTATTGTATGGAACGCTCTTTGCAAAACCATATCGATAATATCTCAGAGTCATAGCAACGGTTTGGGCCAGAGAATCGATTCCGCTCTGATACCATTCTGTCACGCTCCGGTCCCGCCCGGGCCGCCGCTCCGCCCTGCCCCGCCCCGTGCGGTCGGGAATTAACAAACCTGACACGAATCATCGTGCCTCGGCGCGCCGGACGCGAATCACCACGCCCGTCCCGCGGGCGCGAGGGAGGAAGGGAGCCAAGCGAATGGCCCGTTCGAGCTTTCGGGGGACGTGATGCCGCACGGGCCTGGGGTTGCGTCCGTGCAAGGCCAATCGTTTAAGTTGATAGTTGGCTATCATCGCATCAATCGAGTAAGTAGTGAAAAGGGACTTGTTGCAATGCAATGCATTAGCCAACTGAGTGTTCGGGACAATCGAGGCAACTTAGGTTTTCTTTAGCAAAGGCACACGTTCGTTCCATACATTATGCCCCCTTATACGATAGCATTCTCGGGGCAACAATCGAAACCAGGATTCCGGGTCTTCGGGACTGTGGCACGCCTATCGCTCCCTCGGATGATCCAGTACCTGCGAACAAGTAAACTGTTTGTGGGTCAGCACTTTATACAAGTACTGGTGAGATAAATCAACTGAACAGAAACAAGCATTCACTTAAACAGGCACTAAGTAATCATGTTATAAAACATTACATTACTAGTGATCTTTCTAGTTTTACCTAGGTTCGTTTCATGCAGTTCTAGCAGAGTCGATTTACTTGTTTAGAAACATGTTTGGAAACAGAGTTTCATATTATATGTAAGCAAGCAAACCGTTTATGTTTCAGGGTGTGCGCAGCGTGTCTCGTGCGACTCGAGGGTCTGATGCAAAGCTAGACACACGATGCATATTCTTAGGGGCAGTCACTATCCAAGCCAACACAATGACTTAGCTATATGCAGGGCGGTCCCCGAGTATCTCAGGATCGGCAGCTGGTGGAACAGCATACCAATAACTCTTTATCTGATGCTAGAGGCAACTGTGACTCATGGTTGCTTTGCACTATCATGGTAGCAGCCGGGACACATGCAGTTCAGCTCTCCACCAATAGCCATTGTCCGATCGCGTGCGAATGCATGGAACACTATCAAATAAACTCTAGTATGCAGACGAGACGAACCATCAGAATACACTCATTATTGCGGGGCAATCCGACTTATCACTTGAACACGTTCAGGCACAGTATGGTTCTCTCGAAGCATAGACGATAGTGAACATATTCATGCACTCTAAGCAGGCGATTCAGGATTCTCGTTTAGCAGACATTGATTCAAAGACAAGCTAGGTGAGTTCGTTCATTAACATGCAAGGCAGGTTCTATCATTCTCTTAAGAAAACATTACAAGCAAAAACTCAGGTTATTTATTAAGGCGTGCAAGAATCAGAGAACGAAGTTCTGCCCACTCACCTTGATATATAACGCCGGCGCGGAGCGGGGCGTTACAGTTAGCACACCCTTTATTGTATTTATTTTATTTAGTATTTATATTTGGCATGCTTTTATGTATCTTATTTCGTCCCTCTAAGGACCTGGTACCTTTCCAGATTTGGACGAGGCTTACTACCCCACAGTATATGGCCCAGGACAGGAGACGAGGTTCGCTACTGCAGAGGAGCTAGAGGTACTACCGTCAGAGTTCCCGTGACCACTTGTAGACCTTTTACCTAGGATTGGGTGCATCATTATCTAGTCAGCCGATGCCCTAATCATTATCTTTTATCTATCATTTCATTACTTTATTTCGTCATAGTAGTAGGTTTGTCCCCACCAGACATTCTTGGTTGTATCATGATAGTTGTGATTGGCGTTTATCTTCCAGCAGTTTATTTAGTACTTCTTGCTATTTATATTGTGGATGAGATTCGTTACCTGTTGATTCATTGTTATGGGACATGTTAATATTTTAGGACAGCGTAGCACTCTTCGTTAGGATCCATTAAATTGGGATATCCTCGGAGACGTGTCAGCTGGCTATTGCCACGTGGCCTAGTTTCGTGTATTTTGGGACTGGGGCGTGATATGGATTTAGTGGTGGCCCATATAGGTCGACTTATTCGCTTGTGGTATGGTAACATGCCTAGCGAGTCTGCAATAGGATAGAAATTTCTAGGTCTCATTCACCTTGACTGCATCTTTGAATTTCCTTCATATTACTTCTAAATATCTGCATCTCGTTTGCTTGATTCCATAGTTTTTAATAAAATCCGGTCTCTTGCAGCAAGATGAACTTGCGCAGTGCACGAGGAGCACCCAGTGCCGCGGTGCCAAACAATACTACCCAAAGAGAGGAGATACCCCAAGGGCAACCATCGCTACAGACCCCGCTGATACATTGGCACGGGACTTCTCAGGATGATCCTATAACGCAGCCTGAGGGACAGACTTCCCAGACGATTCCCATACAGCACTTTGAGGGACAGACTTCAGGAGCTACACCGATGTCGTAGACCGAAAGGCCGACATCTGAGGAGACACCTACCGCACAGCCAGAGATTCCACTTCCACCACCTCCACCTTATACACCCCATATGCCACACCTAGATGGACAACTACAGATGCTTCAGTTCTTTCAGGCTATGATGCAAGCACAGTGGCATCAGAATAAGACGTTGAGACAGAGTTTGATGGCAGTACTAGAGAGGACACCTGTCCCAGCACCCGTACCAGCACCTCCACTAGCCCAGACAGGTGGCACTGTTAGATGGTTCCGAAAATTGGGACCAGATACTTTCTCAGGAAATGAGACTGCAGAACAGATCTCCGATTGGGTCTCCAACACGGAGATGTTACAAGAGGCTTCACAACTGCACCCCGACCTTTGGATGACCGCAGTACGGGCCCAACAAAAAGGCAACGCCCATCACTGGTGGGATTCTATTGAGCGCAATATTGGCAAGAACCAGACTTGGAAACAGTTCTTAGAGTACTTCAATGCGAAGTATTTCCCAGCTACAATCAGAAATGTCCTGTACTCCCAGTTCCTACATCTAGAACAGGGAAATATGACTGTAGATGCCTATGACACGGAGTTCAGCCGCCTTAGCAGATTTGGTGTCGTCCTGATACCCAATGATCTAGAGAAGGCCCAAAGATTCCATCACGGCCTAAATTTTGAGTTACAGAGGTATACCACCACACAGGCGAGGATTTCGTATAAAGCGGTTCTTGCGGAGGCGAGAATCCAGGAGGCCATCGTCAGAGGAGCTAGACGTCCCAGCATGACTATACCAGCTAGAGCACAGCCCGGAGCAGAAGGACCGATCCGACGTCCCGGAGCACAAACACAACAAAAGACAATGCCATACCAGCAAAAGGAGCTTCCGACTTGCTACCACTGTGGTAAGAGAGGACATTACGAGAAGGACTAAAGAAAGAGACTGAGGACATGTCTGATTTGTGGGTCAGACCAGCACCAAGTTCGAGACTACCCACAACGTAGAGAGACAGCACCACCGGCCGGACAGAGGCCAACAGCACCAGTCCCGAGGATACTACTACCGCCATGAGGTCAACGACCACCAGCACTTAGAGGATTTCAGAGGGGACCACCATTGGCCCCATAGGAGGCGCAGTTTGACCGAGCTCGACAGCAGAACTGTGGGCAGAGGCACAGATAGGCCTTTGCACTAGCAGCTACAGAGGAAGAAACAGAAGGAGAAGCTATCACAGGTACCATTATGGTCGCATCATTACCTGCAATTGCATTATTTGATTCTGGAGCTACATTATCATTTATATCTAGTAGATTCGTAGCAATGCATAGAGTAGCGACTTCCCCCTTACCCAAGAGTTAGAAGATTCTTACCGGAGGAGGCATCGTGCCAGTTACCAGCACTATCAGAACGTGCTCAGTAATTGTATGTGGTAGAGAGATGAGAGCGCGATTCCTGATATTGCCCATGCCGTACTTTGACGTTGTCTTAGGCATGGACTAGTTAAGCCAGTATAATGTCGTACTGAACTGCCGGAAGGGTAGCGTCACTTTTAGACTACCAGATCAACTGGAGTTCGAGTACATACGAGGAACCGTCGAACAAGGAGTAGGACAGATAGCGGGAACTTGCATGGCAACGAATATTGCACCCCCGCCAATAGTTGCAGAATTCAAGGATGTTTTCCCCGAAGAACTGCTAGGCTTACCACCAGATAGAGACGTGGAGTTCCCCAACGAGATAGTACCCGGAGCAGCACCGATATCTTCTAATGTATACCGATTGGCGAAGAAGGAGTTAGATGAGCTGAAGCTACAATTAGAGGAGTTGCAGAGCAAGAGATTTATCTATCCTAGTGCATCACCAAGGGGAGCACCAGTATTATTTGTGCCTAAGAAGGATGGAACAGTATGTACGTGTATTAATTACAGATCCCTTAATGCTTTGACTATCAAGAACAAGTACCCCCTGCCGAGGATTGACGATTTATTCGACCAGTTGACGGGAGCAGTAGTATTCATAAAGATCGACTTGAGATCGGGTTATCATCAAGTGAAGGTGCGAAGAGAAGACATTTAAAAGACAGCATTCAGGACTCGTTACGGTCACTACGAGTTCTTAGTAATGCCTTTTGGACTGACAAATGCACCAGCTGTATTTATGAACTTGATGAACAGAGTATTCCACCAATACTTAGACCAGTTCATGGTAGTCTTCATCGACGATATTTTGGTATATTCGAAGAGCCACGAGGAACACGAAGAGCACTTGAGACTAGTACTAGAGACGCTGAGAAGAGAGAGGCTTTATGCTAAACTGAGCAAGTGCGAGTTTCTCCGAGATCGTGTCGCTTTTCTTGGACACGTCTTCTCAGGGGATAGAATTTTAGTAGATACAGCGAAGATTTCATCAGTAGAGACATGGCCAACCCCTACCTATGTCTCGGAGGTCAGGAGTTTCCTAGGACTTGTCGGATATTACCGGAGGTTCGTAGAGAACTTTACGAAGATTTCAGAGCCAATGATCCGCTTGACCCATAAGAAGCAGGAGTTCACCTGGACAGAGGAGTGTCAGAAGGCATTCGACGAGCTGAAGAAGCGTTTGACTACAGCACCCATCTTGACCATACCATCTGGACCCGGAGGATTCATGATCTATAGTGATGCATCCAAGAAAGGATTAGGATGTGTCCTGATACAGCATGGAAAGGTTGTAGTTTATGCTTCTAGACAGTTGAGGACACATGAGAAGAACTATCCCACCCACGATTTGGAGCTTGCCGCGATGATTTTTGCTTTAAAGCTTTGGAGGAACTATTTATATGCAGAAAGAGTGGAGATATTTACTGATCATAAGAGCCTAAAGTACGTCTAAACCAAGAAGGAGCTGAACTAGAGACAGAGACGTTGGCTCAAAGTGATGACAGACTTCGAGATCGAGCTACAGTACCATCCGGGAAAGGCCAACGTAGTAGCTGACGCGTTGAGTAGAAGAACCATGGCATTCTTAATGACTACCCAACAACATCTGTTGAGAGAGCTAGAGCAGATGGGTATAGAGGTCCTTATACCTGGAGTAGATGGACAATTGTCGAGTTTTCAGTTGCAATCGACAATAGTGGAGAGAATCAAGGCTGCCTTGCCAACAGACGCCAGATTTCAAAGGCTTAGACAGAGGACGGAGGCTGGATTACAGACAAGACTGAGAATACATGAAGATGGGACTTTGAGATGCGGAGATCGTCTCTATGTTCCAAATGGAGAACTTCGTCAGGAGTTGATGGTAGAAGCACACAGTTCAACCTATTTTATTCATCCAGGAGGCACGAAGATGTACAGGGACTTGAGACAGTACTACTGGTGGTACAGAATAAAGAGACAGATAGCTCGGTTTGTGGCCAAGTGCCTGGTGTGTCAGCAAGTCAAGACTGAGCATCAGAGATCTGCAGGATTGCTTTAACCACTCCCTATACCAGAGTAAAAATGGGAGCACATCACCATGGACTTTGTTACGGGTTTTCCGAGGAGTCCTAGTGGTCGCAATGCAATATGGGTAATTGTGGATAGACTCACCAAGTCCGTACACTTTTTACCCTTCAGAGTTGGACAATCGATGGAGGCCTTAGCAGATATGTACATGAGGAAGATTTTGTGCTAGTATGGAGTGCTAGTAAGCATCGTGTCTGACAGGGATACGAGGTTTACGTCTTACTTTTGTTAAAGTATGGAAGAGAGTCTTGGTACTCGCCTGAAGGTTAGCACAGCGTATCAACCACAAACAGATGGCCAGTCGGAGCACACCATTCAGACGTTGGAAGACATGTTAAGAGCGAGCATGCTTGACATCGGAAAATCATGGGAGGACCATTTGTATTCTATCGAGTTTTCCTACAACAACAGCTATCAAGCGAGCATCCAGATGGCTCCCTATGAAGCGTTGTATGGAAGGAAGTGTCGTTCCCCAGTATGTTGGAGTGATATAGGCGAGCGATAGATTCTCGGGCCAGAGTTGGTTGTTCGTACAGTAGAGAAGGTGAAGAAGATCCAAGGACATCTACGAGCAGCATAGGACAGGCAGAAGCATTGGGCGAATGCACATCGACGACCCTTAGAGTTTCAGGTTCAAGATCACGTATTCCTAAAGATTTTGTCTACTCGAGGGGCTATCAGATTCAAAAGCAGAGGGAAGCTGAGCCCGAGGTACATCGGACCATTTGACGTATTATAACGTGTCGGAGAGGTTGCTTATAGATTAGCCTTGCCGCAGACTTTGGAAGGAGTCCATGACGTCTTCCATGTATCTCAGCTGAGGAGATACATACCGGATCCGAGCCATGTACTTGACCATTCAGATATCACAGTCGGCCCGAGCTTATCATACCAGAAGGAGCCTGTTGAGATTCTAGACAGGAGTGAGAAGGTTCTGCGAGTTCAGACTATTTCCTTGGTTCGTGTCGCATGGAGACATCATGCACCGGGCGAATCGACTTGGGAACGCGAGAAGGACATTAGACAGCGCTATCTCCACCTCTTCGAAGGACTCGGTACGTATTAGCACTTTATTTATTCAGTTAAGAATTCTTGTTATGCGTATGTTTTAATTTCGAGGACGAAATGCTCTAAGGAGGGTAGATTGTAAACCCCCTCAACCAATTTAGGGATTAATTGTATTTTTTAAATTAGAGACTAGGGATAAACCGTGATAATTGAAATTACGTGAGACAATTTTAGGTACCCTCTGACCCTAGTGCAACCTTAGCTATACAATATGAATTAACTTCGCCTTGCGCAATTAATTATTAATTTAGTTAATTAATTTATGGCTAATTTTACCTCAACTGGACCTGACTGAACCATATCATTGAACCCTGGCCGGCCCAAACCCTGAGACCAACCCCGAAGCCCATTCCCTATATAAATACATAACCTTCTTCATGAAAAACCATAAACCAACAAAACCCTCACAAACCCTAACCCTAGCGGAATACTTTCCCCCCTTGCAACCAAACCATCACAACCACCGCCGCTTGACAGCGCCGACGCTGCCCCCTTCAACCGACCGAATGCCCCATCACCGCCCCTTCAATCGACCGACTGCCCCATCACCGCCCCTTCAGCCGAGACCGACTGCCCCATCACCGCCCCTTCAGCCGAGACCGACTGTCCCATCGGTGCCACCCCCTTCGACTGAGATCGACCGCTCCCATCACCCCAGCCCTCCTCGACCGACCGATACAGCTGCCCTCGTGCGCTGCTGCCATTGCTGCCGCTGCCGCGCCTGCTGCAGTGTTGTCGCCGCTACTACTACCTCGTCGGAGCCGCCCATCCGCCGGAGTACGCCTCGACGAGAACAGACCTTGTCCAAGCAAGCCACGTAGAGGTAACCACATAGAACCCCGCTTCTTCATATTAAATATTGTATCATCGTGTCAAGAAAGTTGATATCGGACACAACCCTAACTATGTATATGTTGGATTAATGACTAATAAGATTTAGAAATTATGTAATTACTAACAAACCCCTTAATCATGAGACATAACACCGAGGACTAGCATTTCACCCTAAAACCTTGTGCATAAACCACGTGTAAATGAGCATAGAAGCCAAGGAGCATATGTTTACACAGAACAGAGATCGTGGTCAAACCGTAACTTGAAATTATTATCTCAAGGGCCAGGATGATCGAGCACAGAATACGTGTGCACCGTAGCTACGCTTACATGTGACACTGTATTCGAACAGAAAGGAACTTGCGATAATATTCAATGCGTCGCGTTGTAGTCATGTACATTTAATGTTTAGCCTCTAATATTAGATTGTTATATTATATTTGTGTTTAGGACCTTTGGATCAGCCAGGAGACATTGCAGGAACCAGCTTCTGGCATTCACAGCTTCAGGACCCAAGTAAGATACCTTGCCATATTTACTGTCTAACTTAAATTATGCATTTATTGTATCGTATTCTTGTTGCTTTAACTTTATACAACTGTGCACGTCCGAGATTATTCGGGTGCATTCGACGGATACGTCGATGATTTGTATACTGGGCCTAGTACTTAGCAGACTCACCCCATTAGATGATACCATGTTATCGTCTGAGATCTGACACCTTACACGTTCACTGAGACATACTCATATTGGGATACGGGTTTGCGTACCCGACTAGCTATCGTTACGTGTAACCTACATCACGGTTAGTACGTAGTTCAGGTCATATTTTATTGATAGAGAATTGGCATATAGATACGGGGTATGCACGTCGAGTAGTCGACTTGCGTATCTACATTGGGCTGGGAGGACATTAGTAGTCGTATGGGATACACCTATTGGAGTCCGTAGTATCCAGAGGAGTCACGGAACCAATGACTCCCTTTATAGTACAGCCACGTTCTTCGGAGCGATATGGACGATATACTGTACTGCTGCCACGCTCTTCGGGATGTTGGACGTTATGCCTACGCCTACCCATACGTACCAAAGTTGTTCTCATATTGCATTCACTTAGACGGTTAGCACACCCTTTATTGTATTTATTTTATTTATTATTTATATTTGGCATGCTTCTATGTATCTTGTTACGTCCCTCTGAGGACCTGGTACCTTTCCAGATTTGGACGAGGCTTACTACCCCATAGTATACGGCCCAGGACAGGAGACGAGGTTCGCTACTGCAGAGGAGCTAGAGGTACTACCGACAGAGTTCCCGTGATTACTTGTAGACTTTCTACCTAGGATTGGGTACATTATTATCTAGTCAGCCGATGCCCTAATCATTATCTTTTATCTATCATTTTAGTACTTTATTTCGTCATAGTAGTGGGTTTGTCCCCACCAGACATTTTTGGTTGTACCATGATAGTTGAGACTGGCGTTTATCTTCCAGCAGTTTATTTAGTACTTCTTGCTGTTTATACTGTGGATGAGATTAGTTACCTGTTGATTCATTGTTATGGGATATATTAGTATTTTAGGACAGCGTAGCACTCTTCGTTAGGATCCATTAAATTGGGATATCCTCAGAGACGTGTCAGCTGGCTATTGCCACGTGGCCTAGTTCAGTATATTTTAGGACTGGGGCGTGACAAATCTTCGACAACCAGTGCGAGTCACGTGTCAGGTTGACCAAGTCATGCACACAACGGCTGAAAATGACCCAGATTACAAGCCAAGTTCTCAGTAATAATTTATCGTATCTAGTGCCACGTGGCAGCCCAACCATGACATGTGTTCACGGTTGAAACTGTATTTTGTTAAGGATGTCTTGTAGCAACCCAAAAGACATGCGTATATAGTGTATGCACACGTATAACCATTCAATGTAAATGGCTATAAATAACAGTGATGTATTCCTACAGATACGTACAGTGAGATGTAGAGAAAACATACTCATGACCCTAGTTGTTGTATTTCGTGCCAGTGAGCCAGAGATCTAGCAAGTTCCTTCGTTGTTGGACCATTAACGATGTAAAGAAGTCAACTGTAGTAATCGATCTCCATTATCACACTTTCCTAGAATCTTAATTTTACTTAGATTTCTTGTTTAAGGACCTTTTATACTCTTTATTTTTAATTTACAAAATCGAGTTAGTAAAACGTATTTTTGTAATGGAACAAAAATGACGACTCTATTGGGGACTTCTTTTTCCATCGATGAAAAGATAGTGACGTAGTCCGATTCAGCAAAACTGGGTTCGACCAAGAGGATGCTGGTTGTACTCTTCGACCAAAAAAGCTTTTGAGAGATATTTTCTGAGGGCGGCGTGAGCCATTCGCCAAGGCTAGCAAAGCCTAAGAAGACCCGCATAATGGGTCGCCAAAGCCAGTGTTCCTCACCCAACTGTGGATCATGCTTGTACCTTTACCTGATGCTCGAGGCACATGTCATGCGTACATACATGCTGCTCCTATTTGCGGCAACCATTTCTGAGAAGAAGGGTGCTCAACACCTAAGTTTTGGTAGAGGAAAATACTATGATGCCAAGAACTTAGTGAATGAAACTCCTTCTCGATCTCGATGATCCTCTGGGAATGGGGAGGATGCACAGACTAAGCACTCATAGCAAAGAGTGCAGAAGAAGAAGAAAGTCGAAGCTAATTCCAAACATAGGATGGCTGCTCCATACGTCAAAGATCGGAACAAAGGGTCTGTTGGCAGAATTTCACGCGGCGCTGACTCTATGCGCCAGTTTCCTGAAAGAGAAGAGAACTTGATCTTCTCGTCCTATGTGCTAGTGCATGCTAGATCGAGAAAGTCCATGGCAGTGTGAGATGACCGCGCTCAAGCAACTGATCAGACGGCTGACTTTCACCAAGCAACATTAACTATTATGCAAGCGTCTAACAGAAAGTTGTACCGAACTACCCATGCGCCCAACTTGTTCAGGAGAATGAAGTGGGTCCATTCCAAAGTCTTCCACTAATGACTTAAGGGTAGTTCTTGTACGAGACCCAGGTCAGGAAGAAAAATTTCTACCGGCACACCCAAGCGCTCGGTTTACCTGTAGGTATAAAGAGGGTACAAATGTGAATGTTCCCTCGTCAAATTGGCACAATGTGATTAGTGACAAGCACAAAGTGAGAGAAACAACTACACCACATGAAAAATCTCCTCCGTAACACCACTGTGCCAGTATTGTTATTAACTGCTATAATACCAAGATAACAACGTCTACAGCTAGGAAGTTGACATTCCAACTACTGCAACCAATTGCATCCGTCCGACAATATCCCAAAAAATAAGTACAAATATCAGGGGAGGAGGATTTTTCCTTTGCCTCATGCTACTCCACTTGGAGGTCGCCCTCTACAAATGGATGCCCAAAGCCAGGTTTCTCAAACCCTTAACTCTCCCCCAGTGTGTCAAAAAGGCGAGCTTGAAGAGGTCGAGCAGCTGTACCAACAAAAAGAGTGTTCCAGGGTATTCTTCCATAGACAAGATTATCATCAGCTGGGGGTCGTACTTCCCCATGACCCGGGATGACTCTGCAAGCCGGGTAGCAATCCTCCGAAGTTCTACACCAACCCATCGTTCCAAAGAGACAGTGACTCTCAAGGGATAGGCAATAAAGTAACTTACAATGCTGGGGGTAGCATTCCCTCTGAGTTTGAAGAAGATACAGTACTACCGACATTCTTCGAAGACATCTTGACTCAGGGGTCCGAGGCAAAAAGTGGAAGATCCACTGTCTCGTCCGTCTCTTCCCATGTGATTATGGTATATATGGCAGGGGGGACAACGAGGGCACCAGCGATCGCCAATGCCTCATTGATTTGGAGGCAATGATGCAAAATGAGTGCCTTGATGTATACATTAACCCAGATGATATTGGAGATCAAGGCAAATATGGTCCCGCAACCACCCAGGACTCCGGTACAAGCCAGCTTGGACCCCAGGACTAACGGGAAATCTAGTGCATCCTCTTTTTCTCCCCTAGCTCTCGATGTTACTGCTTTTTTGGGATAATCTGCCCCACCACCGTTAAATGACACTCTGGAGGCCATCTATGAACTGCATGCCAACTTTAATGCCATGGACAACCGAGATAAACTCTAGAAGCTCATGATATGGCAACCTCATCCTCCCGAGTGGAACAATGTGGTATATCCTCCCAAGTACAAGCCGTAGTCTTTTATCTAATTCGATGGGAAAATTTCACCTCACCAATACATGAACTACTTTGACTCCACGACAGGGTACTTACCCAGAGATGATGCCTTTCTCACCAAGATGTTTGTGGGATATTAACTGGGGTCGCTTATGAGATGTATTATAGTCTCCCGAACAACTATATTTTATCCTTCAATAAACTTCAGAGCCTCTTCTTCTCCTGATTCTATGATGGCAGAATGGATATGACTATGTCATTCTTGATGGATATTACTCAAAGGGAGAAGGAGTCCGCACGTGACTACATAGAACGCTTCGGACAGTCTACGTAAAGGCTTCCTTCCAGTACTCCTGAAATTGTCTTGATGGGCACCTGTAGGAAGAACATACTACCAGCAGAAAAACTCTGGCTAGGCTCTGGTCCATTCGTGGAATGGAAGGCATTTATCATAAGTGCCAACACCGCTAAAAAGAATATTAGGGAAGCCCATTCGCTGGGAATAAAGATCTCCATCACTGATGATTGAAGAAAGCATTCTTTCAATAGCAGTAACAACAACAACAACAATGGTCATGATAGTAAAGGGAAGTAGGCCCTTACCATTAATGTATCCAAAGGTTCATGTTCACCTGCTCAGAAGTCTCCAGAAGCGCCAAAGCCGAAGGAACGTACTTTTTTATGATGATGATGTCATAAAGATTTTTAAAGTACTGATAAAGGGCAACAAGCTCTGGCTACCCGATATCAGACGTCCTGAAGAGACCGACAAAGTCGATGATCCCAAGTACTGTAACTACCATTGATATGTCCACCATCCAACACGGGACAACTATGTGTTGAAAAGACATATCCAGCGGTTGATCGATTCCAAATACCTCACCTTAGACTTTGAGGACAAAACGATCGTCGCAAATATGGTATCCCTCTAATTTGGTGACTTCCCAGTGACGGAGGTCCAAGATGGTGTTGTCCCGATCCCAAGGACAACGATGGAGGTCGTCAACCTCTCTCTAGCTCGTAACCAAACACCTGGGCTGGTATATCTTCCGATGCCACAAGGCGAGGTCATGTGGGTTCACCCAGATCTTACCCAAGATCTTATGCATCCGATGGTACCTCCAACCACCAAGTCGAAGGGAAAGAAGCAAAAAAAGTGCACCTCTTAAAGATGATGCAGTTTTCTACAAATAAACTTAGTAGGGGAAGAATGGTGCACTTTCACTCAATTCAAAGGATGGCGCACTTTCAAGATGCTTTCATCAACAAAGACAGGTGCACAAATCGCATGTCTGCTTTTTCTCCAAATATTACAATGAATCTGACAGCTAAACAACAGTCAAGGAGTCCAAAGTCATCATTATAGCTGAGATGCGACACACAGACCCATGTTATCGTTTAGTGACCCATCTACTGTGCCAACTACATCATAAGTGCTCCGCTATGCCAACTTAATCAGAAGTAAGACGCTGTGCCAACTTTATCAGAAGTGCACCATTGTGCTACCTTCATCAGAAGTACGCCGTTGTGCCAACTTCTACAAAAGTGTGCAGTACACCGCTGTGCCACCTTCATCAGAAGTGCACCGCTGTGCCAACTTCATCAAATGTGCGCCGGTGTGCCAACTTCTACAGAAGTGCGTCATTGTGCCAACTTTATCATAAGTGTGTTGCTGTGCCACCTTCATAAGAAGTACGCCACTGTGCCAACTTTATCAAAAGTGTGCCATCATGGCTACTCCTTCAAAAGTGCGTCATTGTGCCAGTTTTAATAAAAGGCGTCATCATGGCCAACTTCTTCAAAAGTGCACCATCATGAGTAATTCTTCAAAAATGCGCATCTGTGCCAACTTCTACAAAAGTTCGCCATTGTGCCAATTTCAACAAAAGTGCGTTGCTATGCCAACTTCTTCAAACTGCGCCATCATAGCTACTTCTTCAAAAGTATGCCATCATGGCTACTTCTTCAAAAGTGTGACTTGTTTAAAAGTGCGCCATCACGGCCAACTTCTACAAAAGTATTCCATCACGACCAACTTCTTCAAAAGAGTGCTTGTATAGCCAATCTTTCCAAAAGTGTGCCATTCTCCAGACCACTTCTAAAGTGTGCCTACGATCCTAACTGACAAAGAGAATTTACGATTATGTGTCCAATATGCCATGTTCTTCATTAAACGTATACAAATAACTATCCCTTGACCTACATTTTGCTCGTATAGTAAGCCACATGTCAAGCATACAGCAAGTTGTGCACCCACTCACTAGATCGTGGGATGTCATCCCATCAAAAGTGCGTGTATATTACGGATTGTCCAAAGTGCGTGGATACTGTCATACCTAATCTAAAATCCTATAAATATATGATCATTGTGTACGTTACTAAGGCATCAGGGCAGAGAATTTTTATGTCTTTGAAATTCAAGAACAAAAGAAGAGAAATAGAAGCTTGTCGTACTGTTGTTGCCAAAGTTTTCTTATTGCCCAAATCTTTAAGTTGTTCACAACATTCCTGCATTTCTTTATCGTCGTGCGGTCAAGGAGTAAAGTGATCGCCTGTAGATCAGATCTCTACAGCTATACTTTCCCCGAATTAATTGTACTTAGATTCCTGTTTAGGATCTCTCATACTCTTCTTTATTTTAAATAGTTTGTAATACAAATTTTTGTTTAAACTTTCTTCCGCAAACAAGATGGCGACTCTGCTGGAGAAGAAAGAGTAGTTCAAGGGCAAACTATTATCTTTTCTTTAGCGGATAATAAATGGAATATGATTCAGAGGTAATATGGACATAAATGATATTACACTTATTGGCTGGTGAAGAAATATATGAGATTATTCCCAACCCAACTGGGGATCTGCAATGGGATATCCTTAAAATAACTGGGCTTTAAGAATAGAATATATTTTTTAGAGATAATCCTTTAGATCTCAACGACAGTATTCCGTTGGATCTGAGTATTATCCCGCTGGGAAACTTTGAGGACCCATTACCCATGTCTTATTCAAGAATGAATATATATAGGTAATACTTCGAGAGGTCGTGTATGCTACGAGTTACTGGGGATTAAAAAAATGTATTTGTTGTACATCTTATTTTAATTTGTTGGAGACAGAGAAGAATATATCATGCTTAGACATAATGCTTCTTGAGGAATTTATCGTTGATAGGCATCATTATCAAATCTCCATTAGGCTTAGCGAGTGACACCCTCACATTTTTATTTGAGGGTAGTTTGGTAATTGATATGTGTATTTTAAATTTTAGGATTGATTGTATTTAAATATAGTACATGTGTGAATATTTAATTATTGTATTATTTATTAACTGTTAGTTGTAAATTTATTTTAGATTTGTGTAGTGGACCTAATTATTTAATTAGTTGCATGAATCCAATATTTTAGATTGGTTTAGTTTGAGTCCATGAATTAGGCCCATGGATTAGGGGATTGGATTAATTAGTGTAACCATTAGAATAGAACCTTTTCTCCCTAATTAATTTCTTCATGAGAGGCCCCAAGGAGTAAATAGGACATTTTACATTGCATGGAGAGGGGTATATGGCCAACCACATGCTAGAAGGAGAGAGAAATTATTTTACTTCATAATTTCTAATTTCTTTAGATCTAGTTTTTCCCTCTTTCAATTTCCTTCATTCCCTCATTAATTCTCCACCAATTCTTCAAAAATTCCTTTCCTATTCTTCATTGGAGGCTTCAACCTCAAGGATCTACAAGAAGGAAGCAAGGAGCAAGAAGGAGGAGACCAAGATCTACAAGAAGAGGAGCTACTTTGCATTTGGGGATTTTTTATTGGAAATCTATCTACCAATAGGTACATTTGAGTTTTCCCCATCTAGTAGACTCTAAATCTGATAATTAACCATGAAAAACTAACCCATATGCATAGGCTACCCATAGAAATTAATTTTAGGTTCATCGGAGACCTACAGTGAAAGTTATGTACAATTTGGTATCAATTTTGGGAGAATTTTAAGATTGGCACATGTAGTGTTTGTCATTTGGTCAAATAGATCAAAAAGAGCACATGATTGATTGTTTTTGAATACTGTCGTATCCATAATTGGGTACGTGTAGGCTGTATCTCGTCAATTTGACAAAACAGATTAATTTTGGGAGTTTTCCTCTGACACGGGGCCTTGTGCTTATCACATTATGACACGGACACGTAGATGATCTAATTACTATACGTATTATTCATATTTAGTGTATTAACCTTGTTTGTATCCTCCAAGATCCGTTTGGTTGTGTGGTGGAGCCGTATCGCAAGCGTATCATAGAGTTAGTATGATAAGGGTGCGGTGCACTCCACGTGTTTGGTGTTCTGCTCTTAAATCTATATGTACATATGTATTTATATATCCATGTGATATTTAGGTAATATATATATGTATATAATATTGTATATGATTAAGTGTATGTGTGTGTGTGTTATTGTTTACTTGTATATATGTATGTGTGTATTTATGATTATGTGTAATAGTGTATATAGTTATATATAGATCTATATATATAGATATATATAATATATGATTATATATATATATATATATATATATATATATATATATATATATAGAGAGAGAGAGAGAGAGAGAGATAGATATAGAGAGGGTGTAAATATATATGTGGATGGTTATAGATAGATTGGTGTATTACATATACTAGAGAGATATGTATATAGGTTTGTGAGTGTGTAAGTTATATATGTGTGTAGTATTTGTGGTTGTGTGTGTGTGAGGGGTTCGAGTATCTGCATAGTGCACTTGTGCACAGTTTCAAGCAGTAGGTTCAGCAGGTATGTAGTATCAGTCGAGCAAGGAGTGTACAAGGAGAAGGGGGCAGTCAACTGCTAGGGTGAGCTCGTGCACAGCAAGTAGCAGCCTCGAGCAACCATGCAGTACATCACCATTATCAAACCTACAGTAATTTGCAGGGAGCAATTCAGCAAGGAGGTACCAAGGTAGGGAGCTCGTATAGTCCCACAGGTATCAGTATTAGGTACCCACAACAACTGGTATCAGCAAGCTTAAGGGAGGCTCTACATCGAGCAAATTTGCACACTGCACAACTGTGAAACATTCACTGCACAGTCTAGTTTCAGCTCACAGTGTATCAGTTCACTGTGCCCGAGCACAGTATCAGTAGAGGTTTCAGTTTCCTGGGTAGTGAGTTTGGGTTATCAAGGTATTGAGGTTTTGGTTTAGCTTGGTTTTAGTTAGTAGTTTATTTGTATAGTTAGATGGTTATATATATGTATACTTGTTATATAATAGATAGTTAGTGTGATACTTGGTATATATATATATAGTTAGCTATATGAGTATATATGTATATATGTAGGTATATTATATATGGATATGTATATAGTGTATTATAGTTAGTTTCCTATGTACTGATATCTATTATAGTAACTTAGTATATATTGGTTATAGTTAGGATATTGGTTGGGGTATTTATATATGTATAGCTATTATGTTGTGGTTTAGTATTACCTTGGGGTACCAAGTTATTGGGTCGATGCCCAAGGAATTGAGTTTGGGTATCGAGATAAGTGCGATATGCATTGGTACAAGGCTATGGTATCCTATTTCAATTATTTTGTTATAGTGTTATGAATATTGACTTGTATATAAAACTAAAGTACTATTTTTCTATATTAAAACTTGCGTATCTTAGGATACAACTTTTTTGAGTGTCTTGTAGTATCCTAACTTAGTTAGTATAGTTTAGTTTCATCGTGTATCGACTTAATGACCTACTTTTAGACTCTTGCAACCTAAATTTCATCGGTTGACCTAGAAATGGCTTATTGACCTAGAAGTGTATCAACTTAACTTATTTTTATTTTTGAACCTTGTATTGATGAAACATACCATATATAGGTCTGTGTGACACCAGCTTGGGCATCGAGAGACACACCTTGCTCAGGACTTCAGGCGAGTAAATTTATCTAATAGTTTTTAATTCATAATATTGTATATATGCATATTCTAGAATTGTATACTTGATTCCGACACAGTGATTTTACGGACTTGTACTACATGGATTTCGTCAAGAGATGTTATTCCCTACCGTGTTCAGCGGGTACTCGTGTACATGTATTTCATCGTATATATTAGGTATTGATTACATTTCGTGTTCACATATTGCTCGTGTTCAATGTGCTTATTAGTGTACACCTACCGCTCGTGTTCGGTGGTTATAATATTCATGTACACCCACTGCTCTTGTTCAGTGGTTATATTTCGTGTTCGTAGCATGTCATGATTGGATCTACTGGTATTAGTTGGGGGTGGGAGAGTAGGAGTTGATTACGTGATCAAAGCCCCATTGTTACGTCGTCTACATTTTGGTTACATACCTCACTTGTAATCATCTTACCTGATCATGTTCACCCAAACCGATCACATAATGAACTTGTATTCTGAGGCACATTAGTTTAGATTGCAGTTACTTCATCATATAGCAGATATTCATATTTTTGGTCAATATTCTCATACATTACCTGTATATCTATTGTTTATTCATTCATATGCTAGTAATCTTGTATTTTATTTCTATTATTTGTTTTATATGCGCGATTATGTTATTGAAACTGCTTTCAGAAGTATATAATTCGCTCCAATCCTAACTAGATATATTTTTCTAGATGATTGGGTTTTAGAGCACTGTCCCATATTCTACGGGCCACATGACAGTGTACCTATAGATGATACTCTTGTAGACCAGGAGGACTTAGTTGCAGAGCCCGAGGAGGTCTAGTTTATTTGTGTTAGCATGTATTAGACTATTCTATTGTTGGGATTCACAGTTTGTATTATTATTTTAGATTGTGGATTGTATCTTATTCTTTCCTTCGCTATTCCATTCGTGCATTATTCTTCCTTAGTTTGTTTTGTGATTGAGATTAGTCATACTTGTGAGATAATATATTGCTCCTCCATTTGGAGTTGAGATGATTGACATGTACCATATTATATTATTAAGATGTTAGATAGTTAAAAATGACCCAGAAAATGTTCTACCGTCGATGCTATGGCGTAGGCTGGGCGTAACCACGTACTCGTGCCCGATTATCCGGGTGCAGGTCATGACCCATTTTTAGTGGTGGCCTATGCAGGTCTAGATTCACAATTTGTGCAATTTCGTAGTTGTGCTCGTCTAGAGTCCTGATACAAGCCTGCTTTAGGAAACAAGATTTAGGCTGAGAGTTTACTCAATCATAACTAGGAAAATTCCAAAAATCTGCTTTGCTAATCCTTATCTATTGAATATTACTTTGCTTTGAATAAAGTTATATCCTTCTTTGATGATATCGCATGATATTCAATATTGATTCCTTATTTCAATCTATGTTCAGGATGCCGTCGAAGACGCGTAACGCTCAGGTGCCACGATAGCACGACCAGTTACTTCATCACCCTTGAGTGCAGCACCCTCAGTCGATGGTCCAACACCTACATTCAGGAGGTCAGCTTTATCGCTCCAGGTGGGCATATCGGCAGAAGCTTTTGGAGGTGCTCCACCTCCAATACCGAGGACAGGGCAGACAGTTTTCGAGGATCTTCCACCTCCACCACTAGTAGTCCATCAGACGCAGATGTTCGCACTCTTCCAGCAGATGATGGAGGCACAACAATGCTCACCAGATCGCGCTTGCAGCAGTTGGGAGAGCTACTACAGTCCAGCCACTGACGGTACTACCTCCATTTATTCCTCAGCAGCTGAGGTCGGGTACCATCAAAGACTTCAAGAGGATGGGCCCGAAGGACTTCAGAGGCACAAAGGGGATTCTCTATGAGGATGATTGGATCGAGGACATCCAGTGGAACCTGCGGCTAGCGTAGATTCCAGAGATGCTACAGATAAAGGCAGCGAGGTGTATGATGTTCGACATTACTTTGACATGGTTTCGGATAGACCCCATGATTACAGTACCAGGACTCACTTGGGAAGCATTCAAAGAGTTTTTCAAGGAGAAATTCTTCCTAGATGTGGCTTTTACATCTTTGGAGAGTTAGTTCCAGTAACTCATCCAGGGAGGTATGTCAGTGGACGAGTATACGGCAGAGTATTACCAACTAGGTCACTTCATGGAGGGGCAGAACCCTAAAGGCAGAGCCAGAAAGTTTAGGAAGGGCCTGGATCAGGAGGTTAAATCCTACACAAACGGATATCCTATCGCCACCTTCGAGGAGATTCTCAGACAGGCGTAGAGAGTGAAGGATGATTTAGAGCTTGGCTCTAAGAGGCCGAGGGACATAAGAGGATCCATCACCAACACGGGTCCAGCGAAGAGGTCTCATTTTCAGCAGCAGCACCAGAGGCATTACCAGCATCAGAGGCAGCAGTATCATGGGTCAGCTAGAGAATCGGCAAAACAAATGAATCAGATCCAGAGGGCAGTAGTTCCTTGCACTTTCTGTAAGAAGCAAGGACACAGATGGGACGCATGCAGGATAAGGCTAGGCCAATGCTTATTCTGTGGTCCAGGAGATCATCAGTTGTGGGCTTGTCCTAAAGTCCCAACTCGTCCAATTCAGGGTGGAGGACAGGCACAGAGGGCACCCGCTAGACCACCAGCGGGACAGCAGCAGAGATGACCTCTTCTACCGTAGTAGTAGCAGTTTTCCCAGCATCAGCAGCAGAGAGGAGCGCAACGACAGGGGTGAGCTTTTTCCTTGACTATCGAGAAGGAGGAGCCGGTTGGCGATGTCATCTCAGGTTCAGTTTATCTCGATTCTTTTCTAGCTCATATTTTGTTCGATTTTGGTGCTTTTCATAGCTTTGTATCTTTATCTTTTGCTTTGAGGCATCATCTTAAGTCTGAACCATTGGCGGAGACTTACAAGATCATGACCGTGGGTGGCATTATCATGGTCAGTAATATTTGTAAGAACCAGAGAGTTTATTTGGGAGGCCGAGAGCTGAGCGTATGTTTACTTGTAATGTCACTTCTGAGTTACGATATAGTACTCGGGATGGATTGGTTGAGTATACATCATGCTAGTATCGATTATCGTGGAGGCAGAGTTTTATTTCAGACGTCAAAAGCGTCGGTGTTCGAGTTCGTTCGAGGAGTAGAGCAGAGCGAAGGCAATTTCTGTAGAGCTTTGGTAGAAGAGCAGGAGCTGCCACATCCGGTGATTGCAGAATTCATGGATGTATTTCCAGAGGAGTTGCCAAGGTTGCCACCGAACAGAGATAAAGAATTCTCTATAGATTTGGTACCAAGCACAGAGCTAATATCTCAGCACGTCTATAGAGTAAACAATAGCGAACTGGCAGAATTGAAGAAGCGGGTGGATGAGTTAGAAGACAAGGGCTTTATCTATTCAATTTTTTCACCATGGGATGCTCTAGTACTTTTTGTACCAAAGAAGGATGGGTCGGTACGTATGTGTATCACCTACAGGGCACTTAACAACCTCACTATTAAGAACAAATATCCCTTACCGCGGATAGATAACTTGTTTGACCAGTTGAGCGGAGCAAAAGTATTCTCAAAGATAGACTTGAGGTTAGGATACCACCAGGTAAAGGTGAAGAGGGAAGACATCCCGAAGACAGCTTTCAGGACTCGTTATGGGCAGTTCGAGTTTTTGGTGATGCCGTTTGGGTTGACCAATGCCCCTGCAGTATTCATAAACCTGATGAACAAGGTATTTCATCAGTACCTGGACCAGTTTGTTGTAGTCTTTATTGATGATATTCTGATATATTCGAAGACCCCAGAGGAGCATGAGCAGCACTTGAGGATAGTTATGGAGACCCTCAGAAAGGAGAAGCTGTATGGCAAGTTATCAATGTGTGAATTCTTTCTTCATAAGGTTGAATTCCTCGGGCATGTTATTACAGAAGATGGAATCTCGGTAGACCCGAAGAAGATTTTAGCAGTTGAATCATAGTCTACCCCGAGTTCAGTAGTAGAGATCAGGAGCTTCCTTGGATTGGCAGGCTACTACCGGAGGTTTGTTTAGGAATTTTCCTGATTACAGAGCCGATGACTAGACCGACCAGAAAGGATGTGGAGTTCGTCTGGACTGAGGATTGTCAGTCAGCATTTGAGAAGATGAATAGGAGGTTGACTACAGCTCGAATCATGATATTGCCATAAGGAGCAGGAGAATTTTCCATTTATAGTGATGCATTAGGAAAGGGTTTGGGTTGTGTGTTACAGCAGCACAGGAAGGTGATTGCATATGCTTCCAGACAATAATGCCAGCATGAGAAGAACTATCCTACCCATGACTTGGAGTTGGCAGCGGTTATCTTTGCTCTCAAATTATGGAAACACTACTTGTATGAAGAGAGAGTGGAGATCTTCACATACCATAAGAGCTTAAAGTATGTGTTTACACAAAAATAGCTCAACATGAGGCAGCGACAATGGTTGGAGTTGATGAAAGACTTTGACATTTTCTTGCAGTACTATCAAGTAAAGGCTAACATAGTCGCAGATGCCTTGAGCAGGTATCTCGTGGCTATGTGCTTGACGAGAGAAAGATATTTATTGGCCGATCTTGATAGTTTGGACAATGAGGTACTAGTTCCTGGATTCACAGCACAGATATGGGGATGTCAGGTACAATCAGAGTTGATGGAACGAGTCAGAGCCGGACAGTATAAGGATGAGTCTCTGAGGAGCATCAGAGCACAGGTCCGATCGGGTTGGCAGAGGACTTTATCGTTGCAGATGGTAGATTATTAGGATACGGTACCAGGTTGTGCGTATTGAGAGGAGCATTTCGCAAGAAGATTCTACAGGAGGTGCATCATTGTCAGTACTCTATGCATCCAGGTGCCAACAAGATGTATAGAGACATGAGAGAGCATGTATGGTAGTATGGGCGGAAGGTAGCAAGCTTCGTATCTAGATGCTTACTTTGCCAGCAAGTAAAGACTAAGAGACAGATGCCAGGTGGATTGCTTCAGCCTTTACCCATATCGGAGTGAAAATGGGAGCATGTGACCATGGATTTTGTATCAAGACTTTCGCATTCTCGAGGAGGTAAAGATGCAATTTGGGTCATCGTGACAGGTTGGCCAAATCAGCACACTTTTTGCCATTCAAAGTGGGTACATCTACGGAGAAGCTCGCGGAGATGTATGTGCGCCCGATTGTCAGATTGTACGGTATTCCAGTGAGCATAGTCTCGGATCAGGATAGTCGCTTCACATCCTACTTCTGGAGGAGTTTACAGGCTAGCTTGGGCACTAAGCTCAAGTTCAGTACCACTTATCGCCTTCAGACTGACGGACAGTCGGAGAGGACTATTCAGACTCTCGAGGACATGCTACGCACATGTGTTTTGGATCTTGGAAGTTCTTAGGAGGATTACCTTCACTTAGTAGAGTTTTTATACAACAACAGCTACCAAGCCAGCATTGAGATGTCACCATTAGAGACGTTGTATGGAAGAATATGCCGCACTCCGTTATCCTAGGATGATATTGGTGACATAGCTTTATTTGGACCAGAGATGGTAGTTCATGCAGCTGAGAAGGTAAAGCTTATCAGGGATTGACTTTGAGTGGCACAGGACAGGCAGTGACATTAGGACGATATCCACCGGAGACCTTTGGAGTTTGAGGTATAGTTTTAGTTTTGTTTTGCTTGTGTTTGATTATTGTTTGTTAGAGTGCTAAGTTTATATTTTGAGCTAAGTTGGCGATCTAGTTTTTTTGAGGATTTTTCTGACACGTGGCACAATTTATTTCGGTGGAGGCGGCAAGCTTAGTCCGCAATTCATCAGAACTTTTAGTATTCATGAGAGGGACGGTGCAGTTGCATATAGAATAGACTTACTACCTACATTGGAGGTAGTGCATAACATGTTTTACGTGTCACAGTTGAGATAGTACATGGAAGATCCTAGTCATGTGTTGGATCACTCAGAGATAGAGGTGGGCCCTACTCTTAGCTATCCAGAGCAGTCAGTGGAGATTCTAGATCGGAGAGAGAAGGTGTTGAGGAACCAGATGTTTCATTTGGTGCCCGTCAGGTGGAGGCATCACTCGCCAGAAGAGAGTACCTGGGAGTGAGAGGCCGAGATGCGCGAGCGATATCCATATCTGTTCGAGCCGTGAGGTATAATTCTTTCTTGCATTGTATTATTTATTTTTGGTAGTTAGTTTCTTCATTAATGTTGAGGACAAAATTTTTTTAAGGTGGGTAGGATTGTCACCCTCAGATTTTCATTTGAGGGTAGTTTGATAATTGACATGGGTATTTTAATTATAGGATTGATTGTATTTAAATATTGTGCATGTGTGAATATTTAATTATTATATTATTTATTGATTGTTAGTTATAGATTTATTTTAGACTTGTGTAGTGGACCTAACTATTTAATTAGTTGCATGAACCCAACATTTTAGATTGGTTTAGTTTGAGCCCATGAATTAGGAGGTTGGATTAATTAGTGTAACCATTAGACTAGAACCTTCCCTCCCTAATTAATTTCTTCATGAGAGGCCCCAAGGGATAAATAGGATATTTTACATAGCATGAAGTGGGGTATATAGCCGGCCATATGCTAGGAGAAGAGAGAAATTATTTTACTTCACAATTTCTAATTCCTTTAGGTCTAGTTCTTACCTCTTTTAATTTGCTTCATTTCCTCATCAATTCTCCACCAATTTTTCACAAATTCCTTTTCTATTCTTTATTGGAGGCTTCTACACCAAGGTTCTATAAGAAGGAAGCAAGAAGCAAGAAGGAGGAGGCCAAGATCTACAAGAAGAGGAGCTACTTTGCATTTGGAGACTTTTTATTGGGAATCCATCACCCAATAGGTATATTTTATTTTCCCCCTTCTAGTAGACTCTAAATCTAAGATTTAACCATGAGAAACTAACCCGCATGCATAGACTACCCATTGGAATTGATTTTAGGTTAATCGGAGACCTATAGTGAAAGTTATGTGCAATTTTGTGTCAATTTTGGGAGAATTCCGAGATTGGCACATATAGTGTTTGTCATTTGGTCAAATAGATCAAAATAACGTATGATTGATTGTTTGTGACTAGTATTATATCCATAATTGGGTACGTGTAGGCCGTATTTCATCAATTTGATGAAACAGGTTGATTTTGGAAGTATTCCTCCGATACGGGGCCTTGTGTATATTATATTGTGACACAGACACATAGATAATCTATTTACTATACGTATTGTTCATATTTAGTATATTAGGCTTTTTCGTGTCCTCAGGATGCGTTTGGTTGTGTGGTAGAGCCGTATCGCAAGCGTATCATAGAATTAGTGTGATACCGGTGCGGTACACTCCACATGTTTGGTGTTTTGCTCTTAAATCTATATGTACATGTGTATTTATATATTTATGTGATATTTAGGTAATATATATATATGTATATAATAGTGTATATGATTAAGTGTATATTTGTGTGTTAGTATTTACTTGTATATATGTATGTGTGTATTTGTGATTATGTGTAATAGTGTATATGGTTATATATAGATCTATATGTATAGATATATAATATGTGATTGTATATATATATATATATATATATATATAGGGTGTAAATATATATATGGATGGTTATAGATAGATTTGTATATTTACATATACTAGAGAGGTATGTATATAGGTTTGTGAGTGTGTAAGTTATGTATGTAAGTAGTATTTGTGGTTATGTGTGTGTGAGAGTGGGAGAAGTAGTGAGTGAGGGGCTCGAGTATCTGCATAGTGCACTTGTGCATAGTTTTAGGTAGTAGGTTCAGCATGTATGCAGTATTAGTCAAGCAAGGAGTGCAAAAGGAGAATAGGGCAGTCAACTGCTCAGGTGAGCTCGTGCACAGTAAGCAGCAGCCTCGAGAAACCCTGTAGTACATCACCAGCATCAAACCTGCAGCAATCTGCAGGGTGCAATTCAGCAAGGAGGTACCAAAGCAGAAAGATTGTGCAGTCCTACATGTATCAGTATCAGGTACCTACAGCAACTGGTATCAGCAAGTTCAGAGAGGCTCAGCATCGAGCCACTGTGCATACTGTAAAACAATGAAACATTCACTGCACAGTCCAGTTTTAGTATCACAGTATATCAGTTCACTGTGCCTTAGCACAGTATCAGTAGAGGTTTCAGTTTCCTGCGGAGTGAGTTTGGGTTATCAAGGTATTGAAGTTTTAGTTTAGCTTGGTTTTGGTTAGTAGTTTATTGGTATAGTTAGTTGGTTATATATATGTATACTTGTTATATAATAGATAGTTAGGTGTGATACTTGGTATATATATATATATATATATATATATATATATATAGTTAGTGTGATACTTGGTATATATATATAGTTAGCTATATAATTATATATGTATATATATAGGTATATTATATATGGATATGTAAATAGTATATTATAGTTAGTTTCCTATATACTGATTAGTTTCCTATATATTGAAATATATTGTAGTAGCTTAGTATATATTGGTTATAGTTAGGATATTGGTTGGGGAATTTATATATTTGTGTTAGCTATTTTGTGGAGGTTTAGTATTATCTTGGGGTACCACGGTATTGGGTTGATACCCAAGGTAATGAGTTTGGGTATCGAAATAAGTGCGATACGCATTGGTACAAGGCCAAGGTATCCTATTTTAATTATTTTTTATAGTGTTATGAATATTGACTTGTATATAAAACTAAAATACTATTTTCCTATATTAAAACTTGTGTATCTTAGGATACAGCTTTTTGAGTGTCGTGTAGTATCCTAGCTTAGTTAATATAGTTTAGTTTCATAGTGTATTGACTTAGTGACCTAGTGTTAGACTCTTGCAACCTAGATTTCATCGGTTGACCTAGAATTGGCTTATTGACCTAGAAGTGCATCAACTTAACTTATTTTTATTTACGAACCTTGTATTAATGCAACATACCATATATAGGTCTCTGTGACACCAGTTTGGGCATTGAGAGACACACCTTGATCAGGACTTCAGACGAGTATATTTCTCTAATAGTTTTCAATTCATAATATTGTATATATGCATGTTCTAGAATTGTATACTTGATTCTGACACAGTGATTTCATGGTACTACATGGATTCCGTCAAGACATATTATCCCCTACCGTATTCAACGGGTACTCGTATACATATATTTCATCGTGTATATTGGGTATTGATTATATTTCGTGTTCACACACTGCTCGTATTTAGTTTGCTTATTCGTATACACCTACCGCTCGTGTTCGGTGGTTATGATATTCGTGTGCACCCACTGCTCGTGTTTAGTGGTTATATTTCGTGTTCGTAGCGTGTCATGATTGGATCCTTTGGTATTAATTGGTGGTGGGAGAGTAGGAGTTGATTATGTAATCAAAGCCCTATTGTTATATTGCATACATTCTGGTTACATACCTCATTTGTAGTCGTCTTACCTGATCATGTTCATCCAAACCAATCACATAATAAACTTGTATTCTGAGGCACATTAGTTTAGATTGCAGTTACTTTATCATATAGCAGATATTCATATTGTTGATCTATATTCTCGTATACTACCTGTATATCTATTGTTCAATCATTCATATGTTAGTGATCTTGTATTTTATTTCTATTATCTATTTTATATGTAGATTATGTTATTAAAACTGTTTTCAGAGGTATGTACTTTGCTCCAATCCTGACTGGATATATTTTTCCAGATGACTGACTTTTATAGCAGTATCCCATATTCTAGGCAGGACGGCGTACCTATAGAGGATACTCTTGTAGACTAGGAGGACTTAGTTGCAGAGCCCGAGGAGGTCTAGTTTATTTGTGTTGGCGTGTATTAGATTATTCTATTATTGAGATTCACAGTTTGTATTATTATTTCAGATTGTGGATTGTATCTTATTCTTTCCTTCGCTATTCTATTCGTGCATTATTCTTCCTTAGTTTGTTTTGTGATTGAGATTAGTCATACTTATGAGATACCATATTGCTCCTCCATTTAGATTTGAGATGATTAACAGGTACCATATTATATTGTTGAGATGTTAGATAGTTATAAATGACCCAGACAATGTTCTACCACCGATGCTGCGGTGTAGGCTGGGCGTAACCACGTACTTGTGCCCGATTATCCGGGTGTGGGTCGTGACAGCGAGCCAGTAGGCTTTGTTGGAGAATATTGTCTCCACCATATAAGGACCTTCCCATTCAGCTTGGAATTTGCCTTTGCTCTTATGTGTTATAATTATAGGTCTCCTTGTCGTAAGGACCAATTCACCAACCTGGAATATTCTTTCCTTTACTTTTCTTTAAAAGCTCTGGAAATGTGTGCTTGGTATAGCTCAATATACTGTTGAACGTGCAGACGCTTTTCAACCAATATTTTTAATTATTGCAGGCACAATCGATCATTATTCTCTACCGTTAGCTCATTATCAATAACTATTCTAAGAGAAGGTATCTGAATTTTGAGCAAAATAACTGGTTCACATCCGTAGACCAAAGAAAATAGTGTACAACCAGTTGGAGTTTGAATTATTCTATGATAAGCCCATAAATATTCTTTGATTTTCTCATTCCAATCGTGTTGGTTGGATAAGACAAACTTTTTAAGGAGTTTGATTATGGTCTTCTTGAAGACTTCGGCTAAGCCGTTGGCTGCTGGATTGTACGCCGTAGATGCTATATTTTGTATTTGATTCTTGTCACAGAATCGATAAAATGCTTGACTGACGAATTGTAGCCCATTATCATATATTATCCTCTGGGGAATACCGAAATGATAGATAATATGGTGTTTGACAAAGTTAATTATGTTAGATGTCTTAACTTCGGCAAGCGAGACTTCTTCTGCCTATTTGGAGAAGTAATCAGTTATTGCAAATATAAACCGATATTCTCTAGAAGAAGATGGGCTGATCGGACCAATAATATCTATTCCCCAAGCTTCAAATAGCCAGGTGACAGTTGTAGAGTATAAAAACTCTGTTGTTTGGTGGATAAAATCAACATAGATTTGGTATGACCTGCATCTACGAGCATAATCTATGGCATCTGCCACCATGGTAGGCCAATAATAACCCATTCTTCGGAGGCGGTCTTGTAATTTAGGGCCTTGCTGATTTTCTCTACATATGTCATCATGAGCTTCACAGAGTATTTATCTTACTTCAGGGTAGAAAGACAACGTAGCAATAATCCCTCATAAGAAAGACGATATAATATTTTGGATGAGGTGTCATAGTAGAATCAGAGTGAGCACATTTTAATAGAAGTGACTTCTTTCGTATCTTCTGAAAGAATTCCATAAGCAGCGTAGTCTATAAAAGGGTCTCTCCAATCTTTATCCATGGAAGTTGAATTTATAAAATAACACTGTTCAATGTGCAAGTTATTTTTATACAAAACAACTCTCGTCATGTTTGCATAATTGAGTGTCATCTATTTAGGGGAACGACCAATGATATTGCTAGTTCGGGCAAAGCATCTTCTTTTATATTATGTAACTGAGGCACATGCTCGATGAAGAATCCTTTGAAAGTAAAAGCCAGTTTGATTGTCGATTGATGATAAGGGATGAGGTCATCATGCCAAGCCTCGTAATCTCCCTTGATCTGATTGACTATCATCTTGGAATCTCCGAAGGCTTCAAGATAATCTATGTCCAATTTTTTTAGTTAATTGGAGACCAATGAGTACAATAATATTTTCTGCCACATTATTGGAACATGGTTCATTGAGAGAATATGCTTGATGAATGAGTAGTTTGTCAGGAGATACTAGGACTATGTCAACTCCAGCTACTATAATGCCTTTGGGTCCTATTCTTAATGCACCATCAAAGAATAGTTGCCATGTGTCATCTCCCATTGCCATATTAGACTCTTAGACTTCATCTGGGATGTCTTCGTACAGTTTGGAAGTTTTCGGTACAGGATGAGGTGCCAGAAAATCAACTAGCACTTGACCCTCCACTGCTTTTTTTTGGGACATATACCATGTCATAAGGTGATAACAACATTGCCCATGTGGCTAAACGAGAATTGAGTATGCTTGGCTTAGTCATCAATATCCGAAGGGAATTTATTCTTGATATGACATGATTGGTTTGACCTGACATATAGTGTCGTATCTTTTGAATAGCAAATATCAAGACGAGACATTCTTTTTCCACTGGATTGTATCGATGTTCAGAGCCGACCATCATTCAAATGAGATAATAGATCACCTGTTCATGGCCTTTGTTATTCTTCTGTACAAGAAGAACTCCTAGGGAGTGATCTATTGCTCGAACATATAGCAAAACGGGTTTCCCTATGATCGGAGACATGAGAACTACCGGATTTGTAAGATATCATTTGATGTCATCGAATGCTTGTTGACATGCTTAGTTCCACACAAAAGATACGCCTTTCTTCATTAAGTGAGTGAAAGGTTGGCATCATCCCAAGAGATTGGAGATGAACCACCTAATGTATGCTAGTCAGCCTTATAGACCACGAAGTTCTTTGAGATTCCGTAAAGGCCGCATTTCGAGAATAACTTTGATTTTATCGGGATCAATATGAATACCCTTGTAAGTTATAAAAAATCAAAGGAACTTGTCACTAGAGACTCCTAGAAAGGATTTAGTTGGATTCATCTTCAATTATTTGTGGCGCATCAATTCAAACCCAGTCTTCAAATCTTGAAGGTAATCTTTAAGACAAATCTTGACAGCAATATCGTCCATGTAGTATTCTACTATTTTCCATAAATTTTTCTAGGAAATTATTCTCATGGATCATTGTTACGTTGAACCCATATTTTTTAAGCCGAATGGCATGACTATATAGCAATATACCTCTAGTGGTGTACGAAAAGAGGTATTTTTTTGTTATCAGGCGATATCTTGATTTGATTGTACCCTAAGAATCTATCCATGAAAGACATACGTTCAAAGCCACATGTATTTTCGAACATGACATCTGTGATGGGTAGAGAAAATTCGTCTTTTGGACAGGCCGAGTTCAGATCTCGATAATCTACACAGACCCGGACCTTTCTTGGCTACCCAGTCGAGATATTACTCTTCTCGAACGAAGCCACATGCTATGAGTTTATTGACTTTTGTTTTAATTGCATCCATTATATCCGGACAAAATCGCTATTGTTGTTCTTTCACTGGCTTAGCATTCGGAAGAATATTGAGCTTGTATGTTGCTATTTGAGGATCCAGGCGAGGCATATCCTCATAACTCCAGGCGAAGACATCAATATACTCCTTTATTAGTTGGAATAAAGCGTGTTGATCATTTTTAAGAATACTTTTGCTAATAAAGATTAGCCTTGGGAAAGATTCTTCTTCTACATCAATTTGGACTACTTCATCCTCTGTAGGTAGCTCACGTTGCTCAAACCGAAGCTCCAATTGAGTATCCATCAGTTTTGCCCATGGATCATTCTCGAATGGTTCCAATGGTTCAACATCATTATCATCGCTAGTTGACACCATATTTACAGAGAAAGCTTGTTTGAATACGTCAACCATGCTTTCATCAGAATCCCACAATGATGAGTTAGAGGAGTAAAAATACATTTTTTCATTCAATTTTAAATTTTTAGGACTTGTTGGTAGTGTAACATATCCCAAACCATGACATATTCGCTGGTAGTATACTTTCGGTTTGCCTTTTGGAGAGAAGTGACATATAGGAGTCTGTCTGCCTTTTTTATAATTCAGTCCCAAACCATATTTTAAGTTCTAGCCCAACCCTTGCATAATATTCTTGGCTAGTTGGCTTAACGATACCGTTTTATCTTCCCAATATCCTCGTCAGAATTATTAGTCTGCGTGACTTATATGTTTCTAACTTTGCAAAAAATTATCTAACATTGCTTGTCCTCTTGTTGGGACTATGAAGTATGCATACTTATATTGTTCACATAATGAACTATATTATAATGGAGATGCCACGGGTGTGGACGCAGGTTCATAGAGATGAAGAGCCTCTAAGAATTTTTTAGCAAAGGGTTCAACGTCAACATAGTGAGAAGTAGTGTCTTCTTTATTCATGAAATACAAGATCTCTTCATCTTCCACGTAGTTAGCAAAATCTTTAGCCTTGACAAGAGGTTTGGCAAGATTGATGACTAGGGGTCGATTCACTGATGTTGGTTGCTTGTTACGACGAGGGTCGATAACAAGTTGCTCATTCTTTGGCATCGATTATTCATTGCATCGAAGGTTGATGACCAATAAAGGTGACTTGTGCAGGTTGATGATGAGAGGCTTCAAAGGAGTCAGACGGGTAGTATATCCTTTGACTCGAATCATCAAAGGTTATTCCTTTAGGGTATTCTCAGCTTCATCACCCGCTTGATCAACCTTTTCTTTTATGTACTCTGGTGTATAGAGTGCAGAGTCAAAAAAATATGCTTCAACACCTTTGAATGGGTTTAGGTCAGCTACCTCTATTTTGACTTCTCCCCGACCATCTATATATTTGAAGCAATGGAATCGGATGAAGGGTACAATTTTATGCTCGTGTATCCATGGGTGTCCCAGCAAAACGTTGTAGTATATGTCAGAGTCGATCACATAGAATGTGACTTTAGTACGTACATCGTCTATCTAAATTTTTAGGCGTATATTTTCCATCAGTTTACTTCTTCCAGCATTGAAACCTAGAATAGTAGTGTTAGTGGTAGGCATGTTATGCATTGGTATCTTCAATCATTTTAATAGTCCTTTAGGAATGATGTTGAGTAAAGAACCAGGATTGATGTGAATCTGATTTACCTTAATAGATCCGATGTAACCGGTATAATACAGAGGCCTGTCATGCTGGTTATCTTTGAGTAGCATCTCATCTTACGTGAAGGTGATTGGAAGATGCTGCTCTCTGGTCCCTCGTCCCAATCTGCTTGCTTGGTTTATACTACTTTCATGGTAATAAATTATATTGTATGGTTTATACTGCTTGCCATTCTTGAATTTTAGATTGGAAGATGCTGCTCCCTGGTCCTAATCTAGCAGCAGGTCGGGATGAATCCATATAATCTTGTTATGATATATGGTAAGAGGTACCAACCCCTTTGTTAGATTTCTAGGAGCTGAAGATTTACCACTTCCATCGTAGCTCGAGGTATTGGAATAACGTCGTTCGGGACTTCTTGTGCTGGAAAGTTGTCGAATTGAAGAGACACCATATTGGCGGTGATTGTCTTCTCCTTGTTGTGAAGGGTGATAGCTTTAGCATCTATCAACTGTTATATCTTTTTTTTAAGATATAATAAGCCTTGGTAGGGTGATGTACATATCGGTGGTACAGATAATACTTTGGTTCGTCTGTTTACCAGCATTATTTGGTCGCTTGATGTCAGGCAACTACAACTTGTTGCTTTTTATTAAGCATTCAAAAATATTGTGGATATCGCTCTCGTCAATGGAATATTCTTCTTTATGCCTTGAAACACTGGAGGCTTTTGTGTTAGAGGAGAGGTGGGTCACTTTAACATATTTATTGCTAAATCCTCCTTTCTTTTGCTGTTGAGATTATTCGTATTGTTCTTGTTGTTGGAGGGGCGGTTCCCTTCTGCATTGGTCATTTGTAACCACAAATTATGTGCCACCTTCATGTTAACTTTAGCAGCTTTGGCCCCAATGATGAACGCCATTTAGTCTTGAAATTGAGTTGGACCCATCTAGAGCCCTACTATAGGCAGTAGATTCTTTTAGCAAGTAGCGATAAATACAGAATATGGAATATCGGGGGGCAATTTAGAGTTATTTTCCTAAAATGCTCTATGAATTCGTGAGCAGATTCCTTCTCCTTCTGTCTGATATCGATGAGCGAAGACATCGTCATATCCATGCCTACCACATAGAATCGTGAGAGAAAAAGATACTTCATATCATCGAACGATGATATGCAGTTATTAGGTAAACTACGATACCAATCGTAGGCTATGCCGACCAAGCATCCCACGACTAATCTGTTGAGGAGATCATACTTTTTTTGCAGATGAACTATCATCATATTAAAGTAATTAATATATTGACTCGATGATGTCCTGCCTTCTAACAAGTCTATTGATTGGGTTTTATATTTAGGAGGTAATAGAACATTATCCCAACGAGGAGGATAAGGTTATTTCACCCCTAGCTTGAGGAGTTGGTCCTTGTTCTTTAAAACATCGGCCTGTGCATGCAACTCCAGGATAGCTTCGATATGATCTTTTAGTCGGAGTGGTGTAGCTGACTGATAAGATCCTGGTTGAACATGTATTATTACCGGTGGAGGTCCACTTCCAATATTAAGAGGATTAAGAGTCGATGCTGCTGACTCTTGGTTTAAGACTTCTTCTAGATTTGTGTTATCCTGCAGAGGTATTATTCCAGGATTAGGCTGTGCAGGTATAAATAGAGCCACTTAGATAGGTACTGGTATAGCTGAATATTGGGCTATCATTATTTAATACATATTTTGTATCATAGTGTGCATGTCCCTGATAGCGGCCTCTAATGAGTTGAGGCATTATTCGGTAACTTCTGATGGAGAAGTATCTTGTTCATTATCGATGACGTAGATACTAACATCTCTGCAAACAACAAAGGAATTGGTAGAAAGAACTGTGTAGTTGGAGTCTACCCTTTCAGTTTTAGAATCAGGAAGATTTCTACCCCCAGCCTCGAATTCTGAAGAATGGGGATTCCCGCAAAGAATGAGCTCTCATCTTCGAGAACGGGTATTTTGGTATACTCCTTCAAAGGAGTCGATGAGTTGGCCAAATTTTCTCTGGCCGGGTGTTCTTGAAGAACTTTGTCTTAATTTTCTCCCACCACTGGGAAGATGCGAAGCCATGTACGCTGAAACAAAGTGTGGTTCGTCATCGTCATAATCCTTGTAGTCAACTTGCTTTGCATGTCAAGGTTTGGAGACATAGTATAGGTCAAACACATACCCTTTTGTTGATGCACAACAACATTTAATTACTACTCTATAACAATTGCAACGATATTCATTAGAAAATACCATTGTAAAGTCAGAAGGGTCTCTCTCTTTACGCTTTTGTAAAATTAGCTCACGTAAATAGAAAGAGGGAAGAAAAGAGGAGGAAGAGGGCAGATTATGTCTCTTTATATAAGATATATTGAATCTTCTATGCACATTTTTTGTCTCCTATATGTAGAGTGAAGTACTTGCTTGATTAGTGATTGATTCATCACCTCTCGAGGTTTTGTCCTTCAGGGATGAGAGGAATTTGTTCCTAGCAGTCCTCTTATGTACACGCACACAAACAACATATTATGAAGAGTTTGACCCTACTTGGCATACTTTCTGCGGTGTAAAAAGAGTTGGCGCAGTTTGCCTACATGCATTTGATTTTGCATGAAGCTCTCGACATGGCACACTAATAGTAGGCTTCTGTGAGTAGTGCATAACTTTCCCTCTACTGCGTGCATAATCATTATGTCAGGAGAATGATTCTCCAGGACTAAGGCCTCATTTGTGCGCCTGTATTTTTTTCTGCTAGCGTAAATTATGGAAAAACTTTTCTCTCTCTTTGAAGAGTGCACCTGTAAAGAGATTAATTTGGGCTGCGGCGTCCATGACTTGCTTTTCCTTCATATTACAATAAATATATGCGAATTCAGAAGATTGGGTGTGGACCACCCTTTGCTTGATATTGTGCGAGTTGCTCGATTTATGTCCCTTATTTAACACAAGGCACTCAGAAGCTTGGGTGTGGATTACCCTTTTCTTCATATTACGCGAGTTGCGCGATTTATATCCCTTATTTAACTCAAGGGAGTTTTCCACCAAGTCCTCGACCTGAGTTTGGTTGACAGAATTGACCAGGTAGTTCCCGTAAATCATAATACTTTTTCTCTTATTGGCAACAACTTCAGGATATGTATGATGAGGCTTAAACACCTATACTTTATGGGTTTTCCTTGACTTGATTGCGGATAAGGGGTTAGCACTAACCCCAAAATGGAGCATTTCTTCGTATGCTTGTTGATCGAACTTCACAACCAAGATCTTCTGTGTCGAACCGACCGAAGCAGCGTTGACTTGAGCTATCACCTTGTCATAAGAGGATAAGTCGTCCCCAGCAGAGTCACCATCTTATTTGTTGAAGAAAGTTTAAACCAAATTTTGTATTACAAACTATTAAAAAGAAAGAAGAGTATGAGAGATCCTAAATATAAATCTAAGTACAATTGATTATGAGAAAATATAGCTATAGAGATCTGATCTGCGGGCGATTGCTTCTCACTTTACTCCTTGGACCACACGAAGATAAATAAAAGTAGGGATGCTATGAACAACTTGATGTGTTGGGCAATAAGAAAGCTTTGGCAACAACGGCACGACAAGCTTCTATTTTTCTTATTCTGCTCTTGAATTTCAAAGACTTAAAAATCTCTAGCCCTGATGCCTTTGTAACGTACACAACGATCCTATATTTATAGGATTTTAGAGTAGTTGTGACAGTGTACATACACTTTGGAAAATCCGTATTATGCATGCACTTTTGATGGGATGACATAGCACGATATAGTGAGTGGGTAAACAACTTGCTGTCTATTTGACACGTGGCTTCCTATACGAGGAAAGCGTTGGTCATGGGATGATTATTTGTACACGTTTCATGAAGAACATGGTATATAGGACACATAATCTAACTTCTCTTTGTCAGTTATGATCGTAGGCACACTTTAGAAGTGGTCTGGAGATTGGCGCACTTTTGGAATGATTGGCTATACAAGCGCTCTTTTGAAGAAGTTGGTCGTGATGGTGCACTTTGTTGAAATTTGCACAACAACACACTATTGTAGAAGTTGGCACAATGACACACTTTTGAAGAACTAGCCTTGATGACGCACTTTTGAAGAAGTTGGCCATGATGGCACACTTTTGTTGAAATTGGCATAATGACACACTTTTGAAGAAGTAGACATGATGGTGCACTTTTAAAGAAGTAGCCATGATGACGCACTTTGAAGAAGTTGGCACATCGACACACTTTTGTTGAAATTGGCGCAACAGTGCACTTTTGGAGAAGTAGTTGTGATGGCACACTTTTGAAGAAGTTGGCACAACGGCATACTTTTGAAGTAGTAGCCATGATGACGCACTTTTCAAGAAGTAGCCATGATGGCGAACTTTTGAAGAAGTTGGCATAGCAGCACATTTTTGTCAAAATTGGAGCAACAATGCACTTTTGAAGAAGTGGCCATGATGGCGTACTTTTGAAGAAGTTGGCACAGTGGCACACTTTTGAAGAACTAGCCGTGATGACATACTTTTGAAAAAGTTGGCCATGACGGCTCACTTTTGATGAAATTGGCGCAACGACACACTTTTGAAGAAGTAGCCATGATGGCACACTTTTAAAGAAGTAGCCATGATGACGTACTTTTGAAGAACTTGGCACAACGACGCACTTTTTTTGAAATTGGCGCAACAACGCACTTTTGAAGAAGTAGCCGTAATGACGCACTTTTGAAGAAGTTGGCACAGCGGCGTACTTTTGAAGAAGTAGCCATGATGGTGCACTTTTGAAGAAGTTGGCATTGCAGCACATTTTTGTTGAAATTGGAGCAATAACGCACTTTTGAAGAAGTAGCTGTGATGGCATACTTTTGAGGAAGTTGGCACATCGGCACACTTTTGTAAAAGTTGGCACAGCAGATGGGTCACTAAACGATAATCTGGGTCTGCGTACTGTAGCTCAGTTGTAATGATGACTTCTGACTCCTCGACTACTGTTCAGCTGTCAGATTCGTTGCATTTAAAGTTTAAAGAAAAAGACACATGTGATTTGTGCGCCTGTCCTTGTTGAGGAAAATAACTTGAAAGTTGGCCATCATTTGAAACAAAAATAAAAGTGCGCCATTCTTCCCCTACTAAGTTTATTTGTAGAAAACTGTGCCATTTTCAAGAGGTGCACTTTTTATGCATCTACAATGTTCTCTGCCTCAACCAATGAAGCCTTGGCAAGGGTTCTCGAAGACAGTGCACCTCCAACCGTCGTACCTACTGCTCCAGTAGCATCTGGAGCATGTCCATCCTAGCCTCCTGCAACGGACAAACAAAAGTAGAAAAAAGTTTGCTTCGACTAACCTCTAAGGAGGGACGCAGCGCTAGGGCTATACAAGCTTTACAACTTTGACATATTGGCGTAGCTTGCCAATACTCCAGCAAAGTTGTCTCTCTTTGAGATCCTTCATCTCTCCAAAGATATCAGTGACGCTCTGAGTGAGGTATTGCAGAATGCTGACTCTTACCTGGTCTAAGTCAAATCACCAGTCGAGAATCCTGCTACATGTCCCCATTATAAAAATGTGATAGAGACAATCCTGAATATCACATTCTTATAGGAGGACATGTTGCTAAAGAATAATGGGCATGATCTTCCTCTATAATGTACAGGGTATATCGGGGCCATCAAGGTGGAATGGATGCACATCGACCCGGGATAATCTCTCAATATCATCCTACGAAGTCTAATCCATACCATAGAAATCCTAATGCACCTGTTGGCAGCGACCAACACAACCATCAATTGCTTTATCGCTGGGAGGAGCGACCATCTGGGCAAAATTTGCCAAAAGTATAAGATAGGCGATCTTTGAACAGAAGTGACTTGCTATGTCTTTGACGTGGATCTATCCGACAACTTTATAATATGGCATCTTTAGTTACAAGAATATATGATTGTGCCCTCAACCCTGTATCAATGTCGGAAATATGTTTACAACGAAGGATTCTTCATAACAGAATTCGTCGACGTAGATCATTTTAAAGGGATTGAAACTTACTACTCTGACTTGGTCTTGTACAACCGGAACCATCAAGAGGAAATAAATAAAGACATCGATAAGGAAGTCGAAGCAGAAGAAACACCAGACGAACCCCTAAGGGTTTGCCCCAAATGTCATGCCACTGACACGACCGCCCCTTTCATCGTGAAGATCCGCAGAAAGGTTTAAGAACCTATTATGGCCAATCTTGGAAGACCAAGATGACACCCGAGGGAGGAACCGCCCGTCATGGAGGACTCTGAACCCCTGGTAGTAAAACTCTGCAAGAAGCCTTCGAAACCATCACTGGCACGGGAGGTGAACCCCGGAGGAGATGAGCTTGGAGATTATGTGGTTGTTCGTGCCGACATCCCGTCTTTTGATCATGTAATCCCCATTGAAAAGATACCTTATTTTCTAAATAAAGGGCTATCTTTGAACTACTCTGATGTCGCACATTTGAATACCATATGTTTATTAGAATACGGTATATGTTTACAACTGCACACACAACTGATTACCACTTACGCAGTGATCCGAATTCTTCCAAGTCAAGACACCTACTTTATAGTTCCAACAAGAAAGATGGGTGAAAAACCTATCATCTTCGGGAAGGTAGAAGGTCACTGAGACCTCCTCATAGAAGAGGAAGAACCTGATAGCAGTTAAATTCAACTATATCGCTACAGCTCAAAAGCCCATCGCATCATGCAAAAGATGGGATATGACCTGAAGTGCGACAAAGGCTTAAATTATGGCAAAGGACGATGTCTACCTCTGTGCCACTTTACCCAGTTGACAAGCCTGAGACCTACTACCAACAGACCGTTCATGGTCTAGGGTATGTCACACCGCCGACAACTACCTAAGGCTTAGAAGAGGAAGACGAATTACATTTTTACTATTCAGAATCCTTCGCTTGGGACTCCGATACAAGCATCAAAGATATGATCATATAAATACTGTCCATCAACATGGTGCCAGCTTACTAAGGGAAGATGATGACCAGTTATCTGACCTCTTTGAAGTAGAACCATTCGCCCAACGCCTAGATTTTCAGTGGCATATGCGTTTCGAACAACGAGAACCCCCTACTGAAGATGAAATAATACAAGTCGATCTGTGCGATGAATCCTCCCCAAACCCATCTTCATTAGCAAGAGTTTATCAGATGAGGATTATGAATCCCTGGTACAGGTCATAAGGGAATACATCGATGTCTTTGCTTGAAGATATAAAGATATGTCGAGTCTAGACCCTCAGATTGCGGTGCACAAGCTCAATATTTTGCCAAATGCTAAGCAAGTGAAGCAACATCAATGACGGTTCTGTCCAGACATCATGGATGCCATTGAATCTAAGATGAATAAGATGATATCAAGCGGCTTTATACGCGAAGTGCAGCATCCAGATTGGGTAGCGAATATCATTTCTGTCATAAAAAAGAACGACAAAATCTAAGTCTTCATAGACTTTTGTAATTTAAATGCGACATACCAAAAGGACGAGTTTTCTCTTCTGATAATGGATGTGATGATTGACAACACTTGTGGCTTCGATCATATGTCCTTTATGGATGGGTTCTCGGGCTACAATCTGATTAATATATTTTTTGATGAAAATAAGTACATGTTATTCCGAACACCCTTGGAGGTATACTGCAATATGGTGATGCCCTTTAGTCTAAAATTACAGGTGCGAAATACTAGTGAGCCATGAGCACCATCTTTTGCGAGTATCTGCAGAAGTCAGTAGAGTGTTATGTTGATGACATCGCCATCAAGACCCATTTTTAGGGCAATCATCTCCATAATCTGATGATGATATTCGATCTAATACGAGCCCACTAGCTTAAGATAAATACGACCAAGTCCTTCCTGGCAGTCTCCAGTGGAAAGTTATTGGGTTTTATTATAACTTCGAAGGGTATCCATATAGACACTGAGAAGACCAAAGTGATCCTTAATATTAATCTGTCGAAGAATCTCAGAGAACTTTGTGGTCTTCAAGGAAGATTGGCTTACATCAGAAGGTTCATATCAAACCCCTCTGGGCATTGTCAGCCATTCACTCAGCTCAAGAAAAAGGTGTATCCTTGTTTGGACGGAGGAATGCCAGCGGGATTTCGATGACATAAAGAAGTATCCCACGAATCCCCAAGTATTGGTGGCTCCAGTCATGGGAAAACCTTTTTTCTTTACGTATGTGCAATTGATCATTCTCTTAGCGCTCTATAGCTCAGAAGAGTGACGCGGACGATAAGCATACTATCTACTACTTTAACAGAATGATAGTTAGTATCGACCACAGGTACAAACCTGTTGAGAAGGAGTGCCTCACTTTGATCTTCACCATTCAGAAAACTCGTATTTATGTGACCGGACAGACAATCCATGTCATCTCTCGCATCAATCCCCTCAGGGTTCTCATGACCAAGCCAGGGGTACTGAATTATCGTCTTGCTACATAGGCAATGTTGCTGTCACTGTTTGCCATTTAAATTTTGTATTTCTTTAACAACAAACTAAATAAAGTACAAAGAGGTCCTAGACAGATGATCTAAGTAAATTTTTTGATTATGTGGTGTGAAGATGGACAAAGAGCGCTGTAGTAACTCTTTTACTTTGTTGACGGTTCGATGCGAGAGCAATGAGGCTCTTTTCTATTCTTTCTTCTATGCCTTGGGGCGGTCTGGTCTCTCTGAAGCAGAAATAAAGACAACCCCTAGAATGTTCAAGTTGCTCCTATTTATTGCTATGGTATTGATGGGTCATAGTTGTCATATATGCCTCTGTTTGGTGTCCGCATAGGGCTCCTTCAACAGAATACGGTTGTAACTGTAGCCGCATGCCATGGGCAGATTACCATGTGGTCTTGGTTGAGATATGCTGTTAAAGAGATCTTGGGGTGATTGTGTGTGTGACTTGGTCACCTGGACATGTAGTCAACACTGATTATGCAAGAAATTATCTTCGGTTGTAACAGAAATATTCTGCCAGTCGAGACCTGTATAACATCTTGGCCGTATATCGTCGTGGTCGCATATGTACTCTAGTTTAGCCTTGGTCGAATAGAAACTTCGACCGTATGGCGTTATGGCCACATACGGGCTCTCGTCTGGCTTTGGTCGAATGGATACTGTGGCCGCATCTTGACGAGGTTGCATGGGGTCGAAGTCATATTGGGTCATAGTTGAAGGACCATAAAGCAACTCTATAGGAGGGTAAATTAAATACAGAGGAATAATCTATCCAATTAAAAATTAACCAGGGTAAAGGCAGTAAAAAACTAGTAGTGTATATATAATATAATAAAGTAAGATAAAGAAAGAGCAAATGCAAACATCGCGATGTATACTGGTTTCCCTCTGAGAGGATTAGTTCAGTCCGGAGAACTCAAGCTCGGAGTTTTGTCCACTATAACCACGAATAGTGAATCAAAAGCTTTGATCCGAAGGCTTGCCACTTCTTCACACCATGAGATTTGATCCAAAGTCTCATAACTTCATACACCACGAGTTTTGATCCGAAGG
The DNA here is from genome assembly GCA_036927795.1 of Iris macrosiphon. NCBI lineage: Eukaryota > Viridiplantae > Streptophyta > Magnoliopsida > Asparagales > Iridaceae > Iris > Iris macrosiphon. The sequence continues at coordinate 35,553,264 of JAYESA010000003.1, forward strand.
CTCGCAACTTCACACAGAAGAAGAGCTTGAAGAACCAAGCTTTTTCAACTTAAACAACTTCTAACCGAGATCGCACTTGGCACTAGAAAGCTGAAAGTTGATATTGGAGATAAGAAAGTTTAGTCTTACTCACTATTGGATAGAAAGATTAAGAATGGTTGAGTGAGTAAGATTGTAAAAATCCAACTCTATTTATAGGTTATTACCAAACCGAGTTCGGCCATAATTCGGTAGGGAATATTTGAATTTTCGAACGTTGGAGGCCATAAAATCAGGGATATAACAACTGGATGCTTTCATACTAAATAGTTGACTAAGTTCGGTGCGAATTCGGCCTGAGTTCGGTTTACCTATTTTAGGTAGATCCAAGTTTGTATGTGGACTAGTTTGGTGGATAGGTTCAAGATATTTTTGGCCTTATTTCTGGGTGGATGGTTTTTAGACTATTTGAGTGGACTGAGTTGCTTTCTAGTTGCCTGTGTGACTCAACTTACATAAGTCCTAGACTAAAATAAAATATAAAATTACATATAAAAACCACGCGCACTATGATGACGCCAATCTTCTGAAACATTTGCTAACTTGAAGATGTATTTTTCCTTGTCGACAGTTCAGAGAGATCTTTTGGTATAACTCCGTTTTGGCTCATCATCATATAGCATATGTTCATTGCTAATCTTGCTTATTGCTTTCTGCAAGTACATGTTAGAGGAACAAGGAAATATAAAGAAGCAAATATTACATATCTGGACAATGCTGAGTTTAAGTAGAAGATACTATAGTGATTGATCGATTACCATAATGCTAAACTTAATCGATTAGCCATATTCAAAAACTCAACATAAACATTGGGCCAACAATCTCCCCCTTTTTTATTATGGCAAATCAGTTATGTTTAAGACAAATATAATCGATGCATATATCAAAAACCATAAGCATAAAGAACTATACGTATACTACTTAAACATATACTTACATACTTAAACTTACTTCTCCCCCCATTGACATGATCAAAAAGAAGCTCCTCCGTAATAGAAGATATTGATACAAATCTTTACCGAAGTTTCTACATGTGCATAAGCTCCCCCGTAGTACGACGTTGGCGAATATGCACATATTTGACATATTCCTCCTCCTTTGTCAAGATATATTGTTTACGGCTCCGCCCAAACAAAATATATATCATGAGGAAAAGGTGAGTAGTATAAAGCATATAATATGATCATGTGATAAAGAGTAAGTATCTATACTATCAACATAAGAAATTATGTAGAATAATGATATGTATACCGTAACAATGTCTTGAATAGTTACCTTGCATATTATGAAGCTATCTAGACGCTATTCAATTCAATACTATAAAACATTGGGTAACAAAAATACAAGAGAGGCATAAATGAATTTAGTCATATACAAGAGACAATGAAACAACTTCTCTCAGATATCCTAATCATAATCTAGCATCCAATCATGTAGTAGGAAAAAATATGCATATCATTGCAACTAGTCAGAAGTCTAAATTTTAAACTAAGTGATATAGTACAAAAACAGCTAAAAAAATCAAGTAGTGTTTACTAAAAGTCATAGTGTTCTAGTCTATACTAGAAGTTGTCAACTTTAAGTCAAAAGTAGGACTTAGATTTACTGTTGTATTATGAAAACAATTGCAAATAGACCTTAACAAATCATTATTCAATAAAGTATTGATCATCTTCGGTTAGCTGTAGGGGCCAGATCCCAGCTAGTGTGGTCCGAAGATACTTAAGTACCGTGTCACTTAGGCTATTTATACCTTTTTGACAGAATGGCCCTTTCGGATTATAACCAAAAGTAATCTTAACTTTAAAGAACTTAGATTTAATAGGTATATATGCTAATTATAATATCATACAACATTAAAATCTAGAATCCTAAATCTTGACGAATAAAGTTTACTAAAAGATATAAAGCATGTATAGACAATTGTGTCATATTAATAGAAAGTAAATAACTCTATAGTGTGAACTAATAAATAACTAGCCATTAATCAAAAAAGAATTAAACTAATCATGCTAGTTTCATATATCTCATATTGATTTTAAAATAAGTAAAACTAAAGGATATCAATAAGCGATAGTAGTAAACATTGATTAAAAATATGCTAGATTATATAATTTTAGCCATTTAAGAAAAATTAATTAGCACGTTACCAAAGTGGCTCAAGTGGCCATACTTATGTTGGTACAATTGCTTGGTATATGACATTTATAGCTTTATAATCACCAACATTCTTCTCGGTGCTAAATTCTGACACAAAGCGTTCTACCTACATCATTAGGCAGAGACTGACATATTTATTAGCTTTGGGAACCCACTTATACATATTCATATCAGCCAATTTTCTACCCTTGCATTGATGTAAAATATATTCTTTTAAACCACAGTAATGACATATACCATAGGCATTTGTGTTAGGCATAGTAGGGTAGATATGATTATATGAAGTGTTGTGACGTGTCTTGCATGGATATTAATAATAAAATACATGATTATGTGAAGTATGTTGTGTTCTACATGCATGATAGTGTGAAGCATTTGGTTTGCTTGCTGGTGCCTTATTGTGAGTGCTCTTTTGTTTAGCCATGTGTCTCATATTAGACTGAGTAGTAGGTTGTACGACCTATTTTTCCAATCTAATCTCTAACTTTTTAGAGGTGGCATATAAATTATTATATTTAGTAGTAAGAGCATCAATTCTAAGTGAGGCATTTGAGTACTTCTTATTCTCCTGTTTTAAGTCCTTCTTAAGTTTAGCATTTTCTTGATTACTTTCATCAAAGCAGTCAAGTGCTTCATGTAAGCTAAGCTTAAGTTTGGAGATATAAACAGAATCATCAGAAGAAGAATAGTCTCTAGCTTCATTTAGTAGACAAGTAAGCTTTTTATTTTTAAGCTGGTAATATTTAATATCTTTTCTAGCTTGCTTATACTTATTCATAAACTTTGTGTGATCTTTAAATAAATCGTTGAAAGCATCAGCAGATAGTTCATTATAAGAAAACACTTTAAATAAAGGATTATCTTGTACCTCGTTTGATAATGTTGTTAAGCATACATTCGTTGCATGCCAAGGGCTTTCTTCTTTTGAATCGCTAGCTTCACTTTCACACCTGGTTCTTGTATTTGTATATTTGCGAGACAAAGATTCTTTTTTGTTTGATCATTCATATCGATTCTTTCTTTTTTCTTTTGAGCAATCTTTCATTTTGTGGCATGGCCTTTTGTAGTTGTAGTAAATTGGCTATTCATCAAGATCTTTCTTCTTTTAGTTTGATTATATAAACTTCAAGAATCATTTAAAGAAGCTCCTAAAAATTTGGGCCAGATCCTCATTGTCTAAATCATCATTATTTTCTTCATCTTCAGAGGCATCGTTAGAGGATCTTTTATAATGTGCCTTTAATGCGATGGACTTCTGTTTGGGAGGAGTCTTCAAATTCTTCGAGGTCTAGCTCGTGAGTCCTTAGCTTTCCCATTAGTGTCTGAAGAGTCATGACGGTGAGGTCATTCCCTTCAATAATTTCAGTGGCCTTGGGATTCCAAATCTTAGTAAGTCCTTTGAGTACTTTGTGAATGTTTTCATGGTTGCTATACTCCTTTCCAAGAGAGAATAGAGGGTTGATAATATCGAGAAATCTTATAAACATTTGAGTGATCATCGTGTTCTACTTTATCTTGAATATTTCATATTTTTGTGTCAGATGACTTATTTTTTATTCTTTCATGTGGGAGGTTCCTTCATGTGTGACCTCAAGAAGTTTCCATACTTTGTGTGAAGTGCCGTAAGTGGAGATCCTGTTAAATTTAATTCTATCTACAGCACAAAATAGAGCGTTAATAGCTTTAGCATCAAGACTAACTTATTTTTTTCAGTGTCTATGTACTTATCATGAGATTTCTCTACAAGGTTGCCATCTATGACTATTCTAGATGGCTTTTTGTATCCTTCTTCTACTACATCTCAAAGGTCAAAATTAAGTGACTTCAATTAGAAACTCAAACGTGTCTTCTAGTATGTGTAGTTAGTACCATAAAATATTGGCAGCCTATTTGTGGACTGGCCTTCACCATTGTTGGTGTGGATAGATCTAATAGTTGTTATGCATCTCTAAGGATGTTAAGCCAATATCAAGAGAATTTGCTTTGATACCAATTAAAGGAGCAATTGGGATCAAAAACTAAATAAGAGACTACTTACTATGTTACCAATTGAAGGACCGTAAAGCAACTCTAGAGGGGGGTGAATAGAGTGCAGCGAAATAATCTACCCAATTAAAAATTAAGCAAAGTGAAGGCAGTAAATAACTAGCAGTGTATATGCAATATAATAAAGTAAGAGAAAGAGAGATCAAATAAAAACACCACGATGTATTCTGGTTTCCCTCTAAGAGGACTAGTCTAGTCCCGAGAACTCAAGCTCGGAGTTTTATCCACTATAATCACCAATAATGAATCACAAGCTTTTATCCGAAGGCTTACCAAATTTTTTATACCACAAGATTTGATCTGAAGTCTCACAACTTTACACACCACGAGTTTTGATCCGAAGGCTCACAACTTCACACAGAAGACGAGCTTGATGAACCAAGCTTTTACAAATCGAACAACTTCTAAACGAGATCGCACTTGGCACTAGAAGGCTTGGAGTTGATCTTGGAGATAATAAAGTTTAGGCTCAGAGGGTTTACTAACTATATGATAGAAAGATTGAGAATGGTTGAGTGAGTAAGAATATGAAAATCCAACTCTATTTATAGGTTATTACGAAACTGAGTTCGGCCAGAATTCAGTTGGGAATATTTGAATTTTTGAACGTTGGAGGCCACAAAATCAGGGATATAACAACTGGATGATTTTATACTAAATAGGTGACCGAGTTTGGTGTGAATTCGAGGCAAATTTGTCCTGAGTTTGGTTTACCTATTTTAGGTAGATCCAAGTTTGTATGTGGACTAGTTTGGTGGATATGTTCAAGATATTTTTGGCCTAATTTTTGGGTGGATGGGTTTTAGACTAGTTGAGTGGACTGAGTTGCTTTCTAGTTGCCAGTGCGACTCGACTTACATAAGTCCTAGACTCAAATAAAATATAAGATTACGTATGAACCAAGAGCACTATGATGACGCAAATCTTCTAAAATATTTGCTGACTTGAAGATGCATTTTTCCTTGTCGACAGTTCAGAGAGATCTTTTCGTATAACTCTGTTTTGGCTTATCATCATATAGCATATGTCCATTGCTAATCTTGCTTATTGCATTTTGCAAGTACATGTTAGACGAATAAGGAAATATAACGAAGCAAATATTATATACCTTGATAATGCTGAGTTTAAGCAGAAGATACTATAACGATTGATGGATACCATAATGCTAAACTTAATCGATTAGCCATATTAAAAAAATCAACATAAATATTGGGCCCACAATAGATGCATATGATGACTAGGGAGCGTATAATGGAGAACATGTGGCATAGCACGTCTGTCGAGGCCGCCCCTTTCACGAATCTTGGGGCTCTCAGAACTTTATGTCAGTAGTCAGAGACTGTATCAAGGAATTTTTATGCGGCCTCTTACTCTGAGAATATCTAGGCTGTATGAGGGCCATTTACTCAATTATGCGGCTCCAAGGGTCATGAGCTCTATGTGGCTCCAAGGGGCATGAGATGTATGCGGCCTGCAGAATTTTTATGCTTCTATAAGACCCCCTTCAATGTTTCCCAAATGACAAGTTTGGAATACTTTGAATAAGAAGGATGGTCTAGCACTTTTGGCCACATAGGAAGGGCATACAACATAGCCATGTTGTCGTATATAAGACTCTGACAGGTTGTCCGATCATTAAAATAAGAAGATTTTGACCAGATATCCTCAAGATTCGGGGCCTATATCTTAACGCGGGACTCAAGGAATCAGTTTTTGAGGAGTTTAAAGAGGATCACGTGGATCGAGATATTAGATTTATTCCATTAAATGCTCGGTTTGTTGCCTCGATCCCTTCACGCAGCTTCTAAGCCTATAAATAGGTGGCCAGGAGAAGAAAGAGAGAAATTTATTCTCTTTGCTCCCTTTCTTCTTCCCTATAGAGAATGACAACGGCTGCAGATTTTCCAGCTGAGGTATTTGTTCGAGGCGGTCTCGAACCTTGGCCCTCTAATTTTGATGCTTTACTTGTGGGGTAAGAGAGCACCGCCTTCTTTATGTTGGCCTTTCATGGACACAGAGACGCAGGTGCACGATCTTACTGCGTGGATGAGAAATTGTCTAGAATATGCACATAATTTTTATACAGCCTTACCGTATGGATGAGGGATCACCACGAACATGCTCTGGCTTTCCTTATTAGTCTGTCGCATGGATGGGCAACCATCATGTGGCAGCTAAGATCCTGCCGCATGGATGAAGGCTCGATCCAAACATGCGACCACCATGGCTCTACCGCATGGATGGAAGCTTGACCCATCACATGAGCATCGTGGCTCCGCCGCATGGAAGATATCTCATTCACCGACTAGGTTCTACCACATGGATTTTATATTATATTTTTTTGCAAATGCCATATATTTTACTTGTGTAGGCTTTGTTCTCCCTCGTGTGACTCATGATGGAGAATGGAAGGATATCATAACACCTGTTGTTCAAGTTGAAGACCAACTTTATACGGTGGTTCACCAAAAAATGATCCAGGAGACAAGGATAGTTCAGCAAGAACTAATCCATGAGACGAGGATGAACATCCTGCTTCATGTACTGAGTTTTCCTTATTTATGCAGCGTGCTAGCTACGTTTCTCCCATGTATGCAGCATGCTACCGGCTTGGGGCCTGCGGTATCGATGACAGGATTAAGATTAATTTCTATTCCTGTTGTCGTCCCTTCCGTGTGGTTGAAGAGCGCCTTCTCTTATTCCTCCCTTGCTATCCATCAGTATAGATTTTTTCTATATACTGAGGTTTGTACTGTGGAGGGATAATCCAAAAAATATTGAGTTTTGTTGTAGGCTCTGCTGGTATCAGTGGCTGCAATAACTCGGAGGGGCGTCTGGATAGAGAAAGTTCTGATTGTAGAATTTTCTATCACCCGAATACATAATATGGAATATTAATAAAAAAACTTCAAATATAATAGATTTCTATCGTGTGTACTCATGATCTTGAATATTAATAAAAAGTTTATCATTTTCCAGAACTTTCTTTTCCTATCTGTCGTGTTAAATATTATGAACTTTGGGTATTGTGCTAGTAATATGGACGTAATACAATATCATAGTCTATTTAAGGACGTCCCACTGGGGGACTTAGGTGGACCTATTACTTCTTGCGCACTGGAGTGCAAGCAGTAGGCTCGAGGCAAGCCTTGATAGAGGTTATATGGACGTGGTAGATTTTGTGGACTTAACACCCCTGTCATACTTATAGTTAAGTACTGGTGATAAGTTAAGATGACAACAAATATCAGAGGTAATATGGACGTGATAATTTATAAAAAAACCTGGGAGGTTTTGTTCAGAGGTAATATGGACATAGCAAACACGGCCGGGGAGAAATGTTAGGATAGTAGTTCAGAGGTAATATGGATGTAAACCAATGTCTGAGAACTCACTAAGGAGTGATTTTCTAGTTGTGGTCTACCAAAAAATGTAGATAGATTTGAGGGTTACTCCACTGGGGAGATTGTTAGGCCGATAGCTCAAAGATAATATAGACATGGCTAGTATCTAACGAGACTGGGTTTTTTTATAGTGGACCTTACGAGAGTGTGCAGGTGGACCTGAGGATTGCTTTGTTGGGGAGCTTTTGAGGATCCATTATCCGTTGTGTATCATGGACTCCTGAATACGGATAATGGCTTGTAGAGAAACGTCGTGCATAGGCACTCGCTGGGGATGACTAAGGAGTGGGAACCGTATACATCTTTATTGTCCTACTGGGGATAGAAAGAAGTACAAGTCTAGCTTAGACATAGTATTTTTTTAGAAACTTATCGTTGATGGGCATCATGAGCAAGTCGCCATTGGATCTTACCAGTTAGTAGGCACCGTTGGAGAATATAGATTCTACGACGAATGGGCCTTCCTACTTGTGTTGGAACTTGCTGGCCGTCTTATGGGTCAAAACTATCGGCCTTCATATTGTCAGGATAAGGTCAACCACTTGGTAAGTCCTCTTCTTCACCTGTTTGTTGAAAGCCCCAGAAAGACGTGCCTGATATAGCTCAATGCGTTATTGAGCTAAGCGATATTTTTCGTCGAGTGCTTTTCTAACTCTTGTAGCCGTCGGCGATTATTATCGTCGATGGTTAACTAGTTGGAGAGAGCCACCCGGAGCGAGGAAATATGGGTCTCAAGGGGAATAACTACTTAACTCTAGTAGACCAAGAAGAAAGGTATATTGTCGGTTGGTGTTTAGACCATTGTGCGGTAGGCCCATAGACATTCGTCTAGCTTCTCGTTCCAGTCGCACTTATTAGAAAACATGAACTTCTTGAGGAGCTTGATGACAATTTTTTTGAACGCCTCAGCCAAACCATTCGCTACTAGGTTATAAGCAGTCGGCGCTATATTCTGAATCTGGTATTTATCATAAAATTGGTAGAACACATGACTTGTAACATGTGGACCGTTGTTATGGATGATCCTTTATGGCAAGTCGAAGCAGTATATGATGTGATACTTGACAAAGCTGATCACGTTTGATGTCTTGACTTTCGTGAGTGGTACGGCTTCAGCCGACTTGGAGAAGTAATCGATAATGGTGAGGATGAACTGATGTCCCTTAGACGAAGGTGGACCAATCGGTCCAATGATATCCATACCCGACGCCTCGAACGACCACGATACAACAATTAGGTGTAGGAACTCTGTGGGTCGGTGGATGAAGTCAGTATGGATTTGGCATGCTTGGCACTTCCTTGTGTATTCAATGGCATATGCTACCATTGTCGGCCTATAATAACCCATTCTCTGGAGATGGTCCAGTAGAGTAGATGGGTATCGCAAAAGCCATCGTGAACCTCGTGGAGAGCCTGCTTCACTTCTGTATTCGATAGGCATTGTAGCAGAAGACCGTCATAGGATCGACAATACAATAGTTTGGTAGTCGTATCGTAATATAACCGGAGAAAACATCTTATGATGGAAGTGGCTTCCTTTGGGTTCTCAAAAAGAATTACATAGACTACATAGTCGATGAAGGAAGACTCCAGTCTTGGGAGTCGATGCTTGTCTCTACTGAGTAGATTAGGCATATACGGAGGTTGTTCTTTTGGCTGACCAGGTCCTGACGACCAAGGTGATCAGCTCATGAGTATTGGCTGGAACAGCTAAAGAGGCTGCTAGACTAGCCATGGCGTCAACCTCAATGTTTTAAAGCCGAGTGATGTGCTCTATGAAGAACCCCTCGAAGGTTTAGATTATGGTTAGTGTAGCTTGGTGGTAGGGGAGTAGGTCTTCATTCCGGACTTTATACTCTCCTCGGACTTGATTAACTATCAGTTTTGAGTCACCATAGGCTTCAAGGTAGTCAATTCACACCTATTTAGGAAGTTTGAGACCAATGATGAGAGTGTTATAATCTGCCACATTCTTGGAGCATGGCTCTGTGATAGCGTAGGTGCGGCTGATGACCAGGTCGTATGGGAAGATCAATATTATCCTGACTCTAGCAACAATATCGCCTTTGGGCCATGTTCTTGAAGCACCGTCGAAAAATATTCGCCAAATGGCTTATGCACTCGTCACGGTATTGGAGTCTGCGACTTTATCAGGAATCTCGTTGTAGAGTTTTAAAGTTTATGGTATCAGATGGGCGGTTAGGAAGTCAGCTAATGCTTGGCCCTTGACAACTTTTTACCGAACAAATGCCATATCGTATGGTGACAACAGTATTGCCCACATAGCCAGGCGGGAGTTGAGCGCCCCGGGTTTGGTCATAAGGACCCTAAGGGGGTTCACCATGAGATCACACGGACAATTTTTTTTGTCACGTAATGTCGACTTTTCTGGATAGCAAAGACTAGAGCAAGGTATTACTTCTCGACGGGATTGTATATGTGCTCTGCACCGACCATCATCCTACTGAGGTAGTAGATGGCCTACTCATGACTTATACATCTCTTTTGGCCTAGTAGAGCGCCAAGAGAGTGATCTATTGATCGTACATAGAGTAGAAAGGGCTTTTCCATAACTGGGGCTACTAATACTGGAGGGATCATGTTGTATTCCTTGATATCGTCGAAGGCGCATTGGCATTCTTCATTCCAGACAAAGGAGACTCCCTTCTTTATGAGTTGAGTGAATGGTTGACAACATCCAGAAAGGTTCGATTTGAACCTCCTGATATAGGCCAGTATTCCATGGAGGCCACAAAATTCTCTGAGGTTCTTCGGTGGTCGTATTTCAAGGATAGCTTTAGTCTTGTCAGGGTCCACGTTGATACCCTTTGAAGTTATGACAAATCCCAAAAATTTGTTGCTGGAGACTCCTAGGAAAGATTTGGTGGGATTAATTTTAAGCTTGTGCCCACACATGAGGTCGAACACAGTCTTCAAGTCCTGGAGGTGATCATTTTTGGAATGACTCTTGACAGCGATGTCATCAACGTAATACTTGACCATCTTCCTTAGATGCTCACAAAAGATAGTTCTCATCGTTCGTTGGTATGTAGCACCCGCATTTTTTATACCAAAAGGCATGACTGTATAGCAGCACACCCCTATTGGCATTCAGAACGAAGTATGCTTTTCATCTTCAGGAGATATTTTCATTTGATTATAGCATAAGAATCCATCCATGAAGGACATGCGCTCAAGCCACAGGTGTTGTCGATCATTATGTCTGTGATCAGAAGGGGGAACTAGTCCTTAGGGCAGGCCGCATTTAGATTACGGAAGTCAATACAGATCCAAACTTTTTTGTTCTTTTTTATGACGGACACGATGTTGGCTACCCAATCCGGATGTTGTTCTTCGTGGACGAAGCCACTATCTATCAGTTTCTGGACTTTAAATTCAATGGCATTCAAGATGTTCGGCTAGAACCGTCATTGCTGTTGCTTGACTGGCTTAGCGTTCGACAAGATGTTGAGTTTGTAGACAAAAAATTGGAGGTCCAGTCCCGAAATATCTTCGTAGCTCAAGAAAAAGACATCAATGTATTACCTGATGAGCTATAGCAGGGATTTTTGATCCTTATTAGTCAGACTCTTGCTGATGAAGATAGGTTTATTGGATGATTCGTCACCTAGATTGACTCGTTCGACTTCGTCCTTAGTAGGAGGTTCTTGTTGTTCTAACCGCATCTCCCAATGTGGGTCTAGGCGTTAGGCCCACGGTTCTATTTCAAAGAGTTCTGGTGGATCCTCATCGTCTTTCTCAGGGTCATCTAATAACATGTTGGCAGACTATGTTTGCCTTAGAATCTCCCCGATACTGATGTTAGGGTCCCATATGGAAGATTCTAAAGAGTGAGTGTAACTCATAGTCTTCATCCGAGCCTTACGGGGCTGTGGGAGGCTTGAAGTACCCTAAGCCATGTCTGGTCTTGTGGTAGTATTCCTCGAACTTGCCTGCAGGAGCCCGCAGTCGTAAAGGCAATTGTCGGCCTTTTTCGTAGTTCAAGCCCTTTAGGGCTTTCAGATCGTATCCTATCTTCTGGATGAGGTGCTTTGTTTGAGAACTGTACCGGTAAAATAGTATATTTTTGGTATCAATCTCTGACTCCAGTTCCTCTTGGACGAAGGATTGGGGGCTTTCCACTTTGCCGAAGATGATAAGTTTGTCTCCCATCTTCCTTGTGGGAACTATGAAGTAAGAGTTTTGACTGGCGAGAATCTGGTTAAATGCATAGGTGGCAATCACCTGTGTATGTAGGTGTAGACCCAGACAGTGCTCCAGGGAATATAATGTGTTGAGATTTACAACATCTGAGTAGTTCAAAGATAGCCTTTATTGATGAAATAAGGTATCTTGTCTTCCGAAATTACATCATCGAGAGAAGGGATATTAGCATGAGCGGTCACGTACTCCACCAGCTGGTCTCTCCCGAGCTCTACACCTAGTTCGAGTGATGGCTTCAGTGGTTTCCTACGCAACTTTACCATAAGAGTTTCGTAAGTCGTAGTAGGTACTGGACCTTCCTCCAGTGATTGATTCGGTGTACGAAGGCGAACGACCAGAGGTTCAGGTACTTTTTTGGGCTATTTTATCCTGAAGGGAGGAGATGTGTGAGAAGCTCGTGCTTTGAGATAGACTCTCAAGGGCTCGTCCGATGTTGTTCTATTTTTTGCCTCATCATCGGCGTCATTGCCATCGAGTTAGAGTAATAGGCTTTGACCCCTTTAAATGGATCGATGTCATCAAATTCAGTCTTGACGATGTTGTAATCGTCCATGTTCTTCAAGCACTGGTGTAAGGTTAATGGTACTATCATGTATTGATTTATCTATGGACGTGCTAACAAGAGGTTGTAGGATACGTCTACGTCTATGACGTAGCAGTTGACCATTATTTTTAAGTCGCCGATCTGGCATTTTAGGCAAAATTTGCCCAGATGGTAATTCCTTCCTGCTTTGAAGCCACTGATGGCAGTAATGGTTGATGTCAGGTGATGCATCGGGATACCAAAGGTCTGAAGCAGACTCCCAGGGATGATGCTGATTGACGAACCAGGATCGATGTGCATCTGGTCCACCTTAATGGTGCCGATATACCCTGTATAATACAGAGGACGATCGTGCTGATTATTCTTCAATAATATATCTTGTTACGAGAATGTAATATTGGGTATCGCCTCCATCACATTATTGCAGTGGGGTATGCGGCAGGATCCTTAGCTGGCAGCTTGACCTGCACCATGTAGGTGTCAGCATCCTGTAATGCCTCACTAAGAGCAACCCGAGTGTCTTTAAAGAGTCATAGAATCTCAAATAGAGATAACTTTGCTGGAGTATTGGTGAGCTGTATCAAGATGTTGAAGTTTTAGGGCTTCTCTAGCCCTTAAGCTGGATATTTGTGTAGTGGTTTGTCGAAGCGAGTTTCTTTTTGCTTGAACTTGTCTGCTACTGAGGCTGGGATGGCCCCGGATCAGATGTTATAGGTGCGACAATTTGGAGCGCACCATCGTCAGGGATGTTGTACTCTCATTGGTATGTTAGGCCAGACCTTGTTGTTTCAGCTATTGCTTCTTTGGACGGGATAGAAACCGTATAGTAGGATTTGGACTTCTTGCCCTTAGTCTTGGTGGCAGAAGGTGTTGTCTGCTGCATCAATTCTGGAGCAATATCGAAATAAAACCACATGATATCCCTCACCACGCGGTGTGGTGAGGGGTATCAGCCCGGCCATTTGGTCATGAGCTGATAGGATATTGACGACCTCCGTCATTTCCCTTGGAATCAGGATTACACCGTCATGGGCTTCCGTTGATGGGAAGTTACCGAACTGGAGTGATACCATGTTAGCGGCAACCGTCTTGTCTTAAAAAATCCAAGGTGAGGGCCTTGGTATCGAACAGACGCTGGATATACCTCTTCAGGGTGAGCAATTCTTCTTCGCATGATGGACGTAATAATGGTAGTATCAGTACTTCAGATTACTCATCTCGACTGCCTTAATAGGGCACTTGACGTCGGGGATCCGAAGCTTGTTTCCCTTCATCATCACGTCAACAATAGCTATGACATCATTATCTTCGAAGGAATAGGTTTCCTTTGGCTTTGGAGCCTCCGTCGACTTCTACTCGGGCTTCTTGGTCAAGTTAATGACAAGGGCCTACTTTTCTTTGCCGTCACAACTATTGATAATTGAGATTTAACTTTCCTTCTTTCAGTACATTATATCATGTGCTATATTGATTCTTTCCTTTTGCTTTGCCTCAGGATGACGCCTAAGACTCGATCACAACAGATATGAGCAGTTTCTGAGAGATCTACGACTTTCCGAGGGCCTACACTAGTCACTTCTCCGGTGTTTGGCATATCAGATGCGTTCGGGGGTCCACCTCCAACTCAGAGGATTTTTCTAGCTGTGTTAGAAGGGCTTCCACCTCCACCTTTCTTGCCGGCAAATGCGATTCAGGTGTTCGCATTATTTTGTGAGATGTTGAAGTCTCAGAGGGCCCAGTCAGAGGCTCACCAGAGGCAGACCGACGTGTTACGATTGGGTATTGAGAGTACTCATCATCTTGCCCTTGTTGTAGTAGAGAGAGGAGCTCCGGTCCAGCAGCAAGTTGCTCCGCAGTTTTCCTAGCTTCGGTCGGGTAATATCCCAGACTTCAAGAAGCTGGAACCTCGGATCTTCAAGCGACTCGAGGGCATCGTCTATGTTGATAATTGGCTCAAGGATATCAAGCATCTCATGAGGGTGTCAAATCTTGCTGAGAATCTGAAGGTTGAGGCAGTAGGACTTCATCTATTCGATATCGCCCGTACTTGGTTCAGGAATAAGCCACTTCTTGCTAATGTGGGGCAGTCTTGGAAGGTGTTTAAGGACCTCTTAAGAGAAAGTTCTTTCCTCGGACGGACATATTAGACATGGGAAGGCAGTTTGAGGGCCTTACTCAGGGGAGCATGTCCGTAAAAGAGTACACCGTAGAGTTCGGTAGGATAACCCAATTTATCAAGTATTTTGTGAGGGAGCCAAAGGTTCGGACAGAGTTTGGTAGGCTGACCCAATTTATGAAGTATTTGGTGAAGGAGCCAAAGGTTCGGACTATCCGTTTCTGCGAGGGTCTGACTGGGAAGTAAAGATCCTCATTCCGTCTTTCTATGAGATATATTTAGAGATACTTGCGGAGGCACACAAGGTTGAGCGAGAGTAGAGCTTGAAACCCAAGAGAGTCCGTAATTCTTTTTTGGGGGCTAGTAGCAGCGCAGGGCATGCTATGCGTCCTCATTGCCAGTCTAGGTCTTTTTAGTAGCCACAATAATACCATATTCCAGCTAGGGCGCCAGTTCACCATGCACCATAGTAGCAACAGCGACAGTCACAGCAAGCTTTTTGACACTTTTGTAAGAAGCCCGACCACATCTAGGAAGTTTGCAGCAAGTGGTTGGGAGTTTGTATGTATTATGTTACCGAGGGGCATCAGCTGAGGGATTATCCTTTCCAACTCTCATCGTGTAGTTCAGGAAGCATCTCCAGCTCTGAGAACACTGGTGAGGATACTTGCAGTACAGTCGAGGGGACCGCCGCTTCCGATCCAGCAACAGCGTTATGTCCAGCACCATCATCAAGGGGGTCCACCTCAGTGATGAGCGTTTGCTATGATGGTCGAGGAGGCCGAGCCTACCGGAGGTGTCATTGTAGGTTCTGTTCTTCTTAATTCTATTCTAGCTTTAGCTTTGTTTGATAGTGGTGCTTTCCATAGTTTTGTATCTATTTATTTTGCTCTGAAGCATCATTTGGTAGCTGAGTCTTTGCTTAGGACTTGCAAGATTATGACCGGTGGAGGCATTATCCTGGTTAGTGATATTTGCAAGGATCGGAGAGTTTATCTGAGAGGTCGGGAGCTGAGTGCGTGTCTATTTGTAATACCATATTTGAGCTACAATATTCTACTTGGGATGGATTGGTTGAGTAGGCACTATGCTAGTATAGATTATAGAGGAGGTAGAGTTTTGTTTAGCCTGCCAGGAGAGCAAGAGTTTGTGCTTGCTAGAGGAGCTGCAGAGCAGAGAGAAGGCATTATTTGTGAAGTTATGGTGGAAGACAAGGAGTTGCTGCATCCTTTGATAATAGAATTCTTGGATGTGTTTCCTGAGGAATTTCCAAGATTGTCGCCAGATCGATATATTGAATTCTCTATAGACTTGGTGCCACATGTAGAGCCAATTTTACAACATGTCTATAAAGTAAACAATATTGAGCTGGTCAAGCTAAAGAAGCAAGTGGATGCATTATAGGATAGGATTTATCAGATCCAATTCTTCACTATGGGGAGCCCCGATATTGTTTGTACCGAAGAAAGATGGATCTGTGCGTATGTACATCGATTACAGGGCATTGAATAATCTCACTATCAAGCATAAATACCCGTTGTCACTGATTGATGACCTGTTCGATTAGTTGAGTGTTGCCAAGGTGTTTTCCAAGATAGACTTGAGATCAGGCTACCACCAGGTGAAAGTAAAGTAGGAGGATATTCTGAAGATTATTTTTTGGACTCGGTATGGCCAATATGGGTTAATGGTGATGTCGTTCGGGTTGACTAATGCCCTGGCGGTATTTATGAATTTGATGAACATGGTGTTCCACTAGTACCTTAACAAGTTCGTGGTGGTGTTTATCGATGACTTACTTATATACACGAAGACACCAGAGGATCACGAGGAGCAACTACTGATTGTGTTGGATGTGCTGAGGAATAAGAAGTTGTATGGGAAGCTATCCAAGTGTGAGTTCCTCCTGGACAAGGTAGAGTTCTTAGGATTATTTATGACGGGTGATAGAAATTTAGTGGATCCGAAGAAGATCGCAACAGTAGAATCTTGGAAGACCCCGAGTTCAGTGGCAGAGATCAGAAGTTTCTTGGGTCTAGCAGGCCACTACATGAAGTTTGTATAAGATTTTTTAAGGATTGCCGAGCGGATGACTAGACTTACCAAGAAGGATGCAGAGTTTGTTTTAATAGAGGAGTGTCAGGCTACTTTTGAGGAATTAAAGATGAGGTTGACGTCTGCTCCTATTTTTACGTTGCCATCAGGGTCTGGAGGTTTCACTATTTATAGTGATGCATCGGGGAAAGTGAAGGTATATGTTCTTCAGCAGAATAAAAAAGGGATTGCCTATACATCCAGGCAGTTGCATCCTCATGAGAAGAAGTATCCTACCCATGATTTGGAGTTGGCAGCATTCATCTTTGCCTTGAAGTTGTGAAAACACTATTTGTACGGAGAGCAAGTGGAGATCTTCACAGACCCCAAGAGCTTGATGTACGTTTTCACTCAAAATTAGTTGAACATGAGGCAGCGTCGGTGGCTGGAACTGATAAAGGATTTTGACATATCTTTACAGTATCATCCGGGGAAAGCCAATATAGTTGTCGATTCCTTGAGCAGGTATCTGGTAGCTAATTTTTTGATGCATGACCGATATTTTTTGGAGGATCTGGAGAGCTTGGGCATTGAGGTGATAGTCCCTGGTTTTTTTATGTAGATATGGGGGTTGCATATACACTCAGAGTTGATGGACAAGATCAAGGGAGCCCAGTTTGAGGATGTATCTCTGAAGAGCATCAGAGCTAATGTGAGAGCAGGATTGGAGGATAATTTCACCATTGCTGAGGATGGTTCTTTGTTGCATGGTGCTAGATTATGTGTACCTAGTGGGGTACGTGAGAAGGTATTACAGGAAGTGCATCGCTCTCAATATTCCATGCATCTAGGTGCCAACAAGATGTATCGAGATATAGAAGAATGTGTGTGGTGGTATGACATGAAGAGGGAGGTGGCACAGTTTGTATCTAGATGCTTAGTGTGCTAGCAGGTAAAAGCTGAGAGGCAGAGGCCAGGTGGATTACTTCAGCCATTACCCATTCCAAAGTGGAACTGGGAGCACATTACTATAGATTTTGTGTCCGGACTTATACGATCTCCAGGAGGGAAAGACTTTGGGTCATCGTTGACAGGTTAACCAAGTCGGCCCACTTTTTGCCTTTTAAGGTGGGTTTGTCTATGCCAAAGCTGGCGGAGATGTATGTGAGACAGATCATCAGGATACATGGGGTTTCCGTCAACATAGTCTCGGATTGGGATAGTCGTTATACTTCTCATTTCTGGACCAGTTTGCAAGCGAGTTTGGGTACCCAGCTCAAGTTCAGTACTACATATCACCCCCAGACAGATGGACAGTCAGAGAGGAGCATTCAGACTCTCAAGAATATGTTGTGCACCTATGTACTAGATTTTAGGGGATCATGGGAGGACCATTTCTATTTGGTAGAGTTTGCTTATAACAACAGCTACCAAGATAGTATAAAGATGTCACCATTTGAGGCTATGTACGATCAAAGATGTCGTACCCCCTTGTCATGGGATGATATTATAGAAAGAGCTTTGCTAGGGCCAGAGATGGTTGTGGATACAACAGAGAAGGTTAAGTTGATCAGAGACAGACTTCGAGTGACACAGGATTGACAGCGGTATTGGGCCGATAGCTACCGGAGACCTTTGGAGTTTGAGGTATAGTTTTAGATTTTTGTTTTGGTGCATGATATTGGTTGTTTGTTGTAGATTAAGTTCTTAAGGTTGTATTTTTTTCTTGGTTGGTGGTCTGGTGTTTCTGAGGATTTTTTCAACACGAGGCACAATTTATTTCGGTGGAGGCTGAAAGCTTAGTCCGCGATTCATCGGACCTTTCAGTATTCTCTACAGGGTCGGTGCAGTTGCTTACAGACTAGACTTGCCTCTTACATTGGAGGGAGTACAGAATATGTTTCACCTTTTATAGTTGAGACAGTACATGGCGGATCCAAGTCACGTATTGGATCACTCGAAGATAGATGTGGGCCCTAGCTATCCAGAGCAGCCAGTTGAGATTCTGGATCGAAGAGAGAAGATGCTGAGGAACCAGACCATTTCCTTGGTACGTGTCGCATGGAGGCATCACTCTCCGGATGAGTCTACCTAGGAGAGGGAGGATAAAATGCGAGAGCGTTACCCATATTTATTTGTACCTTTAGGTTTTTCTTTTTTGATTATGTTCTGTTTTATTTTCTGGGGGTAGTTTCATATTTGAATTTCGAGAACAAAATTAATTTAAGGGGGGTAGACTTGTCACTACCATATTTTTTAGGAAAGGATATTTTAATTATTTCATAATTAATTAAATATTATGCACGTTAAATATTTATTTATTATATTATTTAATTATTGCTAGATGTTAGATTGGATTTTGGACTTGTGTTAGTAGACCTAACTAGTTTAGATTAGATTCATGGACCAACATTTAATTCTAGTTAGATTAAGTCCAACAATCAAGCCTATTCATTAGGAGGATGAATTAATTAGTTAGAATAATTGGATTAGAATATTCCTTCCTTAATTAATTTCTTTATGACAAGCCCCAAGGGATATTGTAGGCTTTTTAAAGTAACTTGGAGTAGGAGGCAATGCTGGCCATAGCAATAAGAAGGAGAGATTCTCTCTCTCTTCTTTCATTCATTACAATTCTAGATCTAAAAATTTTCTCGCCAAATTTTTTCATACCTACACCAATTCCTACCCAAATTCCTTTCCAATTCCTTCTCTACTCACCATTGGAGGCTATTGGAACAAGGAGGAGGCAAGGATCTACAAGGAGGAGGAAGGAGCACAAGTTAAAGGCTCTTGACACTCATTTGGAGACTTGTATTGGAAATCCATCTCCCAAATTATACAATTCTATTTTTACTCTCTAATTAGACTCTAAATCTGTAATTTAATCATTAGGAACCCTCATATGTACTAAGGCTACCCATAACAAGTGGAATTAGATTAATAGGAGGCCTATAGAGAAAGTTATGTGGTATTTTGTGTTCATTTTAGGGGAATTCCAAGATTGACATATTTTGTGTTTGTCAATAGGTCAATTAGACCAAATTGATATATTTTCATTTGTATGAGACTAGTGTCGTATCCATAATTGGATACGTGTAGACCGTATCATGATAATTTGGCTATACGAGTTGATTTGGGGATTTTCTTTCGAAATGAGGGTTTAAGCATGTCGCATTTTGACACGGGCACGTAGATGAATAGCTAACACTTCGTGTTGCTTCTAATTGTGATTCTAGACTTGCTCGTTTCCTTCGGGATATGTTTGGTGGTGTGGTGGAGCCGTATTGCAAGCGTATCATAGATTGAGTATGATACAGGTGCGGTGCTCTCCACGTGTTTGATACTTTGCTTTCAAATTAAATTTACCTTGGTTATAACTATTAGACTGTTATAATTGTAGTTATTATATATATATATATGTTTCTATTTTATTTAAGAGTGTTGGTGGTCTTAGAGAGAGTAGGAAAGTTCATGTGCACTATTAGTGTTAATATATATATATATATATATGTGTGTGTGTGTGTGTGTGTGTGTGTGTGTGTGTGTGTGTAGTGCAGTTGTGTGTGTATGTGTGCTAGGGGGTCGGGCTGCAGGTAGTAAAGCAGCATCAGCAGAAGCAGTGTGAAGCAGCAGCAGAAGCAGTATGAAGCAGCAGAAGCAGTATGAAGCAGCAGAAGCAGTGTGAAGCAACATCAGAAGCAGTGTGAAGTACCAACAGTGTGGGAAGCACTACACAGTGTTCCCTTTGGGATATTTAGATAGAGTGGGTTTATCTGAGTAGTTAGGTGAGGTAATAGATATTAGTGCTAGTTAGATACTCAGGTATTGATGGGTCATAGTTAGGTAATGTATTAGAATTCCTTGGTAGTAAGGAATTAGTTATAATATTGATACTAGGATGTTAAGTTAAGATCTAGTTGATACTAAGGTATTGAAGTTAATAAGGTATTGGTATTACCTTGAGGTGATAACAAGGTCATGTCAAGATATTGACTTATCCTCAAGGTTTTAGGTTTGTGTATCAAGAGGCGGTGTGATACCATATTGACTCAAAGCCAAGGTATCCACTTAGTATTAGTTTAGCTAGGGATATTATATATTTTCTTCTTGTATATATATGTTTATTATTGTATTTTCATATCTAATATTTTATGTATCTTACGATATGGTATAGTGTTAGTATCCTAGTATCCTATAGCCTAGTTATATAGTGTATGGACCCAATAACCAAGAAATAGACTCATAAAACCTAAAAATAGCTAGTTTGACCATGATTGGCTAGTTTGACCTAGAGTTGATCTAGTTTGACTGTTTTGACCTAGAAATGGCTTAATGACCTATAATTAGACTAGTTTAACTTATTTTTATTCCAAAATCTTGTATTGATATAATATTCCATATATAGGTCTCCGAGGTACCGTTCCGGACATCTTTGATACTATTCACCGAATTCTATGCAAGTACATTCTCTGATAGTTTTCTATTTATGTTATCCCCTATTTTTCTTGTATTTAGTATAGATATCCTTATTTTTTTATGCGATGGTTACACGGATTAGTATATTCGGATCTCATCATGAGATTTTATTCCTTGGTATTTATGGTATATTTTGTGCAAGCCTTGTTCCTCGTTCTTTTTGTACATGTATAGACATCGATTCTTGGGGAGACTAACTATCTACCCAGTGAATCTCGTGTCATAATTTACCATGGTTGGATCCACTATACCAGTCGATGCGGGGAGTGTTAGTATAGATATGTGATCATACCCTCCTTGTGCATGTCATTATGAGTGTTGATCATACACCTCACGTATGATTAACCAGGCCCTAATCCTTCTGCAAGTTCCCAAGCTGATAACATGTTGAAGTTGGTACCTACTCACATAGTAGTAGTATTTTTTGCTCATTTCCATGATGCTCATTTCTTGTATTTAATTCTAGTATTCCTATTATGCATATCTCTTGTACCTGTATATTGCATCTTGTATATTCTCTCTATTTACTGTTACATAGTTTATATCATTTATTGGAACTGCTGTTAGAGATATACTTTGCTCCTTTTCTGACTGGATATTTTTTTTCAGATGACACTAGGGAGTGGTATCCCACTCACTATGGGCCTCAGGATGTAGTTGGCTTAGATCCATAGACTTTGGCTCTGGAGGGACTCATCCTGGTTGAGACAGATGACCCAGTACTCATAGCTCAATAGATAGATTTATTTATACTGGATTTGTCTCCAGCACTTTGGCTCAGGAGGGACTCATAGATGACTCATTGGATATTATTTTGTCTTGTAAGTTGAATTTGACTCTTCAGTTCTTATATCATATTCGTGCGATTGTTCTATCTTATAGATCTGTGATTGAGTATTCATATTTTATTGGTGGCATTATTATATCTTGATTGCTAGATAGATAGTTTACCCAAACAGCATTCTACCGTCGGTATTACGACGTAGGCTGAACGTTGTTCACTACTCTTGCCCTTACACCGGGTGCAGGTCATGACACAGGGTCTGCCTTGGT
Source organism: Iris macrosiphon (assembly GCA_036927795.1). NCBI lineage: Eukaryota > Viridiplantae > Streptophyta > Magnoliopsida > Asparagales > Iridaceae > Iris > Iris macrosiphon. The sequence continues at coordinate 35,575,363 of JAYESA010000003.1, forward strand.
GGATGCATGATGTGCATCTGCAACAACAAAGAGAGAAATATGAGAGCATGCTCCACAGTTGGGTGACGCACAACGACCTTCGCTACCCATGTCCTTCGGGTCTTCTTAAGCTTTGCTTGCCTTGGAGACGGACTCATGCTATCCCCGGAGAGCATGTTCTCGAATGCTTGCTGGTCGAAACTTACCACCAATATCCTTTTGGTTGAACCCAGCTTGGCCGTATCTGACTGTGTCACCACCTTCTCATTAGAGGAGAAGGATGTCCCTAGCAGAGTCGCCACCATGTTTGCCATTAAAATTTTGGATTACTTTAACAACAAACTAAAGAAAGTACAAAGAGGTCATAGATAGACGATCTAAGTATAATTTTTTATTCTAGGGTGTGACGATGGACAAAGAGCGCTGTAGTGACTCTTTTACTCTGTTGACGGTCTGATGCTGGAGTGATGAGGCTCTTCTCTGTTCTATCTCCTATGCCTAGGGGTGGTTTGGTCTCTCTGAAATAGAAAAAAGCCAACCTCTAGAATGGTCAAGTTGCTCCTATTTATAGCTATCGTGCCAATGGGCCATAGGTGCCGCATATGCCTCTGTTTGGTGGCTACATAGGGCTCCTTCAACACAATATGATTGTAACTATAGCTGCATGCCATGGGCAGATTGCCACGTGGTCTTGGTTGAGATATGCTGTTAAAGAGTTCTCGGGGTGGTTGCGTTTGTGACTTGGTCAGCTGGACATATAGTCAACACTGGTTGCACGAGAAATTATCTTCAGTTTAAACAAAAAAATTCTGCAAGTCGAGATCCGCATAACGTCTTTGCGGCATATCATCATGGCCACATATGTACTCTCATTTGGCCTTGGTCGAATGGATATTTTGGCCACATGGCATTATGGACACATACGAGCTCTCGGCTAGCTTTGGTTGAATGAAATCTGTGACCGTATATTGTCGAGGCCACATAGGGTCAAAGTCTCATAAGGTCGTAATCGCATATGATGACTAGGCCGCATAATGGAGGACACATGGCATGGCACGTCTATCGAGGTCATTAATACGTGATATGACTTTTTATCTTTTTACAGGCTGCCCCTTTCACGAATCTCGAGGTATTTAGAACTTTATATCAGTCATCGGGGACTGTGTCGAGGGCTTTTTATGCGTCCTCTTACTCTGAGGCTGTCGAGGCCACATGAGGGCCATTTATTCACTTATGCGGCTCTAAAGGGCATGAGCTCTATGTGGCTCCATCGGGCATGAGCTCTTTGCGGCTCCAAGGGGAATAAGTTGTATGCGGCCTACAAAATTTTTATGCTTCTACAGTCACCATACGATATGGTGTTTGTCCCTCAAAAGGCGATCAAAGGCAAAGCATTGGCCGACTTTCTGGCAGCTCATCCGGTGCCAAAAATATCAAAGCTTTACGAGGAGATCCCAGACGAAGTGTTAGAATCTAACACAATGACGAGAAATCCGTTTGGCGAATGTTCTTCGACGGTGCTTCAAGAACATTTTCCTATGGGATCGTAAGACAACTCTAGAGGAGAGGGTGAATAGAGTGCAGCAGGATAATCTATTCAATTAAAAATAATATAAGTAAAAGCAGTAACCAACTAATAGTAATATGTAAAGCAGATTTGTAAAGCAGTAGAGTTGAGAGAAAGCAAATGAAAATACCATGATGTATACTGCTTTTCCTTTGAGAGAACAAGTCCAGTCAGAAGAACTCTTGCCCGAAGTTTTATCCACTATAATCACCAATAATGAATTACAAGTTTTGATTTGAAGGCTTGCCGACTTCTTACAATATCGAGCTTTGATCCGAAGTCTTGAAAGACTTCACATGTGTATTTGATGCAAAGGGCACGTCGAATTAAAAATAAAGACAAAATATGACAAACAAGCTTTTATAACTCTAACAGACTTCTAGCTGAGATCGTAGTTAGCACTAGAATGCTGGGGAGTTGATCTGGAGATGGAGAAGTTTAAGGCTTTAGCGATTTTCTCATTAAAGGATAGAAAGATGAGAGAAGATGAGTAAGATAGTTAGATGATTTGGAATAAAGAATTACAAGTATATTTATAGGCTTTATAGGACAAAGTTCGGCCAGAATTTGGTACCTAAGCATTTAAAAATTTTACCGTTAGAATCACAAAATTAGGGATTACACAACTAGCCAAACTTCTTTTTTTTGCAGGCCGAGTTCGGTCTCCAACCGAGTTCGGCCTAAGTACGGTAGGCCTCATTCCAGAAGGTGCTAGGTTTGGGTCAATCTAGTTTTGGTCTGATTTTGGGATTGTATATGTATATGGGTTTCAGGCTATTTTGAGTACACATTTTAGTATGCTAGTTCGGCTCGATGTACATAAGTCCTAGACTCAATAAATATTAAATTATATTGCTAAAAAAGAAAATACTAGACAATATAAGATCTAGAAGATTTGTGTGGATGCCTATCTATGGTAACAATATGGCCTAACTTTGGTAGCAATATGGTCTGACTTTGGTAGCAATCCTTCACATCTACTAGTTGTACTTTGTATTAGACTTGGTATTATCGATTATCATAATCAGGTTGACCGTGACCATTTTGTGTCAACAATCTTCCCTATTATGATAATTGACAAACCATGCCAATACAAATCAGATACTAGGTTTGACACGGTAACCTTTGATCTGATACGGTATGTAAGCTTGAAACGAGCTCCGCCGAAAGTAAATGTTCCCTTTAATTTGTGCAAAAGATGAGAAGGCTGTTGCACATTTGCTCAATAATAACTGTTAGACTCCTGAAAAATAAGAATTCATATTTGTATTGACACAATCATATTATTTGTATTGTATTGACATTTCTCTATCTAAGTACAAATATACATAATTTGTATTGATTTTCTCCCCCTTTGTCATTTAATCATAATGGAAGAAGCTCCACCAAAATAAATGACGAAGATAAAAAGTGAGAAGACGTCAAATGACAATGTGCATACTAAGCATAAATACTATTTCTTCATTATGAAAAATAATTTAAGAAATATTTTTCTTTCACATGAATAAGAATAAGTAAGTCTAATAGTGCTAATAGTCAGATGCATATATAAAAATTAAAAAGTTTGTATTAACAATAGGCATGAATTACTACAATCATTCAAAAGTTTTAATCATCAGAATCAGAAACAAACATCCGAGATAATACGTCAAACAAATTTTCTAGTACAATCATCTAAAAATGAAATCACACAGAACTAATATAAAAACTAGATCCATACATAGTCCAAATACGTAAAAACATAAATAGGAAAATAATAACTCCAGAAGCATCATAGCATTGTAGCAACTACAAATTATCACCATTTGTAGGATCATCAGCTTGCTGGTGAGCGTCAAAGTATGCTGCAGTCGGATCAAAGTACTGCTGAACTAGGGGTCATCGATTCGGTAACCTAAAGAAAAAGGGTCACGATCCACTGTGAAAGGTGTGACAGGATGATGAGCATGGTTGTACTGAAGATCTGTCAAGGTTGTAGAAGCATAGAAAATCCAGATCCATGTGTCCAACAAACATGCGCTCCAAGTTTGACTCAAAAAAATAAGCCAAAGAGGAAGTCGCATAGCAGAATTCATGCGGCTTGAACATCCATGAAGTAAGGGCCGCATGAGATCCTCTGATACGACATTCAATTCCTGTCAGAAGTTCTGACAAACCACTCATCACCCAGAGCACTTCGAGAATCGTGAGAGAAGTGGCAACTCATAAAATGATAAAAAGTCATATTAGTGCATTGATGACTTCGTCATACATGCCATGCTATGTGTTCCCTCATATGCGGCTACGGCCCTATGCGACCTCGTCATCTTACGGCCAAAGTGTCCATTCGACCAAGGTCAAACGAGAGTTTGCATAATGCCACAACACCATGCGGACAAAGTATCCATAAGACTAAGTGTAAAACCCCTAATTTTAAAACCGTATTAACTATTTAATTAATTATTTAATTTATTTAGAGTATTTATTATTTAATTAGAAGATATAGAATTATTTAATTTTTAATTTCTAGGTGATTGTGCATTTAGATATTTTACGGAGCAACTATTATTTTACCTTAATTTATTTAATATAGGAGATCTTGTGGACAATTGATAGATTATTTATATGCACTAATATAATTTATAGGGATTTTATGTATATATATGTGTGTGTGTATATATATATATATATATATATATATATATATATATATATATATATATATATATATATATATATATATATATATACTAGTAATCTATTTAAAAGAATAGAAAATAAAGAAGGAAAAAGGAGAAAGAAAAAGAAATGAAAAACTAATAAAACCCTAACCCATTACCTAAAGGCCCTACCCGCTATTTTTTTCCAGCAGCAGCTGCAAAAACCTCACCCGCGGCCAGCAGTATCTCCCCCCCCCCACGCTTCCTATATATATATATATATATACATACATATATTATATAATAAAACCCTAAACCCTTACCATCTCGACCCTGAGACCACCACCGGAGACACCCCCGCAGACGACCGGAAGCCGCCCGCCGCCGTTCGCACCCCGTCCGCACAAGCACGCACCGCGCAGAATCTGCCAGCAACTTACCCCTGTTCACGCCCCGATTCCCGTTCTATCGCTCGACCAAATTTGACCCCATCTTCACCGGTATGTTCACGACCTATCCCTCTTCTAATACTGTGTATTAGTTTTCTTCGATCAGCGCGTAACCCTAGGCAAAAATTGAGACCAAGTTGGTGAAACGATAATTTTTAATCTCAGAAAAACTGCTGTAACTACCATGTTTACGGACTCGTATCTCCCACCACAGAGATCCAAACGTAGACTTTCTTTTTGCTATGTGAAGACCACCTAACCTAGATTATTTCTTGTTAATTACATTATTTTATTTGATTCTGTATGCAGAATTAAATTGGATTAAAATTATGAAAAACCTGTTTTTAAAACCTTCAAAATTGTGATACAGCGCGCGCTCCACCAAACGGGACAGCCCCGTCGCGTACCAATTGCACCAAAAGACGCGTATGGTATGTCCAAATGTGTGGGCTTTTGTAGAAACTGATTCGGACGCGTGTGCGCGTCGAAATCAGCCCGTATCCGCGAAAAGTTTTCGTATTGTGACTTTTGCAAAACCCGTGCAATTTATTGTACGCCCATCAGAATGCAACGAAACTTGTATCACTGGACTCGTGGTATTGCGCTGGTCCTATGACGCAATTTTCACATAATTTTGAGACAGTTGACCAAGTCACCTATTTGCGGGCCCTACGGTTGACTTTTTGGATGAAATTGTGTTCGGCTCACCGGAATCCAAAATTGGACATACCATTGAGTTCGTACTAACATTTAGAGTTTGTTTGACCTATAATTGGTCCTATTTAGACACATTTACCCCTGACGCACTTTTTGGTACAAAGTGGCCCACAAGTGGACCCCATTTTGACCCAAAATTACCGTTTTGCCCCTGTGTCCAAATTAGACGAAAGGGTAGTGTTTTCTAGCTATTTTGCTGATTCCGAAAATGTTGATGATATTTATTTCAGCATCCGGAGACGTTTATTTGGAGACCTTAGTTCCTGATTTTGTGTCCCTGATATCTGGACGTTTATACTATACAGATTGCTTGCCAGGCAAGTATACATTACCATTGTACTGTAATTTACATTCAATATGATTCATGCATTTATTTTTGTCTATTTAGTTCATTTATTTTAACTTCTATATAAACTGCGCGTCCAAGGAAACTTGGGTGCAACGACGGCGACGTCGTATTCTATTTTTATTTTTATATATGCATGTTGACCTAGTTTATGAGACCACCCCATTATTATGAGGCATTTTATATTTCATTGGCCATGACACTATTCTTACACGAGTGTGAGTCACATGTAGGATACGGTCTTGCGTATTCGGCTGGCCACCGGTACGTACAGGTCGTACGACAGATAAGGATAACTGCCGATAGAAACTTTGCATGCTAGTAGACCTGGCAGTTATTTAGAGGTAACATCGTGTCATGGATGTGACATGCTTAGAGCATGGGATGGGAAGAACAACAAGTAAGGCATTTGGGCTCCTTTGCACTTTCCTTTTTATGTAACCCGTACGCTCCGCCGGAGATGCGTGGTCGTGATGACCCCTATATATTTTCTGGCGGCCTATGAGGTTCAAAAGACGTCATGCTTTTTAGGCCCCTGAATCTCCAAGAGAATCATGCCAAACCCATTTTTGGCCAGATAGCCCACTTGTTGGAAAGTTGTTCTCAAACTGCATTCACATAGATGGTTAGGCGACCCGTTGGATATTTATTTTCAGTACTTTATTGGCATATTTATATGTATCTTGGTATGTCCCTCTGAGGACCTGGTACCTTTCCATATATAGACGGGCAGGAGTATCCACAGGATTATGGACCCGGACCTAACGCTTCTTACAAGACTGAGGAGGTCTTACCTTCGGAGTATCTTTGATTCATTGCAGCTGTTAGAGATTCTAGTGGCTATTTTCTTGTTGGACATTTATCTTATATTAGAGTTGATCTCTTCTCTCTTTTAGTAGTTTTAGTATAGTCGATTTGCAGTGGATTTGTTTCCATCCGACTATCTTACTTTGAGACTTCCTATTTGATATTCAATTATTTATTCCTATTTATTTATTTATTTATTTGTGCTGTGGATGAGATTTAGATTGTGTGTGACTTGTTGACAGTATATTTCCACTGCTGGATTTGATATTCATGTACAGCGTACGTGTATGTATGGTTTTCATATATTGGAGTTCGTATACATTTGGCTGGCGTGTTACGTATTCCAAGTCCTACATATTTTAGGACTGGAGAGTGACACTAAGGCCAAAAGAGAGCATATATACAGTCAAGATGCTATGCGACCATGATGTTATACGGCTTTTAGCTTGCAAGATCAGTCCATTGCAACCGAAAAGATCTTCACACAGTTAGTGATGATTACGTGTCCAGTTGACCAAGTTAGGAATACGAAGGAGTTGAAAACAACCTCGAGATATTATCAAACAACAGATCTCAACCGATACCGCATGGCAGCCTATCCATAGTATGTGGTTACAGTTGCAACCGTATTATGTTGAAGGAGCCCATACGGCCACCAAACAGAAGCATATGTGGCACTTATAGCCCATCATCCTGATGGCTGTAAATAAGAAAAACTTGGACTTTCCAAAAGGCTGGGTTTCCTATTTCAGAGACCATACCCCCAGGAGAGCTATGTACATGCATAAAAGCTCAAGAAAGAGAAAAGAGAAGAGAGCAACCTCATTCCCTCATCGGACCATCAACGGAGTAATGCAGTCAATGCAGTACTCGATCTCCATCATCATATACCTTAGATCAAAAAAATTGTACTTAGATTTTATGTGTAGAATTTTTTTGTACTTTTTGTTGGTTGTTAAAAAAAGTCTATTAAACTTACTTTAATGGCAAACAACGTGGTGACTCTGTTGGGGACATCATTTTTCTCTGATGAGAAGGTTATGGCGTAGTCCGACTTATCAAAGCTGGGTTTGACCCAGAGGATGCTGGTTGTACGCTTTGACCAGTAAGCCTTTGAGGAAATGCTCTATGAGACCAGCGCTTCACCAAGGCTGGTAAATCCTAAGATGACGCATAGGACATGGGTTGCAAAGGCCATTGTGCCTCACCCAACTGCAGAGCATGCGCTCTCCATCTCTCTCTCTACCACAGGAAATGCAAATTATGCTTCCACAAGACCTGACCCCTTTCATGCGATAGCCTCTTATGACAAGGAAAGTACTCAGCATTTGATCTATAGTTGAGGAACATACTACGATGCCAAAAGTTCCTTTTTCAAACGAATCTCATGCATTACTGACTCCATGCACCATGGTGAAAAAGGAGTAGATGTAAACTTGGACTCATCATACTATGCACCGGCGTATTCTAGGACAAAGAATTCTAGGGCAATGCGAGCTCGGCAATGTCATGCCCTAGTCCCAAAATACGTAGGACTAGGATACGTAAGCATGCCAGCTGTATGTACAGGGCAACTCCAATATATGGATACCGTGATACACACGTACACTGTAATATGAACAATAATTCACAAGTGGTATAACTATCACAAGTCACAGGGTATAAACTAATCTCATCCACAGAAAATCAAATATAATGAATAACCAATATCTATAACTAGATCCCAAAATAAAGTATCTAAAGATGACAGTCGGATAGAAATAAATCCACTGCCGAACTAGAATATAGAATAAACAAGATAAATATAATATAAGTACAACCTCTAACAATCATGAGGCTCGAAAGGGAAGACCTCCTCGCAATATAAGTAGCAAGTCCGGATCTGCGCTCCTGCGAATACTCATGAACATCTACACCTGGAAAGGGACCAGGTCCTCAGAGGGACATAACAAGATATATAGAAGCATGTATCAGTTACTCCATGCGCCATACTGAAAAAGGAGTAGATGTAAACTTGGACTCTTCATACTACGCACCGGCACATTCTAGGACGAAGAAGTGTAGGGCAATACGAGCTCGCCAAGCTCAAGTAATTGCTCATTCGACTGACGGTCAGCAGGCGTCGCTAACTGTAATGCGTGACCCTGTAGAAAAGTTGTACAAAATAACCCATTCGTCTAGCCCGCAGTGGCAATTAGACTGGGTCAGTCTAAAGTGCCTTTTATTGGAAACCTGGGAAAAGTTCTTATGCGAACCTCAGGTCAGGAAGCAAAGTCAACACCTACGCACCAATGTGCTCGATCTACCCGGGCTCATAAGAAGGGTGCAAAGTTAAATCAGCCATTGCTTGACTTGCGCAACTTGATCAATCACAAGCGCAAAGCGAGAAAATCAACTACGACATATGAAGTATCCTCTCCCAGGGCATTACCATTCCAGCATTATCATCAACTGCCGCTGTAACAAAGTAGCAGTACCCATAAACAGGCAGTCGGCATTCCAGCGGATGCAACCAAAGGCACCCACCCTGCTGCAACCCGGAGAAAAATTGCAAGCACCAGAGGAAGAGGAGCTGTCCTTTACCTCATGTTATTCTGCTCATAATTCCCCCTCCATGAGGGGGAGTCAAAATTTTAGCACCTCCAGTCTGTTGCTTTCGGCCTGTGGGTCAACAAGACGGGTCCAAGTAGGACAGGTAGCTGAGTCGGAAGGTATTTTTCTGGGCCCCTGCTCAAAGAAAAAACTATCAGCTACTGGAGGTAGTTCTTGCTCAGGACCTAAGATATCTATGCAAGCTGGGGGTTATAATCCTCCGGACCTTTATTTTAATCAGGTATTCCGAGAGGATGGTGATTCCCAAGGAACAGATGTTAAGATCCCTGGGGGTGGCTGCCCTCGCCAAGAAGATGCAGCTTCCTACATTGGGGGTAGTTTTTCCCCAGGGTCTAAAGATGATGTGATACTACCAACTTTTTCGGATGACTATTCACATCAAGAGTATGAGGAAAAAAGTACAGCATCCAGCATCCCATCCATGTCTCCCCATGTGAGAATATCATACATGAGCGGGAATGATCACGAGGGCCCCAACCATCGACAGCGCCTCAAAACCCTCGAGGCCATGATAAAAACTATGAGCGTGTCAATGTAGGCCTTGACCCAAAAAAAGTTGGAGATCAAGGCAAATATAGCCTCACAACCAAAAAGGGCCTCTAGTCAAGCAAGCCTGGACCCCGGGACCACCAGACATTCAAATACAACCGCTTTACTCGCTTGTGGTAATCATCCCTTGCTCAGATCATCAGCTCCTTCCACAGTGGATGAAGCTAGGGAAGCAATATGGGAGGTACGAGAACTTCGGGCCTGCCTAGACTCAATGGGCAATCAGGACTTACTATGCGAGCTCGGGATCCGACAACCGTATCCCCTCTAGTGGAGAGTTGTAGAGTACCTGTGCAAGGAAGACCTTTAACTTCACTCCGTTTGATGGGAAGACATCACCCAGTCAATTCATGAGTTACTTTGAGACGATAATGAGGCATCTGACTTACAATGATGTCCTCTTAACCAAGATCTTTGTCGAAATATTATCTGAAATAGATTTTGATTGGTTCTGCAGCCTCCAGGATAACTGTATTTGGTCATTGACATTCTCAAAGGTCTTTTTCTTGCTCGATCCTACGACGGAAGAAACGACATAATGATATCCTCTTTAATGGACATCATGCAAAGATAAAAAGAGTCTGTACGAGAATACATCGAGCGGTACAGGCAAGTGGCACTAAAGTTATCCCCAGGTAATCTGTAGTCTACATTGATGGACACATGTCGGAGAAATCTTTTTCCCACAATCAAACTCTGGATGGTCAACTCTCAATTTAAAGACTGAGCGACGTTCGTCATAAATATTATCTGTGCCGAGAATAAAGTAAAGGACACCCGCCTCTTGGGAATACAGATCCCCATCACTGATGATAGGGGAAAATACCCTTACAACAACAACAACAACAATGGCAATAGCGCCCGGGATGTCAGGGGGAAGTAGTCTCTTCTCTCCAATATAACCAAGAAGCCCGAGCAAAATCCTGCAGAGATTCCAAAATCGAAAAAACTTATTCCTTCGAAGATGATGACATCATGGCAATCTTTGACATGCTAATAAATGGAAACAAGCTTTGGCTCCCCGACATCAAGTTCCCTGATGAGGCAGTCAATGTGAATAATCTGAAGTGCTGCTACTACCATCGATAGATCCTCCATACAACGCAGGATTGCTATACACTAATGTGGTACATCTAGCATCTGCTTGACACCAACGCCCTTACCTTGGAATTCGATGACAAAATAGTTGCCACTAACATGGTATCTCTCCAGTTCGGCCACACCTTCCTCCAACAAGTCAAAGGGCAAGATATGAGACTTGTCTCACAGTATTCGTATTTTATGCAGATACGTATTTTGTGCTAGTTACTACTTTTATTGGATCTAGAGTAAGATCAAATTTTTTAAAAAATTGAAACTTTACTACTTGATCGGTATACTAACGGTATACTAATGTATACCAACGGTATACTGTCCGTCAGATATTTGTTTTACTTTTAAGATATTTTCTCTATAAATAGTACTCTAGATATTTTATTTTATTTTTTCTCTCCTCACTTCTTCATTTTCTCTCAAGCTTGGAAGCATAGTCTTGAGACCTGGAGTGTGGTTTCTAACCTCTTCGTGGTGGTGGACTGGAAGATTAGGCTGGGAGCTCGTGTTAGGCAAGTATACCTTGTCGATTTCGTGAACTTCTTTTATATTTTATCATTTTACTTTCCTGGAGCTTGGTTATTGCTTTTTAGCTTAGTCTTATTTTTTATAGTTTTTAATATCATGATTTCAAGCCTAGTGACCATCTCGATTTTAATTTCTGGTGGAATCTTATTTTGTCCCTTTTTGGTAACTCGGTAGTAGAAACTGTACCGGAGTTGTGACCGTGAGATTTAGTCCCTATTGTGACATGAGACTTACCCTAGACATGACTTCCTATTAGACTTGGTTCTGATAATTTTTGGGATTTAATTTGGGTCCTGGAAATCAGACTTGATTTAACCATGTTTATTCTTCGAAATCGGCATACCGATGGTATACTACAGTATACCGACAGTATACCGATTTCAACTGATTTAAATTCTAGATATTATTGTGTGAACCCTATCGGCATACTAGGTTATGCCGATGGCATACCAATCTTGTCAACATTGCTAGATATTTATTTTGGCCGGCATACCGACGACATATTGGGTTGTGCCGACGGCATACCGATTTGTAAAACTTTATTTTCTAGTAACTTTTTGCCTACTTTGAACGGCATACCGACGGTATACTATAATATACCCACGGTATAGCAATTTATTGGAATCAAGAACTTGTTGTGTTTTTCTTATCTCTGGACCGGTGTACCGATCATGTACTTTCTTTAGAAATTTTTGGTTTTTCGTGATTTTATGTTCAAACTTCTGGCTTTTGCTTGGACAAGTGATGACTTGACCTGATTTGGATATAAACTTACATGGATTCAAATGACATGACTAGACTTGACTTGGCTTTACTCGATTTTACCCTGCTTTTCCCAGCTACACGTAATAACATAATTGACTAGACTTGACTTGGCATGACTTTACATGGCTTTATGGGATAAGGCTTGACTTGGTTTCACTTGGTTTTATCTGGTTGGACATAGCTTCACAGGTGTTTGCCATTTAAATCAAAAAAAGAACTGAAAGAACTGGATTTGATTAACAAACAAAGAGAATATAAAGAGAAGTCCTAGAAGACGATCTAAGTACAAATTTATTTTATGGGGGATGACGATGGAGGGTGAGGAGTGTAGCAACTCTCTTTACTCCATGGATGATCCGATGTAGAAGCTCTTCTCTCTTGCTCGAGTGTAAATTTGTAGATAGCCAGCCTGGAGTTTGGGTATGGTATTCTGCTATTTATAGACGTCCAGTGGACATGCTGTGGATGCCACATATGTTCCTATTTCATGGTTGCATAGGGCTACTTTAACAGTATGTGGTTGTAATAGTAGCAGCATGATGAGGGCAAGCCATCACATGAGTTTGGTTAAGATATTTTGTTGATGAGATCTCGGGGTCATTTTAGCCCGTTGCGTGCGTAACTTGGTCAGCGGAACACATAGTCCACAACAACTGTGCGAAGATCTCTTTGGTCATAACTAAAAGATCATGTGGATCAGGGATCGCCTAGGCGTCTTGGCCGCATGTGTGTTCTGGCCGCATATTCTGACTGAGGCCGCATATTGTCGAGGCCGCATAGTCATTGTGACTGTATAGGCATCGTAGCCGCCTATGATCTCTCGTCTAGCTGTGGCCGCATGATGGTGAGGCCACATAAGATGGAGGACGTATATGGGGGAACACGTGGCATGGCATATCTTACGAAGTCATTAATGAGTTAATGTGACTTCTTATCTTTTTTTGAGCTGTCATTTGCATGACTTTCAAAAATATCTCAGCTTCATAATTGATGTGTCAGATGCCTCGATTATTGAGTAAAAATGACCTTTTCTGTGGCTCCTTGATCTGATGGATATTGTGGCCGCATATGGTTGAGGACGCATATGGGGAACTACATGGAGTTGAGGCCGCAGAGAGACAAGGCCGCAGAGTAATCAACGCGTGGCTCTGTGTGTATGATGAAGTCATTAATGTCTGACGTGACTTTTTTATCGGATTGTGTGTCTTCGTCTCTCTCACACTTTTTGAGGCAGTCATGGCAATAAGTGCTTTTGTTTGGAACTATGGCAGACCTTTGGGAACCATGTTAGGGGGCATGTATTTGACTTCGCTCTTTTTTTCTGTCAGGCCACAAGGGGATAATTATATGGCATGTCTGCAGATAAGCCGCATGACTATAGATTTTTTATGCTTCTACAAGACCCCCTTTAAAGTTTTCAAAGTGATAAGTTTGAAATACTTTGAATAAAAAGAATGGTTGATCTCTTTTTGGCCGCATGACTTAATGTGCCGCATACATACGTTGCCACATACATACATTATCGCATAGACACTTTTGACAGACTGTCAAGTCATAAATACGGAGATTTGGTTCAATCTACGAGAAGATCTCTTGGGATACTGAGTTATCAGTTGACATGGATTTATGCGTTGTCAGCCTCTTGACATTTCATGGATCTATGCGATAGGATTCAAACAGCCGCCATATTTATCCCCAACCGCATAGTCCTCATCCGATATATAGGGGTAGATAGGAGAGAGAAAATCTTTCTTTCCTTCTTATCTTCTTCTTTCTCTTCTTTTTACTGCTTTTCTGTCATGGCTCCCAAAGTTTTTTCCTCAGCCGCCGCCACCGCCAAGGGCAAGGGCAAGGCCAAGGCCATGGCCAGCAAAGGGAAAGGTTGCGCCATTACGGCGGACCCTCCGCCATTTCCCGTCGACGTTCAGCGGCCTGTCAAGGGTAGGCTGTCGGGGAAGACGAAGTGAAGTTCTGAACACAGATACAATTTTGCACAGTTGGGCGTATATGTTCGTCTATGCGCCAATTTCTCACTATCGCATGGGTAGCTCGAACCACATAGAAACTCGGTCGCATGACTACCTCTGCCGCATAACTGATCAATCCGCATGGTTTATTCGGCCGCATGGGTGACTCTTCTGCATGATTAACTATGCCATATGTATACTGCAACCGCATGGTCTTCTCGACTGCATATGTACCTAGGCCGCATATGATGATTTTGATGATCTGACCATGTTCTTTTGTTTGATTTGTAGTGACATTGCCCACTACACCCTTTGGCAAGCTAGTCTTGGGACAAAATTTGCTACCCTTGAACATGAAATTTAGGGATTTGGCAGTGGATATCAGGACTCAGGTTGACACGGGTCTTCCGTCTGAACGCCAGAAGACGGTCACTGAGCAAAAGCCTTCCTTCTTACTGAGCCAGATAAACTCGGGGGAGATTACCACTAACGATGGGAAGAGTTTCTTTAAGAATCCGTACTTCTTGTTCTCGGACACGTTAGAGTCTCCTCAAGTGGGGTAAATCAAGGAGGATTGGTCCTTTACTTTCTGTGGGAAGGAGATGACATTTCCTTCTTTCGGCTGTCACTTGACCTTGTCGGACCTAAAGGTGATGATGGATCCAAGGCGGATGGACTGGGACTTTACTCCTGAACCGTAGGGGGCTTCTCTGGGTAATGTCCGATGCGGAACTGGACAGAGCAAAGGGGAATTTTATAGCGCTAAGTATTTGCCCTCCTACTCCTTGGTGGGATTGAAGCCTGGCCTTGTAAGTAGTGAACAGATACTGAATATGAGCATATATGCAGTAGGCACCTTCCTCCATCAGGTCGCCAAGAAGGGTTCCTATCATACAGGACAGTTGCGAACTCTTAGCTAGGCCCACTACCGTGAATCCTGGTGTCGCCTGACCCTGCGGATCCTGAAGAAGTACGAGCAAGAGCTGATGACAGCTAACTTATTCTTCGCTATGAGGGGCACGTGTTATGGACTGACCATTAATCGGCCCTTATTCGTAGCTATGATGGAGTTGTACAATTGTCACACTGGGACCTTCTTTATACCTAGTGGCGAGATGGTGTTGACTTTGCATGAGATGGATGCTGCCTCCAAACTTTCATGGGGTAATTAGCCCTATAAGGAGCATACCCCGAGCAATTAGAAACTCGGGAAGTTAGAGATGGGGAACCCAAAAATCTTTGCAGTGTACCAGGAACTACTATGCCACTACGACATCTGTCAATGGATGTCAAAGAAGAAGAAGCTGTTTGAGGGGTCTTCCCCCCATATTACCATTTGGACTCTCTACCGCTTTTTGGACCTGAAGGAGTCCAAAAAAGTTCATGTTCGGATGCCACAGACTTAACAGGGAGTGGCCTACCTAATTCAGGCACAAAGAGAACCGATATTGGCAAGGAAGAAGAAGCTGAGGGTTCCACAAGCGAGAAGGAAGAGAAACCCGTCGAAAATATGACTACTCCAAAAGAGGAGCTTAGCTTCTTCTATATGGATGTGCACAAGTTGTCCACCAAAGCTGTGCTGGCGGGCTACTTGATGCTCTGGTTGCAGAATTACATTGTCCCAAGTGGGTCCGAAACCATAGATAGGATAAGTCATCCCCTCATTCTCCCGGCCGTAAAATTAGCCTTCTACCAGCGATGGTATGCATCCATAACTTTGCCCAGAAGTTCGAGGATCATCCGGGCAAGGGACATTTTAACCGAATTAAGCTCCCCTATCATTATTTGATGGGTTAGCTTCTCTTGCACCATGGTTCCTTAATGAGCCCTGGGACTGATATTGATATTGTGATGGTTGACGCCTCGATCCGTAAGTATCGGCGGATGGAGTTGAAATTCAACACATTCCCCGCAAGCAGGAGGGAGTTATCCTTTATGAATGGTTGGAATTTATTTACGTCCGAGCTGGAGTTCATAGATGAGGAGAGGAACGTGGCCTATCAGGATGCCCGAGGGAGGGGGGAGGGCTCAGAATCTGTCTGAGAGGCTCTTTAGTTGGCTTCAGGCCCTTCATCCCTTTCACCTAGTATACCAAAACCGGGGTAAGGTTTTTGTAGAGCCATATCTTCCAAGCCGGTTTGCTCGGCAGTTTAGCTACACCCAGCTCCTGTTGGGTCATCCGAGTGCTTTTCTTGGTTAAGGTAGCAGCTTGCTAGACGGGGCCCGACCTTGGAGTTATTATAATGCCACTAGCACTAAGGTCCAGTTCCGGTTGCGGATGACTAGGGAAGTACCAAGGAGGTTGTACACAACAACAAAATACTATTGCATGGCCAACTCCCAGCCGATGCACTTCAATCCAGAGAGGAGCTTCATTAAGGGTACCTTATTGATGCCTCCAGACACGAAGGCACGTCGAACACCCATGAAAGGCAAGAATATTGTTAAGTCCCTGCTTATAGAATTGGACCCCTCGACAGAGGAGACGACTTCTTCTTATAACGACCCTCTTCCTGCTAAGTCAAGGCAAAGGTCGACAAGCAGCATGCTCGTTATTCGAAGAAGGTAAGAACTGAGGATTCGGCAGCGGGATCATAAGCGAAGTCGAAGTCTTTCGTAAAAGGGACTGGGAGTCAAGAGGTAGGTCCTCTTGCATCAGGGGACTTTGAAGCGGACCCTTCTTTCGATGCTCTTGCAGTACATGTAGAATACCTTAGTTTGATTATTCCTGGTCCTCTTTATAAAAATATTTCCTCTGGTCTGTTCGACCGTCTGCAGGATCAAGGAAAGAAGGACCGCCCTCGGCGAGCGGCTGCCTAGGTGGTCTCATACAAAGAACCATAAGAGAAGACCTCATTGGAGTTCGATGTAGGTACCTCGGAATGGGTACTTGAGATCTTGGACACCCACGGTATTGATGTGGGTGCCTCGGAACCAGTATTTGCGACTTCGGAGGCTCAGGATGTGGGTGCTACTTTGGCGACACTACCTGATACTCCCTTGGAGCATATATTTATAGATAACATAGACGCCGTAGAGAGAGCTATGAAGACTCTAGGCGAGCTACAACCTACGCCGTCCCCCGCTGGTATGTTATTCTTCAATTTTACCCGAGATAAGATGTTCTGGCTTCAGTTTCATATTCTTCGGACGAAGTTAATTATTGCTTATTCCGGTCATGCATGCGTTATTGCTCCTATACGGATAGTAGATGTGGCTGTCAAGGAGAGGATCCCGGAAGAATGAGGAGGTGAGCTCGTGAGGAAGAGGCCTGAACCTTCCCTTGGCTCTAGGGATGGCAAAGAATATCTGACGAAATCTTCTACGGAGGCCGTGACGGAGGAGGTTCCTGTGGCTACGGGTCCTTCTGGTGCGACGGTTGCTCCTCTCCCTGTGGTTGTCGAACTGGCTGATGCTGGCACATCTTCAGACATCAACCTTACAGAGGTCAAGATTTCCTGACTACCGAGCACCCATATGCTTCTTTCAACTAGGCTGATGTTGTCGAATTGGTAGCTTTCATAGGCTAAAGCCTCTCGATGTTCCTCGGCTGTCGTCCTGTATCGGGGCCCTTTGTTGTTGCTTTGCCTCATCCGCGGCCAACTGTAGTCCCGACAATCAAGACTCCTTTGACTCCTTCCACTTTTACTGACTTGAAAGAAGCCTCAAAGGATACTATTCCGAACTTCTACATGCACCTGAAGTAGGGGGTGCAAACCATCTTGGGATGAGGTAAGACCTTTATTTGGTCCAAGCATTGCGCTTTTGAGGACCCTTCCTGGTCATGAGCAGATGGCTGACCTTTTGAGCCAAAAGATGGAGGAGGTGGAGCAGTGCCTAAATGAATTGCACATCAGATGCGACAGATTGATCTGGTCAATGCAGTGGAAGAGGAGCATGAGTTCCTTCTGACGTCCATGGAGCAGGTTAAGACCACTTATGCATGGAACAAGGAGGCCATGAAACAAGACTTTAAGAAGCTGGCCCTCATCAAGAATGATCGGGATGAGGCTTGTCTTGCTCGAGAGGACTCTGCAACCCATGACATGGCTGAGATCAACGAGCAAATTATGAAACTTCAATCCCAACTCGTTGTTGTAGAGGGTGACCTTCAGGAGTCTAGTCGAGAGAGGGAGGCCATATGTGAGGAAACTAGCAGGGTGGCCTAGTCTTCCGCTGCCCTAGAGAATACATTGAAGAGGCTGAAGGACAAGCATCAGGAGTACGCTCACCTTGATGATCCTGTGGCTTTAGTTTAGAAAGTTAAGTGCAGAGTCATAACGAGGATTAACGCTTCCATTGGTCAGCTCCAAAGGCGTATAGATGAATTATGCACCAATAAGGACCATAAGTAGTTTACTTTTCATTTTCTGAAAATGTCTTTTGTTCTTGTTTTAAAGTTTATTTTACGGTTGGAAGATGGATAATCCCCTAAGTGTAGTTTTCTTTATTTACCTTGGTAAAATAAAATAAAATTATTTCTTTTTGGTACCATTGTCGGGTTGACTTGATCTGTATCCTGGGAGAGAAATGACTACTACCTTCGTTTTATGTGTTGATAAGCACATAACGTGGTCACATCGTTGTGTCAGTCCAGGTCTTTGAGATGATTAGGCCAAATCCTGGAAACCATATTTTGGGTTGTATAAGAGCGAATTGTCGCATCTTGCGGAGTAGATAGTTACGACTTAGGAAGTGAGTCGACGATCCCTCGCTTATAAGTGGTGGACGATCATGAGACTCCTTACATCCATTTGTGTTTTTGGCATGATTACTTCTGGTAATGCTCCGAAGGAAACCAACACCTCTCTTTCCAAGGCTCCAGTTACCTTTGATTCCTGAGAAAATGAGAGAAATGTCTATCGCCCTGGTACGAAAGACAGAATCTTCCAGGAAGCCTTTGAGCCCCCTATTAATTTGGAGGAACAGTTTTTTGTATACGCCTCTCCTCAATTGTTTGCGCCCTCAGATGCTTGTTTCTTTCATTTTTTGGCAATGTACATCAATAATTTAGAGGACTCTGATTCCTCTTTTTCTTGACATTTATATTCCTCTTTTCTTTTTATTTTAATAAAAGGAGAAATTACTTTCATTGTACATAGTGACATTTGGGGTACTTTTACTAGAAGTGAAATGGTCATAGCACAGTATTTGTAGTTATTGTGGACATCCCACTAGGAGATTTTAGTGGACCTATTACCCTTTTGTACACTCATGGTGTACGTTATAGATTCGAAACAAACGCTGTCAGAGAAAATATGGACGTGATAGGTTTTGTGGATAGTAAGGACATCCCGCTGGGGGATTTTGGTAGACCTATTACCCTTTTGTGCACTTGTGGTACGAGTAATAGATTCGAAACAAACCCTATCAGAGGTAATATGGACGTGATAGGTTTTGTGGAGTTAGCACCGCGGGCATACTTCGGATTGGGTATGGGTGATAAGTTAGAAGACAATCGATATCAGAGGTAATATGGATGTGATGATCGATGGTCAATGCCAGAAAGTTTGCTCAGAGGTAATATGGATATGCGACTCCGCCGGAGTAGTGTATTAGAGCGACAGTCCACAGATAATGTGGACATGAACAAGCGCCCAGGAAGATACGATCAAGTTTGGTAATAGAGTAGTACCAGTCTAATTTAGATGTAGTACTTTTTGAGGAACTTACCGTTGATAGGCATCAGGAGCAAGCCACCGTTGGATTTTGCTAGCCAGTATGTGCCGTTGGAAAATACAGTTCCCACAATAAATGTGCCCTCCCATTTAAGGTTAGAATTTGTCGGCCGTCTTGTGAGTCATAACCATCGGTCTTCTTACTGTTAAGATGAGGTCACCCACTTGAAACTTTCTCTCTTTTACCCGTTTATTGAAGGATCCAGAGAGACGCGCTTGATACAACTTTATGCGTTGTTGAGCAAAGAGCCGTTTCTCTTCGAGTGCTTCCAACTCTTGTAACCGTAGATGTTGGTTGTCATACATGGTTAGTTGGTTAGAGAGAGCTACTCGTAATGAGGGGATTTAGATCTCGAGCGGGAGTACCACCTCACTTTTGTACACCAAAGAGAATGGCGTGTTACTAGTAGTTGTTAGAACTGTTGTATGGTAGGCCCAGAGATATTCACCCAGCTTCTCGTTCCATTTGCGTTTATTGGAAGAAATAAATTTCTTAAGGAGCTTGATGATGGTTTTGTTGAACGCTTCTGCCAGACCATTTGCTGCAGAGTTGTATGTCGTAGAGGCTATATTTTGGATTCAGTTCTTGTCACAAAACTGATAGAAGGCGTGACTTGCAAACTGTGGACCATTGTCGTGGACGATCCTACGCGGCAAGCCGAAGTGATATATGATGTGATGCTTGACGAAGTTAATCACATTTGATTTTTTGACTTCAGCGAGAGGAACAGCTTTCTCCCACTTGGAGAAGTAGTCGGTGCTCGCCAAGATGAATTGATGTCCTTTTGATGAAGGCAGACTGATTGGCCCGATGATATCCATTCTCCATGCCTCAAACAGCCAAGATGCTTCCGTTGGGTATAGGAACTCAGATGGATAGTGGATGAAGTCTGTATAGATTTGGCATGCTTGGAACATCCTCGTGTAATCAACAACATCTGCTACCATCGTAGGCCAATAGTATCCCATTCTCTGAAGACGGTCCTGTAGCTTTGGACCGGGTTGATGCACCCTGTAGACACCATCGTGAGCTTCGTAGAGGGCTTATTTTTCCTTTGTGTTCGACAATCAACAGAGCAGAATGTCATCATAGGGCCGATGGTAAAATATTTTGGTCTCAGTGTCATAATATAAATGGAGGAAGAGTCTTCTGATTGAAGTAGCTTCATTTGGGTTTTCAGGAAGAATTCCATAGACTGCATAGTCGATGAATGGAAGCGTCCAATCATAAGTCCCGGTGTCGACCTCCGCTACATAGCTGAGTCATAAGCATAGGTTACTTTTGGGACAGACCAGCGCTTGACTGATCACCGTGATTAGCTGATGGATTTTGTCTGGGACTGCAAAGGAAGCAGTAAGGCCGGCTAAAGTGTCTACCTTAATATTTTGCAACCGAGGGAATATCTCAAAATTTGTGATAATGTTAAGTGCAGCTTGGTGGTAGGGGATCAAGTCTTCGTTTCAGACTTTATATACTCCCCGGACTTGATCGACGATTAGTTGAGAATCGTCGTAGGCCTCCATGTACTCTAATCCAACTTACTTATCTCGTTGGAGTCCGATGATTAGGGTATTGTATTCTACCATATTATTGGAGCATGACTACGTGAGAGAGTATGCATGATTGATGATGAGGCTGTATGGGAAGATCAACATTATCCCGACCACAGCGATAACGTTACCTTTGTGCCCCGCTCTTGAAACACCGTCAAAGAATATTCACCAAACTACTTTGTATAAAATAATATTGTCGTCAGCCACTTCGTATGGAATCCCTTCATAGAGCTTTAAGGTTTCTGACCCCGGGTGGGCTGCCAGAAAGTTGGCCAATGCTTGACCCTTGACGGCCTTCTGTGGGACGAATACCATACCATATGGAGATAATAGTATTGCCCAAGTAGCCAAGTGGGAACTAAGTACCCTAGGTTTGGTCATGAGGAACTTAAGGGGGGTGACTTACGAGATTACATGAATGGTCTGTCCAGTCACGTAGTGTCGAGTTTTCTGGATCACGAATACCAGCGCAAGGCACTCATTCTCTACGACGGTATACCTACGCTCTGGGCCGACCATCATCCGACTGAGGTAGTATATGGACTTCTCGTGGCCTGAATCACTATTCTGGGATAACAGGACACCAAGAGAGTGATCCATCGAGCATACATAGAGTAGGAATAGCTTTTACATGACCGGGGCCACCAGCATATGAGGGTTTGATAAGTATTCTTTGATGTTGTTGAATGCTCGTTGGCACTCTTTATTCCAAACAAAGAAGACACCTTTCTTAATGAGCTGTGTAAACGGCCGGCAATGTCCAGAGAGGTTTGATATGAACCTCCTGATGTATGTCGAACTCTCTTGGAGGCCGCGTAGTTCCCAGAGGTTCCTTGGTGGATTCATCTCCAAGATGGCCTTGGTCTTGTCGAGGTTTATGTGAATACCCCGGGAAGTGATGACAAAACCCAAGAATTTGTCTCTGGAGACTCCCATGAATGACGTGGTAGGGTTCATCTTGAGGCGGTGTGCATGCATTAAGTCAAACACAGTCCTTAGGTCTTGGAGATGATCATCTTTAGAGCGACTCTTGACGGTGATGTCGTCGATATAGCATTCCACAGTCTTGTACAGATGTTCACAAAAAATGATGCTCATAGCTCACTGGTATATAGTACCTACATTATTTAGACCGAAAGGCATGACTGTGTAGCAGTATAGGCCTATCTGGGTCCGGAACAATGTATGTTTCTCATAGTTGGAAAATATCTTGATTTGGTTGTAGCCTGAGAAGCCATCCATGAAGAACATATTCTCAAAGCCATAAGTGTTGTCGATCATTACGTTAGTGATTGGAAGAGAGAATTTATTTTTAGGATATGCCACGTTTATATCACGAAAGTTGATGCAGATTTAGATCTTTCCATTCTTTTTAACGACAGAACGATGTTGGCTACCCAGTTGGGGTATTGTACCTCGTGGATGAAGCTATTAGATATTAGCTTGTTGACTTCAGCTTTGATGGAATCCATCATGTCTGGCCGGAACCGTCATTGTTATTGCTTGACTTGTTGGGCATTTGGCAGAATATTGAGTTTGTAGACCGCGATTTGGGGATCCAGTCCTGGCATATCTTCGTAACTCCAGGCAAAGACATCGATGTATTCCCTGACGAGTTGTAATAGTAATTTTCGATCTTCGCCAGTCAGACTTTTGTTGACGAAGATAGGCTTCGGGGAGGTCTTGTTACCTATATCGACTTGTACAACTTTGTCCTTGGTAGGAAGTTCTCACTACTCAAATATTATCTTACATTGTGAACCAAGACTTTGCGTCCAGGGTTCCATTTCAAAGAGCCCGGGTGGATCCTCGTTGTCTTCCTCAAGGTCGACAGACACCATGTTGGAGGACAGTATTTGTCTGAGCACGTCCCCGACGTTGATGTCGGAGTCCCAAGCTGAAGATTTGGAAGAGTGTGAATGCACTTCATCTTGTTTATCTGAGACCTCGAGGGTTATAGGAGGCGTTAGATATCCTAAGCCATGCTTAGTCTAATGATAGTAATCCTCGGGCTTGCCTGCCGGGAAAGAAAGTCGTAAAGGCGATCTTCGGCCTTTGCATGGTTCAATCCCTCAGTGACCTTCAGGTTGTATCCCATGTTTTGGATAAGATGTAGGGCTTGTGAACTGTACCGGTAGAGTGGCATTCTGCCTACCTCGAATTCTGGTTCTACTTTCTTTGAGATAAAGGACCGGGGGCATTCCATTCTGCCAAAGATGATGAGCTTATCTCCCTTCTTCCTGCGTGGGACTAAGAAATAAGAATTCGGACTAGAGCAAAGCCGATGCATGGTGTAGGTAGTGGTCACTTGTGTGTGCAGATGAAGGCCCATACCATGCTCCAGGAAGTAGAGTGTACTTATATGCATATGCTCTGAATAGTTCATAGATAGTCCTTTATTGAGAAAATATGGTATTTTTCTAGCATAATTACATCATCAGGGGAAGGGATGTTGATATTAGCAGATATAAACTCCTCCATCTCATCCTTCTCCTCGGCTACCCCCAGCACAAGCAAAGTCTTTGGTGGTTTTCTTTGTAATTTTATCACCAAAGGTTCGGAAGCTGCAGCTGCAGTCGAATCTTCCTTTGGTATTCAACTCGGCCTGTGATGGTGAACAACCATAGGTTTGGAAGGCGTAGATAATGTGGGATATTCTTTTGGTGGTCGATCCGGCCTACGAAGGTGAATAACCATTGGTTTTGACGATGCTTAAGGTATAGGAGATTCAGGTACCTTCCCGTACGATTTGACGATAAGGGTTGCGACCACATCGGGAGTGCGATCCTTGAGGCGTATTCTTATGAGCACCTCGGGTGTTGTCGTGGCCTCGGCTTCATCGTAGGCTTCATTGGCGCCTTCTTCTTAACGAGATTTCTTGTAGAGGATCAAGTCAGAGTAGTAAATTTTGATTCCATTAAATGAATCAATATCAGCAAACTCCGTCTTGATGAAACCGTGTTCGTCGACATATTTTAGGCACCTGTGGAAGGTGGATGGCACGATTTTGTGTTCATGTATCAATGGACATCCCAATAAGACGTTATATGACGTATCTACGTTTATGACATAGAAAGTGACTTCTATTCTCAAGTTGCCAATCTAGAATTTTAGGCAGATTTTGCCCAGAGGGTAGCTCCTTTCTTTGTTGAAGCCACTGGTGGAGGTATTGGTGGCCGCCAGATGATGCATTAGGATCCCCAAGGTCTGAAGCAAACTTCTCAGGATGATGCCAATCGATGATCCTGGGTCAATATGCATCCAGTCCACCTTGATGTCGCCAATATATCTTGTGTAGCAAAGGGGCTAATCGTGCCTATTGTTTTTGAGCAACATGTCCTGTTCCGTAAAAGTGATGTTGGGTATCGCATCCATGACATTGTTATAATATAGAAAAGCAATAGGATCTTCGGTTGGTGGCTTGACTTGTACTAGGTAGATATCGGCAATCTGTAGTACCTCACTCAGGGCATCCCTTAGAGAGCCGCAAAAGCTCAAATAGCGACAATTTTGCCGGAGTGTTGGCTAATTGTGCGAAGATTTTGAAGTTATAGTTCATAGCTTGTGTTGCATCCCTGTGCAGCGGTTTATCAAAGCGTGTCTCCTTCTGTTTAGACTTGCCCGCTGGTTGAGGCTGAGATAGCCCAGGACCAGTGGTGGTAGGCACGATAATTGGGGGCGTATTACTGTGCATTGGTTGGTACATTACGCCTGACCTTGTTGTACCTGCTACCATCTCTTCAACCAAGGTGGAAACTGTATAACAGGATTTAAATTTTCTCCCCTTGGACTTGGAGATGGAGGATATCGCCGGCTGCGTCAAGTATGACATGAGGTCGGGATGGACCCACATGACCACCCCATGTAGTGTGGTAAGAGGTATTATCCCGGCCGTCTGGTCTCGAGCTGGTGGAAGGTTGACCACCTCCATTGTTGCCTTTGGGACTGGGACCACTCCGTCTTGGGCTTCCGTTGGGGGAAAGTTTCCAAACTGGATGGACACCATATTGGCGGCGACTATCACATCTTTAAATTCCAGGAATAGAGACTTGGTATCTATCAGGCGTTGGATGTACCACTTCAGAGTATAGCACTCATGTGTCGGGTGGTGGACGTAGCGGTGAAAGTGATAATACTTTGGTTTGGCCATTTCTGCCGCCTCAGGCTGACGTCTGACGTCGGGGAGCCAGATTTTTCCTTCCTGCATCAGCATATCGAAGATGGGTTTTGGAGTTTCTGTCAGCTTTTTCTCAGGCTTTTTGGTCAAGGTAGCGACCATAGCCTATTTTCCCTTTCCATCACGGCTGCTATTGCCGCCATTACTGTTATTGTTGTTGTTGGGATGCTTGCCCTTTTCCTCAGCAGTAGGGATATGGATCCCCAAGTACCGAGCGCCCTTGAGCTTCTTCTCAGCGTTGATAACACTTACGATGATTGTTATCCAGTCTTTGAACTCGCTCTCTCCCATCCAGAGGCTGATAGCCGAAAGCATATTTTTTTGGCACATTTATATTAGTGTGGCCTCAGGATTGCCAGAAGGCAACCTTAGTGTGGCCTGTAGGAACCGCTCGATGTAATTTTGTTTCAGTTCCTTCCACCTTGGGCCACGTCCATCAGAGAAAATATTATCATATCATTTCCTACCTCAAAGAATCTATTAAGGAATAAATACTTGAGGTCATCGAATGATAAGATACAGTTATCTTCGAGATTTCATAACCAATCGAAATCAACCCCCGCCAATAACCTGATGAAGAGCCTGGTAAGGATAGCATCGCTGCGGGGTAAGTGTCCTATTATAATCTCGAAGTAGCTCATGAACCGGCGATGAAGGACTTTCCATCAAATGTGTTTATGTTGAAGGGCTTGTACTTGGGCTGATATGGTACATCCCTCCATTCTATCGGGTATGGTTGCTGCACCCGAGATCAAGTAGTGAGTCCCAATTGCTTATAGAATCTAGGTGAGCCCAAAGTTCTCGGACCTCCTCCCTTGCTTCCTTAGCTTTATCTCCTGTCGAAGATGTAGACGAGCTAGGTAGAAGAGGATCACTGGCCACAGGTGGAGCGGTCATGTTTGAATCTCCATTGGTCCCGGGGTCAAAGTTTGCTTGCCCAGAGGCCCTTGCTGGCTGGGAGGCCATATTTGCCTTGATTTTTAGCATTGTCTGGGTCAGAGCTTGCATTAATGCACTCATTGTATGCATCATGGCCTCGAGATGATGCTGGTTACTGGGGCCTTCATGGTCATCTTCGGCCATGTATATCGTTCTCACACGTAGAGAAATAGACAGGATAGTGGATGTCGTGCTCCCCGTCTCATACCCTTGTAGTGAGTAATCTTTTAAGGAGGGCAGGTGAAATTGTGTCCTCTTTGGATTCGGAGGGCATACTAGCCCCAGCATAGAAGATTGAATCATTTTGGTGGGAGTAGCTACCCTCTGGGATCTCGGAGTCCATTCCTTGGTAATCGTTGTCTTCTCGGAATGTCAGGTTATTGCGTACGTCTAAGGGGATACTACCCCCAGCTTGGGCCACCCCGAGTTGTTCTGAGAAAGAACTACCCCCAGGTGCTGACAGCTTCTTCCTTGAGCGGGTTCCCTAGAAGACGCCTTTCGCAGGTTCCATTTTCAGCCCTCTGGGTAGTCCCCTTCATGACGTAGTGGTAGAGAGCGACGGACTGGAGGTATTTGACTTCTTTCCTCCCTTGGTGATGGGGAGTTTTCTAGTTGAGAAGCATAAGGCAAAGCGTAATTCCTCCTCCTCTGGTACTTGCACCTGATCTTCGAATTATTGCCGGGTAGGTGCTTTCTGGTGCAGTCGCTGGAAGGCCGGCTGCTTGTTTATGGGTGCTGCAACTTTATTGCAGCAGTAGTTGATAATGATATTGGCGCAGCAGTGCCTTGGAGAGGGATCATTATACGCCGTAGTTGTTTCCCTTTCTTAGCTCTTGTGAGTAATCACGTCACTAAAATTATATGAAGGGTGTTTTACCTTTGTATCCTCTTTATGAGTCCGGGTATCCCGGGCACACGGATGCACAGGTGTTGTATTTTCTCCCTGACCTGGGGTTCGTACACGAACTTGCCTCGAGGTATCGGTGGAAGACTTTTGAGATGGACCCTATCCATTGGTCCCTCTAGGCTTGACACATGGGTCAGTCATGTACAACTTTTTGTCAGAAGATCGTGTAATAGTTAGCGATGCCTGTTGGCGGTCGATCGTATAAGCAGTTGCATAAGTTTGTCGGGCTCTCACTGCCCTAGACTTCTTTTGCTTTGTAACCGTAGACACTTAGTCTGAAGTGTCTAATTTTGGATTTTTACTATTCTCAGTGGGTCGCATAGGATCTGCGTTGCATAAGATATGGTCAAAAATAGAGTTTTTGTTGCTATCAGAGCCGCATACGACCATCTGTCTGCGTCTCTGAGTTGATGTTGCATGGATAGTCTTATGCAGCCTTCTTTTTGGCCCCATAGAAGCTGCCTCAGCACTAGAACGTCTGACATTATAGTATTTTTCTCTACTAAAGTTCGGGTGCGGAACAGTTTTTGCATCAGCCATGGATGCCGCATAGACATGGATATTCTGGGTTTTTGTCCGATGGCCATCATCTGTAAGAGAGTGAGAGACGGAAAGCATCTGCTCCGTAGCTGGGTGAGGTGCAGCGTCCTTGGCCATCCACGTTCTGTGGGTCTTGTTGGGCTTGGCTATCCTTGGCAAAGGATTATCACTTCATTCGGAGAGCATTTCCTCGAACACTTGGTGGTCGAAGCGGACCACCAGAATCTTTTGGATTAAGCCGAGGTTAGCCACATCGGATTACGTCACCAACTTCTCAACAGAGGAGAAGGACGTCCCTAGCAGAGTCACCATCGTATTTGCCATTTAAATCAAAAAGAGAACTGAAAGAACTAGATTGGATTAACAAACTAAGAGAAAGGACAAAGAAGTCCTAGATGATGATGTAAGTACAAATTTATTTTGTGGGATGACGATAGAGGGTTAGGGGTGTAGCAACTCTCTTTACTTTGTAGACGACCCAATGCAGAAGCTCTTCTCTCTTGCTCGAGTGCAAATCCGCAGATAGCCAGCCTGGGGTTTGGGTATGGTACCCAGTTATTTATAGCCGTCCTGTAGACGTATTGTAGATGCCGCATATGTTTATGTTTGGTGGCAGCATATGACCACTTTTATAGTATGCGCTAGTAACGTAGCCACATGATGCCGGCAAGCCGCCACGTGGGTTTGGTTGAGATATTTTGTTGATGAGATCTCGGTATTGTTTTAACCTGTTGCATGCATGACTTGGTCAGATAAACACGTAGTCCGCAACAACTGTACGAATATCTCTTTGGTCGTAACAGAAAAATACTATGGATCAACGGCCTCCTAGCAGTCTTGGCCGCATATGTATTCTGGCCGCATAATCTTACTGAGGCTATATATTGTCGAGGCTGGAT
The DNA here is from genome assembly GCA_036927795.1 of Iris macrosiphon. Lineage (NCBI taxonomy): Eukaryota > Viridiplantae > Streptophyta > Magnoliopsida > Asparagales > Iridaceae > Iris > Iris macrosiphon. Next base: position 35,604,075 of record JAYESA010000003.1, read on the forward strand.
AGTCGTTGTGGTCACATAGGCGTCGTGGCCGCCTATGAGGTCTCGTATGGCTGTGGCCGCATGATGATGAGGCCGCATAAGACGGAGGAAGAAGGGAAATCATGTGGCATAACACATCTGACGAAGTCATTAATGAGTTTATGTGACTTCTTTGTCTTTTCTTGAGCTGTCATTTATACGACTTTTAAAAATGTCTCGGCTTCATGATTGATGTGTCAGATGCCTCGATTATTGAGTAAAAAGGAGCTTTTATGTGGCTCCATGGTCTGATAGATATTGTGGCCGCATATGGTTGAGGCCGCATATGGGAACTGCATGGAGTTGAGGTCATAGAGAGACAAGGCCGCAAAGAGGCAAGGCTGCAGAGTATTCGACGCATGGCTCTGTTCGTCTGATGAAGTCATTAATGCCTGACGTAAATTTTCTATCGGATTATGTGTCGCCATCTCTCTAATATTTTTTGAGTCAATCAGGGCATTAAGTGCTTTCTTTGTAACTATGGCAGACCTTTGGAAGGCATGTCAGAGGGCATGTATGCGACTCGACTCTCTTTGTCTGTCCAGGCCGCATGTGGGATGACTATGCGGCCAGCCTACATATAAGTTGCATGACTATAGATTTTCTATGCTTCTATAATAGGGTTGTATATGGCTTTACCTGGTTTCACATAACTTTCCTTGGCTTCACCTGGATTGACATGGGTTCACTTGGCTTTACCAGGCTTCACTTATTTTTACGTAGATTGATTATTGTCGTGGCATACATGAGTCCGGTTGCGCAATGTATATTAAACCTATTTATATTTCTATTATAACTTGATTTATCTGCATCATGTCTAGGATGGATTTTACAGTATGCTATACTCGGTTTCATACAAAGAACTGCTAGGGGTTAAGTAACTAGAGATTCACTTAGTACATGGCTAGGAATTTTTCTAGATTGTATGCAGTCCCGGTTATTCGTACTGTTATCTTCAGGAGTATCCAGTGGTTTATATTATTACATATCTTAAGGAGTATCCAGTAGGTTGTGTGTATGGATATCCCGGATGGACTGCAGGGGCATGTGATCCGAAGGAACTCTAGCATCGCATTGTATTATAAAGTTAGTAATTAAGGATTGTGATAACCCTAGTTAGTTAAAGTATCAAGCCTACTTACATGATTTGCCGTGATTGATGGATGCTAGTTAGTCCAGGCTTTACATGATTAAACCTTTACTTCAGCACTTGTTATTTCCTTATTGATTATCATATCCGGATATATCTCATTACAGGTTTTACAGTATTTATTATCCTGAGATCTTTTATATTCAGTATTTACTTTCTAGTACTTGTATTGCTTGTGTTGTTGGTTTAAGTTCCTAGATTGGCTTTTTTATGGTACTTGCTATTTGGGGGTCTGACCCCACTGGTTTTGTATGGCCAGATCCAATAGCAGCACCGGAGGATCTTTCATACTTTCTTTAGGATGGTTGCTACCAGTAGCACCAGACCGCTTGAGTGGGTTTTCTTTCTTCCCCACCCTAATTTACATTCTATTTTATGGACGCTTAGCCACCAAGCACGTATTTAGCTCATATTTGGTTTGATCAATTATCCTATGGGCATTAGCATGATTGACAGATCCTAGGGTTGATTATCTATGACTCAGGTTCTAGCTAGTTTATTCATTTTGTGTTTACCAGCATCATAATTATTTGTATATTATAGTTTGGGATACTTTACTATTATATTTCAGCTGATCTTATATCCTGTTATTATTCATGTTGTTCTTATGATTGAGATACTAGGGTTTGTTGGACCTAGGCTTGATTGTTGGTTTGTAGTAGTAACCCCTCATATCTTACAACTTTACCGTATATGAGGAGTACTAGAGTGCTCTTAGTATACGTAGCTGGCCTTGTCTGTCCCTCTTTTCGGTATTCTGGTTCTGGAACGTGATACGGTTTTAGTGGTGGCCCATGCAGGTCTGGCTGAGCGGATTATGTCTGTATGGGCAGATTTGATCTGGTTTTTTGCAAATATGTGGGGGTAGTTGCTGTTGCTAGATATCTCAATCTTAAAATTGTTCCCCTTGATCCCGAGTTATTTTTTCCATCCTTGATTCTTGATATGATATCTGCTTATTCGTTGATCTATCATGTTCTTCGATTGACTTTGGTTTCCTTAACTTTCAGTGGCACAGTTCCTGTTACTATCGGCCAGATGGATCGAGTGCAGCTCAAAGAGGGTCAACATTCGGGAGCCCAGCATGTTCTTGGAGATCAGCCTCATCATTCAGGGGAAGAGTCTAGAGTAGATCTTAAGGCAGATCGAACGGTAGTACCGAACCAGCAGGCAGCAACTGTGCACCCTGTTCAACCCGAGTAGCTAGAGGATGTTGCCCGAGCACTGATGGGTGTCCTTTGAGGTTTCATGATGACCAACAACCCAATAGTGATGTACTAACATAGTCGGTCCAGACAATATTAGAGGAGGTGGTTCTCAAATCCATAATTCTACGACCAGCTTCAAGCATCTCAATCCTCCTTACTTTTATGGTACAGAAGACGTGATTTTGTTCGATGCTTGGCTGTAGTGTAATGACCAATTATGTTTAAGCGGATAGCTGATTCAAATGGAGCAAGAGCAATGAACCGACCTGCTTTGCTCAGCGAGAAGACTCATTTAAGGCAAAGGATTTTCAGACTTGGCCCTTCAGGAGTTCAGACTTAACTTTCAAAGGCTCGCTTGGAGTATCGCTCGACCGAGGTAAATTATCGCTAAGGTGGGTGCATGCACACTTAAAATATGGACGATCCATGCTAGTCGCTAAGTGAATTACCCTTGCATTCTAATAAAGAATACAACTATCTAAGGTAATAATCCCATCTTGTATTGATTGTGTTAGAACATAAAAAAGAAACTTGGCTTAAAATATGGAACCTCGCATGCTACCTTAGATTCGTGCAAGTAGACCCCACTATGCCTTGAGTAGATCATTATATACTCTTCGTAGTACACTGCTTCACATGTTTACACTATTTGCCTTATGAATTATGACGCTTGATATGTACCTGTATGGCTTCACTCCTCGCACTACCCCTTAGATCCGTGCTAACATAAATGCTTATGTTTCATATAAATGCATGATTGCATGCTTACATGATAACTTGTACTTGTTTGCCTCATTACAATGCTTGTGACATAATTCATGCCACGACCCCTGGTAATACTATCTTATCTGTATTAATCCAATTCACCGGAAGACTATCTAATAGTCGTTTGGTGCATGTATAAACCTGAAAGTGTTCAAGATCGTTAGGTCGCCAATGCATCTCCGAACTAGGGTATTGCACCATCTCAAGTTTAACTCGGAAGAAGAATCATGTCAAGCAAAGCAAGAATCACATCTCGTGGAGCATACTTGTTCTGAACAAGAATCAAGAATTAACATGTCATATCATGAATCCCGTGAATCTGAGACCCAAGACTTGCATGTAGCAGACAACTTGTGCATAAGGTATTCAATATGTTCCTGCGGACGGTCTCCGGGCCATTGGGGCCGATCTGATCCGGACGAAACATCTTTAGTTTGCCTATTTCGGGAAGGATAGTGTGATGTGATGCCTCGTTCCTTGAGTCACAAACCATTCTTTCTCTTGACTACAACCCGTCCTTTATGGCTATGCCAGCAACTCATTTTCATATAGATAAGTCATCCTCGCTTAGCGGTAATCCGCGTGCGAGATAATGCATCTCATCCTGGAACACTAGAACGAATATGAGTATTAGACATTTGTGCATACTTGTACAAAATTGAACACTTGAACATCTTCTGCAACACACCTGAGTTTTCGTATAACTCGTGCACCTGAAACAGAATCCCACTCGTAACAGTCGTGTTTGCTTAAGCAACTTAACTTGGATTTCATATATATACCTTCATGCTTGGTTTAACATGATTTTATCATTCGACAGGAAAGGACGAATGGTAAGTTGGTAAGTCTCACCGTGTTACTCTTATATCATCTGGCGTACTGCCACACGAGTTAGGCTTGTACATTAGGCCATAAAATTGATCCTAAGGCAAGACTAGAAAAATAACTTAATTGATGTTGTACGAAAATTTTATAACGTGTTTGGATTTATCGAGTGGGCGAGAAGCCTCCCCACCAGTGCATTCATGTACTGATAACACACCAGATTGCTTGCAGGGTGCAGAAGAATCTCGATCGGTACAGAAACCCCCTTCGTGTGAGCTAAGGCATAGAGTTCACTCTGGAGCCTTATAGCGTTACGTCTAGAGCTGAAGTGCATATACAAGACATAATATTAGAATATTGCCAATGTATTATTCCATAATTGTAGCCACTTGGCACGCTTTTATTGTTTCGAGAGAGAGAGAGGACTTGAGCGACTTGTAATATCGGCCTAGCGACGCTTGTAATACTGATTCAATACCAATAAAGTGCTTGTTTTACTTCCAGAACTTGTGTTATTCAATGCTTCCATTATTGATGACTTTGTGAACTTTTTACCAATTGCCTGTTCATTTCTTATTTTGCTGCATTCAGACTATTTGTGCAACTCTATGGCTTAGATATTTTATCGCCTATTCGGATCATGGCCTTGTACGGGCTCAGGTTCTGCTCATGCAGCATCATGTACAGATGGGTAAGATCGTCCCATGGGAGTACTGGCACGGTGATTCGTGCCTAGCTCGGACGGTCGAATCCTGCGGAAGATCGGGGAGTGATATATTGGTATAAGAGCATCGACTTTACGTCTTTGGACTTTGTATCGATTTTCTCAGTTTCAAAAGCTCGTTCATGGGTTATGTGCATACTCTCTCTCTCATTGACCTTTTGGGATATTCTATACAATGAGTCTAAATACTTTCAAAAGTTGTATGTGATTGATATGATTGCTTGTACTGGATAGTTATACAAAGACCCTTATTCTGACCTGTGTTAGACTTTATGGGAATAGACACGTGCTAGAATTTGTAAGTTATGTGTGAACCCAAATATCTATACATGATTCCCAGTTGGTTAGTGTGTGAGATAGAATATCGTTCAGACGTTTAGCTATGCACTAAGCCTTTTAGCTAAGTTGTATAGAGTATCGCACGCCAAGACCCTTTTTGGTGCTAGAAGTTTGCAAGCGAGATTGGGATATCATTCAGAAAAGGATAATCAGACTTAGATTAGCAACCGATAGAAATATTATCTGATTATCGCTAAGGCGAATATAGATATCGTGCTTGGATTTTGAGAAATAGCTCGGACGGTATTTCGTGTCGGCAGATACAAATCAAATTTTATTTTCTTGGATGACTATAACCAGGAATATATATATAAGACTAATATTTATTGTAGCGATGCCTAGGTATCATGCAAGAATTCTAAGGAACGACTCGGTGAATATTCTAGTAAGTGATGCGAACATGATTGAGGATTTAATTGAATAACTCAATTTCTGAGTGGTGTATGGATCATTTTGGAAATGTTCCAGCGAATTCATAGGTCTCGTGCGATAGTTGGTTTGAACGATTAAGAATGTCTTGAATAAGTGATAAGGCTTATATCGAATAGGGATTCAAGGTAATAAAATCATTATCTTGGTTAAGAAAACTTGGTAGATCGTACATGCGATTTTGAATTAAATCAAAAGATTTAACTTGAGTAGGATATCGCTCGATATAAGTTAGCTTGAGAAAGGAATATTGTGGTTCGATAAAAGAGGTAAGATATAACGAATTCGATATGGAGTTTAGAAGAATGATCGTGAATCTAATTCGAAAGATAACTCTCAATAATTAGTTCCAGCCGAGAACGATTATCCTGCGAGAGTGCTGGCATGGTGATTCACGCCTGGCGGTAATAATCGAACTCGCAGGAACATATTCAGTGATTATTCAAACGAACTCGATGAATGGAATGTAACGAAAGTGTTTAGACTTTGGCTTGAGTACTTGAACTAATTTATTTGAGGAATGCCAGAAGTAGACTACGGATTGATCGAACGGTAACACTGAAGTTGGATTAGTGGCTAGACGAATTATGATTATGACATGAACGGACATGACTTAAAGGATATATATCTTGGATGGAGCAAAATATAATGATAAGGTATCTCAATCATTTCGATGATAACAATGACGTCGAAGTTCTTATCTTATGCGAGCGTAATTCCATGCTCGTATATACGTCACGCCCGAATTAGGACAATTATCTAGCGAGTGTGTTGGCATGGTGATCTCTTATCCAGTGAGGATGATCAAACTTGTAGGATATCGGAGCATGACAATCAAAGGATCGTCTTAAATTGTGGTTCGATATGATAAGACAAATTTAGGAATGCAAGTGAATCAAAAGTGTTTCAAGGATAAGTTAGTCTAGAACCTAGAGTAAGACAAGCTTGACGGTTTAATGAATGAATACATGAATCTTATTAGACAACTTGGATTTATGATTGAGATCAGTGATTAGAAATTTAATCGTGACTTGGTGGTTTAGACTTATAATGGACAGGTAGATCCTATTACATATTTGAGGAGATAGACTATGCGAATTGCTAGGCTTGTCATGACACTTGGATATATCATGAATTTGACTGAACGGAATTGGACCCTGTACAAACGAATGTGTTATTGTGAGTAGAATGATATATGCTCGATGTTTAGAAATCTAAGTAAAATGAGCCTGGATAGAATATCCCATGCAAATGAATAATGATTTGACATTAGGAATTGGGGTAAGCATCGTAGGACAAATTTGTACGATGAATCGTGTGCTTGAACCTATACCTATGACCTTGTGAGCTGACCTAGTAATTAGGCAGACAACCCTGTGTCGAGTGAAAGAACTTGTGTAACCGACTTCAGAGTATTGCTTGGGCAAGCCATAGAACTGGGGCAGCAAGACTTGGAACGGTAAGTGTATGCTATGTTTGACACAAAAAGAATATACGATAGAACATGGACGCTTGTCGGTAGATCGGACAGATCGTACTTGACGATAGTATAATGCTTGATTTGAGTGGGATTGGAATAACTTGGAATTTTATTGACCCTGTTGGAGGTATCATCGTGATTTATAAGACGAGAACCCTTGAGATTTTTGCAAGTAGCTTATCCGTCTTCACTATCGCTATGTTTGGTTGAATGCATATGTTTGAGGGATGCCTTGAACGTGTTCATGACCCAAGACTCAATAATTTATTGAACTTGAGTGCAAAGACTTCGCTATCGCTAAGTTGTTTGACATGCATATGTTTGTGGGACGCTTTGAATATGTGTACAATCTAGACTCGCGATATACTGATCTCGAATACTGGTACAAGTGAATATATTAAATTCGCATGGATGAGTATAAATATTTGGATAAGTTTGACTTAGACTTAGATCATCATTCAAGATGGATCATACCATACCTCGCGTTAAGAGATATATGTTCCGCGCTAAGGTGCAGAAGAGACCGAGTCAGAGCTTGGATTGAATGATAGAGTCATTCCATGAGACCGACCCATCACACACGCGACATAGATTGTTATGCTTGAGATAGATTCGATAATGCGATGGAACGGTTTGCGCTCAGGAAGTATCGAGGAAAAGACTTTTTCTAAGTGGTGTATAAGTTAATGACCCATTCCGTTCAAGCGGATAGCCGATTCAAATAGAGCAAGTGCAACGACCTGACCCGCTTTGCTCAGCGAGAAGACTCGTTTGAGGCAAAAGATTTCTAGACTTGGCCCTTCAGGATTTTAGACTTAGACTTTCAAAGGCTCACTTGGAGTATCGTTGGACCGAGGCGAATCATCGCTAAGGTGTGTGGCTACGATGAACTTGTCTTTGCTTAACCTGCATACTTAAAAATATGGACGATACATGCTAGTCGCTAGGTGAATGACCCTTGAATGCTAATAAAGAATATAATCCACCTAGCTAAGGTATTAATCCCATCTTGTATGGCTTGTGTTAGAACATGGAAATAAAACTTGGCTTAAAATATGGACCCTCGCATGCTACCTTAGTTTCGTGTAACTAGAGCCGCTATGCCTCGAGTAGATCATTATATGCTCTTCGTAGTTCACTGCTTCACATGTTAACACTATTTGCCTTATGAATTATGACGGTCGATATGTCCTTGTACGGCTTTACTCCTCACACTACCTCTTAGACCCATGCTAACGTAAATGCTTATATTTCATATAAATGCATGCTTTCTTGCTTACATGCTAATTTATACTTGTTTGCCTCATTGTAATGCTTGTCACATAATTTATGCCACGACCCCCAGTAATACTATCATGTCTGCATTCATCCAATTCACCAGAAGACTATCTAATAGTTGTTCCGTGCAAGTATAAACGTGAAAGTATTCGGGACCGTTAGGTCACCAAGGCATCTTCAAACTAGGGGATTGCACCATGTCAAGTTTAACTTGGAACAAGAATCATGTCAAGGAAAGCAAGAATCACAGATCGTGGAGCATACCCGTTCTGAACAAGAATCAAGAATTAACATGTCATGTCATGAATGCTATGAATCTGAGACCTAAGACTTGCATGTCGTGGATAACTTGTGTACAAGGTATTCAATCTGTTCTACGAATGGTCTCCAAGGCACTTGGGATGATTCGATCCGGACAGAACATCTGTTAGTCTGCCTGTTTCGGGCAGGATGGCGTATAGCGCCTTGTAAACCTTTTCTTTATGTCATTCTTGTTTTAGACTAAGTAGTCGCATGTTTCGGGCAGGATGGATATGACGTCTCGTTCCTTGAGTCACATACCATTCTCGCTCTTGACTATAAACCATCCTTTATGTCTATGCTAGCGACTCATGTTCCTATAAATAAGACATACTCGCTTAGCGGCAATCCAGGTGCGAGACATTACTTCACATCCTGGAATACCTAAACGGATATGAGTATTAGACATTTGTGCACACTTGTACATAATTGAATACTTGAACATCTTCTGCAACACACCTAAGTATCCGTATAACTCGTGTACCTAAAATAGAACCACGCTCGTGATACTCGTGTTTGCTTATGCAATTTGACTTGGATTTCATATATATATATTCTTACTTGGTTTAACTTGATTTTATCATTGGACAGGAAAGGACGTATGGTAAGTTGGTAAGCCTCTCCGTGTAACTCTTATATCGTATGGTGCACTGCCACACGAGTTACTTGTACATTATGACGTGTTTGGATTTATAACGTGTTTGGATTTGTCGAGAAAGTGAGAAGCCTCCCCACCAGTGCATTCATGTACTGATGATCCACCAGATTGCTTGCAGGGTGCAGAAGAACCTCGTTCAGTGCGAAAACCCCTTCGTGCGAGCTAAGGCAAAGAGTTCACTCTAAAGCCTTGGAGCGTTGCATCCGGAGCTAAAGCCATATACAAAACATAATGTTGGAACATCGCCTATGTATTATTCAACAATTGTAGCCACTTGGCACCCTTTTATTATTTTGAGAGAGAGAGGACTTGAGCGACTTGTAATTTCGACCTGGCATCGCTTATAATACTGATTCAATATCGATAAAGTGCTTGTTTTACTTCCAGAACTTGTGTTATTCAATGCTTCTACTATTGACAACTCTGTAAACTTGTTACCAATCGCCTGTTCGTTTCTTATTCTGCTATATTCGGACTATATGTGCGACTATGTGGCTTAGATTTTTTATTGCCCGTTCGAATCATGTCCTTGACGGACTTAGCTTGTGCTCGTGCGACAACATGTCCAGATGGGAAAGATGGTCCCACGGGAGAGCTGGCTCGGTGATTCGCAACTAGCGGGGATGGTCAATTCCTGCAGAAGATCGAGGCATGACATGCAGGATACTGAGGCCGTCTTAGAGGTAATAGTGACTCCGGCTAGAGAGCGTATAGCAGTAGTGAGACTATAGTTGTTGGATTTGGCTCGTGACTTGTGGACAGTGTAAGAGATTTCTCTCACAATACCGAATCTAGAGGAAATTTTTACTAAGAGGTTCTAGGCGAGATACTTTGACACGGTAGCACGTTATGAGCTTCAGAAGTAGTTTAACAACCTCAGGCATGAGAGCAGGACCTTCGATGGTTACACGGCAGAGTTTGCGAGACTTAGTCGGTTTGCTCCCAATTTGGTAACGACCAAGTTGGAAAGGGCGAGGAGGTTACAACATGGACTCCATTTAGAGATTATTTTAGCGGTAGAGCATCATAAGTTTCAGACATTTGATTGTTGATGCGGGTAGCCAGAAGGTATGAGTATACATCACAGAGGATTACCGATTGAGTTGGGAGTCAGAAGAGGTCCAACTTTTCAGGAGGGTCAGCATCCCATTCATCAGCACCATATCCAGCTGGTAGAGCCCTAACAATTAGATCCTCGAGGAGGACAGCATTATCTTATAAGTCTTACCAGACGTTTTCTCAGCAGAGGTAGTTGTCATCTTCTTCTTTCCGTAGTTGATTCCTTTACAAAAAACCTGGACATACTGTATCAGAGTGTCATAGGGCACAGGAATTATTCTTGGTATGTGGGGCATCAGACCACATGGTCAGGACATATCCTAGGAGGAACCAAACTGGATCATCAATAGCCCAGTCAGTAGTTCGGCCAGTAGCGCTGCAATTTAGGGCACCAGCACCAGTGCAGCAGCAGATTCAGAGGCTTTTGCTTCCACAGGCTCAGGCATTCTAGCAGAGGCCTTAGCAGTATGCGTAGTCCCAGGCACAGGCGAGACCTAAAAGGCAAGGTCGAGCCTTCTTGCTTTCGATGGAGGAGGCTTTTACATAAGGAGAGGTGGTAGCAGGTACCATTTGCGTCCACTTTTATTCAGCTTCAGCTTTATTTAATTCTGCTGTGTCGCATTCATTTATATCTGCAAGCTTTGCGATACGAGTTGGATTATAGTCCGAGTCCTAACTTGTAAGGTTGAATATACTTACTGGTAATGGTTTTGTGGGAGTAGATATAGTATATCCCTCGTATAGAGTTATAGTGTGCGGGAGAGAGTTTCTCGCGAGGCTGATAGAGTTTTCTATGGGCGATTATAATATCGTCCTTGGGATGGATTGGCTCAGTACGAGACACACGATGATCGATTGCCATAGTGGCAAGGTTATCATTTGTGTAACTTGTGGGGAGGAGTTCTCATTCTTGAGAGGTGCAGTAGAGTCACCAAAGGTTACATAGATGATGGCAGAGACTGAGGAGCCACAGTTTCCCAGGGTAGTTTATGAGTTTCCTGACGTATTTCTCGATGAGCTAACAAGTATACCACCAGTTAGAGACATAGATTTTTATATTGATTTGATGCCGGGAGAAGATCTAGTACCAGGGAGGGTTTACAAGATGTCAACATCTGAGTTGGAGATCATATACCGGATGATTGAGGAGTTGAGAGCCAAGGATTCATTAGACCCAGTATATCGCCTTTGGGAGCCCCATTACTTCTTATTAAAAAGAAGGGTGGTTCATCCTGTTTAGTTATTGGTTATAGAATACTAAATGCAGCAACTATTAAGAATAAGTATCTTTTACCCAGGATATATGACTTGTTTGATCAGCTTAGTAGGAAAACTATATTTTCTAAGATCGATTTGCGGTCTGGGTATCATTAGATCAGAGTCAGAGATCAGGATAAATCCAAGATGGTATTCAGATCTTGATATAGTCATTGGGAGTTCCAAGTTATGCCATTTAGAACTACTAATGCACCAGCTATATTCATGGCGGTCATGAATAGCATCTTCATGCCCTACTTAAACCAGTTTGTGGTAGTGTTTATTGAAGATATCTAAGTTTATAGTCGAAGTTAGGAAGAGCATGAGCAGCATCTTCACATAGTTCTTCAGATTCTTTAAAACCTGCAGCTGTACGCGAAGTTCAACAAGTGTGAGTTCTGGCTTAATCGTATCTCATTCTTAGGACATATCATTTCTAGTGGAGGAGTCGAGGTGGATCCCAAGAAGGTGGAGGCTTTTGTGAGTTGGCCAGTACCCTGTACAGCTTCAGATGTACATAGTATCCTGGGACTAGTAGGTTACTACATGCGGTTTATGGCAGACTTTTCGAGGATATCCGCACCCTTGACACGGCTGACGTGTAATGTCACGACCCGCACTCAGAATTTGGGTATGAATCATGGGTACTGTCACTACCACATTCCAAAAACAGGGGTATTCTCGACTTTTTACAATATTTAATATTATGGTATTTATAATTTAGTAATTGCATGATAGTATATTTAATTTAAATAATTATGTGTGATGTGTAATTAAATATAGTATTAGATGCAATGTTCATTTATTTTTAGCTAGCAGAATTGACCTAGAAGTCCAGTAGATGAACACCTGTCCGAGTTGTGGAATTCTGTATTTAATTATTTTAATTATAATTTATTTATTTGAGATTGTAATTAATTACCGTAATTTATTTAATTGTTGTGCGCTGTCGTTGTTTCGATATTTGGAGCGCTACCTGACTTTTGCCTTCCAACAAATTTCACAATCTTGCCCTAGACGTGCCGCATTCATTTTTGTTATTTTTTTGCAACTCATAATTTTGCTCCCTGTGCGTTATTTGTGGCCGCACAAAAATCGTCGCGGACGTTTATTTAATAAAATTCCTATTTTTATCGTTGTGCGTTCCAATCAAAAATTGGAGGCAATCTTGACCTATTTTTCGTGCGGCCCAAATTAGGGTAATATTCTGTTCTGAGTCCTCTTCATTATTGGTATTGATGACCTGACCTGATTTTGGCCCCATGTACTCCTAATTAATTTTAGAACACAACTTGCATTTATTTCTATTTAAATTGAGGATACTATTTTAACCGATTCTAAAATCCCAATTTAATTCCAGTGCCCTGCTAATTGAGCCTATACCGATCATACAGCGCCCCTGACCCTACAAAACACCGGACACCGAATCGCCCGCAAAATTTTTGTCATTTTATGTGTTTGTGCAATTTCCCAAATTTAAGGGGGCTAAATTACAAATTTGCATTTTTGGTGTCAACACCCATTTGCTTAAACCAATGGAGAGGCCCAACATTGACTAGTCAACACCCTCACCCACATGAAGAAATTCTCCATGTCCAATCTGGACCACACATTTAATGGGCCAATCTCCACCTTTCATTTCCACACCTCTCCTATTTAAATGTCCCATCAAACACTTTTCCCTAGAAAACCCTAACCTAAACTTAGTAGCCGTCATATCCCATCAACACCTCTTTCTTCAGAACCGTAGTTTCGTCGACGGAGAGCGAACAGATCGGAGCACCGGAGTTGACATTGTATCCCTATAGCGGGAACGACAAAGTCGGCACCATCACTTCGTGAAGCTTCTTCCTGATGCCACAGAGCTGAGGCCGCATTGAGAGACCGGGAGGTCATCTTCCTCCACTGCGAAGAAGCTTTGCCGAGTCAATCACTTCATCTCCCACCGGTAAAATCCTTCCCCACTACGTTCCTTTACATTGTAGTTAATCTCCTTGATCATGAGTATCGATACTTATTTAGTATTATAGCATGTGTGGTGTTATGTGAGTATATTAAGAATGTGAGGAAGAAGGGATGGAGAGGCAGCAGTTGATATGGGGAAGGTGATTTTGAGGAGGATCCAATGGGTATAGATCAGTAGGAGTTTTAGAAAAATATAGAGACGATGATGATATACACTTGCATGCCACTATTCATGACCATAATAAATTTTCTTTACCCCTCCTTGTTCACACGACACCACTCTTTAGATGTTGTCAATTCTTTTAACTAGTAAATGGCAAGATGTAGAGTTGAGTTTATATGGAGACTAGTGTGGATATGCTGTTGTGTGAACAAAGAAGAAGAAGAAGTCGTGTTGAAGTAATATTATGTGTGTTGTTTTGTGAAGACAGTGGGTGGATATAAATGATTGATGGAGGAAAAATATAGTGAAAGAGAAACTGTGTGCCCTCCATTCCTATGGGTGCAATAAAATCATTAGGTTGGGAAGAAATATTTTGAAACGTAGTATGTTCATATGAATATCCAATGGAGTGTACAAATATTTAAGTAAGGAATTGTATTGGAAGGATAGTATATTGATGTGTGTATGATGATAGGGACTGTGGTGTTCCACCAGTGAGTAAGGGGGATGGAAGATAATCTAGTAGTATGTATATGTATATATTTTAATACAATGGGTATACCTGTATGTATATGTATGTGTTTAAATACAATTTGTATATATGTATATATATTTTGTATATACTTAATGTACTTTCTGTATATAAATTGGTATATGGATATATGCATTTGTATATACACCTAGTATGTTTTTAAATTGGTACTCAGATTTTTAGCTAATATATTATACATGAATTAAATGGTATATATATATATATTGTATATGTATTTATTTTGGTATATTTCATATAGAATACATGTAATAAAATGCGTATTTTGGTATAAATGTATAAATAGGTAAATATGTATTTTGGTAATTGGTATATATATATGTGTACATATATATATCTATAAAAATATAGTATAATTTCTCTAATTGTATATAGTATACGTACTATTTTGGTATACGTACAAACATATATATGTATGTATTTTTGGTATAATTATATATTGGTAAAGTATATATTAAATTAATACATTTGGTATAAATATGTGTACCTATATATATATATATATATATATATATATATATATATATATATATATATATATATATATATATATATATATATATATATATACATGTATAAACATATTTTTGGTATGTAAAAATATATAGTATATATATAAAACTGTATTGATATATATGTACTTGTAAAACATAATTTGGCATATATAAATAAATGTATCATAATAGATATATTTGGGGATATAAAATGTATATATAAACACGTATTTGGTATATGTATTGATTGGTATGGTATAATGTACATATTTAATAGGTGTACATTATTCAATATGATGAGTATAAATATATATATTGTAAGTATTAATGATAAATAGATATATGTATATTTATATATATCCCTACCAGAGGACCTTAGTTGACCCATATCATGCCAGGCTTAGCCCCTGAGTTAGGTATTTGATTGTGTGTGTTGTATAGCATCTGATGCAAATGTTGTATTTGATATATTTTTAGGACTGTTGGTTCCTCCAGACGATACTCTGGGACAGGACATTGGTTTTACCAGCTAAGGACCCAAGGCGAGTACATTCTCTGATTAGTTTCTAATTTATGATATCTCCTATGTTCACTGTATCTAGTGTAAATATCCATGCTCTTGACACGCTGGTTACACGGATTGGTATACACGAATCTCGTCATGAGATGTTATTCCTTATTCATGGTGTAGCTTGTACAAGACTTGTTTCCTTGATATCTTGTGCATGTACAGACACTGAGACCCGGGGAGATTTGCTACCTCCCTAGGTAATCCCGTGCCATAGCGTACCATGATTGGATCTACTATACCAGTCGGGGGTGGGTAGTATTTTAGTGTAGATATGTGATCATACCCAACTTTTCATGCATCATAGCTCACCCCACATCTCACGTCGGGTGCGGCCTGACCACCTCCGTGCCTCATAGCTGTTACGTGTGATTAGCCTGACCTCTACATGCATCATAGCTAACCAACGGTTAGCCTGACCTTCGTGAATCATAGCTAATCACATGTAACCAGCCTGATCAAGTTCCCAAACCGATCACATGTTAAAGCTAGTACTCACACACTTAGTCATAGGACTCTTGCTCATTGACATATTGTTCTTTTCCTGTATTTACTTACAGTATTTCCAGTATTTCTCTCATTGTACATTTCTCGTACCTATACATGCATCTGGTATATTTCCATCTAGAACTGCTATATAGTTTATGTCATTTATATAGAACTGCTATTTAGATATGTACTTTGCTCCTTCCTGACTGGAAAATATTTTTCTAGACTGTGACCTTAGTGGACTTGTTTCTGACACTTGGGGATTTGTTGTTACTGATTTCAGGTATAATTATTTTGTCATTTGACTTGTGTTGTATTCTTTTATTTCTTCATTTTCCTATCGTGCTGTAGTTGTGATTGAGTATTTCTAGATTTATTTTATGATATCCACGTCTCCTTATGGAGTTGGATACTAGCGTGAGATTGTTTAGATAGTACTTGACCTAGACAGCGTTCTACCGCCGATGCTGCGGCGTAGGCTGGACGTACCCACGCTCTCGTGCCCCTTAACCGGGTGCGGGTCGTGACACATTTTTAGTGGTGGCCCATGCAGGTCCGACTTCTCAAGTTATGCGATGTCATAGTAGTGCGACGTCTTAGTTGTACTACTACGTGCCTGCTATAGAATATAGGACATAGGATACTAGGATGAGAGAGGATACTCAATCACAAATTCTTGAGAGATTCCTGGGACGACCCCTTGAGAATCTTATTATAATTTATAATTTAAATCTTTCCTTGTTTCCGTCCACTCTCGCTTGTTGTTATTGAACTTGATTCTTGATGATCAGTTATTAAATTAAAATCTTGGTATCATTGTTGAGTTTGATTCTTGTTGACCAGTTGTTAAATTTAATTCTTGGTATCGTTGATTCATATTGAGATGAATTTTACGGACTAGAATTTATGGTATCATCTGATGACATATATTAATGAGGACAGTGAGAAAGGTAAAACGTCTACTTTGGTTATGGAACCTAGAGTTTATCGCAGCCATATTAGCTGTCGTGACGAGAACGTAGGAACCTAACTTGGATGTACATACTTTAGTTATGAGATTTAGAGTTACTCGCAGCCATACCGGTTGGCGTGGCGAGGATTCTAGATGACATGATTATAGAGTTGCATACCTTAGTTACGGAACCTGTCGTTTATCGCATCTATGCTTACTGGCGTGGCGAGGATTCTGTGTGTCATGATTTCTGACAGACGTGTATGATTATCAGGTTGTATCTTAAATTGGTTCTTAAAGTATCATCTCAAGACTTATCTATTTCTGTTATTCCAGGACTTTGTTCCATCGCTTCTTTTCTTTACTAGCAGTAAAGATACCTTCAGTCCTTGATCCAGTTCCTTTGTGAGCTTATTTTCTTTGAGGATTCCTTATTAAGTATGATAATTAGTGACTTGCAATTTTGGTTGTGTCTTGTATTAGTTTGACTGAGTGTGACTTGTGAGTTTGTAAGTGTTTCTTAGTTGGACATGTGAGCAGTAGACTTTAATCTAGAGTTAGCCCTTAGCATAGTACCTTGTACCAATGGTTCTAGGATAAGTGTCATTAGAGACTGTGAGTAGAAGGAGAGTATAGAGTATCAGAGATAGTTCAAGAGTTAGTATCAGAGCTAACATACCCGTCCTGGATAATCATGATTATGCAATTGGATGATCTACGTGAACAATTAAGTATCTAGGAATTGTGTTAAGGATTAATGGAGCATGATGTTCAATTTGATGATTGATATCAGAAGTGTTAAAGGTAAGGAAATATATACGCATAAAAGAGCTATAATGAGGTGTCATGAGTAGAGGAATATCGAAATTGGAAAGGAAAAAAAAAATGGTAAAGCGTATCACAGATTAGTTTAACAGGCTTTAAAGGATTAAAGGGAAATACCTATACAACGATCGAGATAAGAAACCATATACATGCCCATGAGAGTAAAGAAACATGAGTGTTATAGTAGATACATGTAATCATGAGTTATAATGAGCTTGATGAACGATCCATTAATGAAGCTAGTGATATAATACCAAGAGTGCTAATGGTTCTATATCAAGGATTAGTCCGCTGCTTGATGATAATTAGATTATATACTAGTTGATATAGATTGGAAAATCCTGGAAGAAAATACATTGATCATTTGGAAGTAATGGTGTAGGTGATTCAGGCAGTACAATTTTAGTACACAGTTATAGACACTAGATGCATTGAGTGCACCTTGAGTATCAGAGACCGTGAGCATTGATATGTATATTTGTGGATTTATAAATTAAAAAATATATATGGAAATAAAATTTTTATTTTAAAAATTTTTGAGGAGTTGAGATTGTGTCATTAAAATTTTGAGGATTTCAAATATTGATTCAATAAACATGGTCAAGGCTACAAAGATTTTAGAAGTGATTAAAATTTTATTTCGATATTGAGTAACTGACTTTGAGGAGGCATATACAATTATTTTAAGTTGATCGAGAAGTTAAACCTTGACGATTATTTTGAGGATTAATTTTATGGTAGATAAGAGATATGAATATTAATATATGAGTAGATGATATACATGTGTAAGGATCTGATGACTTGAGCATGATTGAGGTGGCACCGCAGACTGACTTGGGTATCCATCTAGAGTTGTATTAGTAAGGGTTTAGCACTTAGTATGGTGTTACACTTGGTGTGCACTGGAGTGATGAGAACAAATAGTATGGATAATTGTAGTAGGAACGAGAACTAGCAGTGGGTGTACTGAAGTAGAACAGGGGTACCTAAGGAGATAGAGGTATCAAACTTTACATGCACCAATTGACCTATAATCATGTTAGAGGTTCTTGGTATCAGATTTTGGCATTAATAGACAGGTGTGTGCAATACAGATATATTCATGGATCTTGTGGATTAATGATTAGTTGAGATGGGTACCAGTGTACATAAATAGGAATTAGTTAGTGAATGTGCTAGAGTTAAGAGTATGTTAGAGATAGGAGATACCGCAAGAAATAGGTTAGCAGGTTCCTTCTTTTTCATGTTGTTTTCGTCTTCTGATTGATTGATTCCCTAGTACCGTGGTTTGTATTCGTGATTTTCTTGTTAGAATGTAGTTAGTAGTACCCCCTGATACAGAGAATGCAATACCATGATAAGACAGACCATAACCATGCATGTTTCCTCTAAGTTGTTTGTTGTAAGACTGTGGGCAAAATTTTCTTAGACCATGATCGTTGGGGTTTTGACCATAGCAAGGATCTATGACAAGGTTATGACCTGACAAAATGGGACAAGATGATTAGAAATTCAAGGATAAGCATTCATGAGTTGATATAACAGAATTGCTGGATCATTGGTTTTACAAGGATCGATATATGATTGAAATTTGAGGATAACGCTAATTTAAATAAAGGATTAAAAATTTAACATGGCAGAATTGATGATTGTTAATTTCAGGAAGGTTGATGGTGATATAATTTATCATTACAAAATTTAGGAAAATTTGGAAAATTATCAGTATATATATTTGATTGCAATATAGTAATTTAAATTTTTATTGCGGACGTCGCATTTGAAGGATCCATAGGTGTCGCATTGTTAAGTATTTTGAGGAAGAGGAAATCGAGAAATAAAATTATTGATAGACTAATGTTTGAATTCAAACTTTTTGGACGAGATTACGTTATATATATGTGCATTGATTAAAAAAATCAAATTTGAGGAGTGGATATTAAATTCCGAGTAATAAGTTATTAACTAAAACTTTCAAGAAAATTTTGATAAAAATGGACTTTGATTTCATTTCGAGGATTTTTCAGGAATAAAATAATATCAGAATTTTTGACAAATTGTGAAAAGACCTTGTGGATTATTAATTGATTCATGGTTGATGAATTTAAATTGAGGGAAATAATAATGTGTATGAATAAACACTGCTATGAGGATTTTAAATTTCGAGGACGAAATTCTTTTAAGGTGGGTAGACTTGTCACTACCACATTCCGAAAACAGGGGTATTCTCGACTTTTTACAATATTTAATATTATGGTATTTACAATTTAGTAATTGCATGATAGTATATTTAATTTAAATAATTATGTGTGATGTGTAATTAAATATAGTATTAGATGCAGTGTTCATTTATTTTTAGCTAGCAGAATTGACCTAGAAGTCCAGTAGATGAACACCTGTCCGAGTTGTGGAATTCTGTATTTAATTGTTTTAATTATAATTTATTTATTTGAGATTGTAATTAATTACCGTAATTTATTTAATTGTTGTGCGCTGTCATTGTGCCGCATTCATTTTTGCTATTTTTTTGCAACTCATAATTTTGCTCCCTGTGCGTTATTTGTGGCCGCGCAAAAATCATCGCGGACGTTTATTTAATAAAATTCCTATTTTTATCGTTGTGCGTTCCAATCGAAAATTGGAGGCAATCTTGACCTATTTTTCGTGCGGCCCAAATTAGGGTAATATTCTGTTCTGAGTCCTCTTCATTATTGGTATTGATGACCTGACCTGATTTTGGCCCCATGTACTCCTAATTAATTTTAGAACACAACTTGCATTTATTTCTATTTAAATTGAGGATACTATTTTAACCGATTCTAAAATCCCAATTTAATTCCAGTGCCCTGCTAATTGAGCCCATACCGATCATACAGCGCCCCTGACCCTACAAAACACCGGACACCGAATCGCCCGCAAAATTTTTGTCATTTTATGTGTTTGTGCAATTTCCCAAATTTAAGGGGGTTAAATTGCAAATTTGCATTTTTGGTGTCAACACCCATTTGCTTAAACCAATGGAGAGGCCCAACATTGACTAGTCAACACCCTCACCCACATGAAGAAATTCTCCATGTCCAATCTGGACCACACATTTAATGGGCCAATCTCCACCTTTCATTTCCACACCTCTCCTATTTAAATGTCCCATCAAACACTTTTCCCTAGAAAACCCTAACCTAAACTTAGTAGCCGTCATATCCCATCAACACCTCTTTCTTCAGAACCGTAGTTTCGTCGACGGAGAGCGAACAGATCGGAGCACCGGAGTTGACATTGTATCCCTATAGCGGGAACGACAAAGTCGGCACCATCACTTCGTGAAGCTTCTTCCTGATGCCACAGAGCTGAGGCCGCATTGAGAGACCGGGAGGTCATCTTCCTCCACTGCGAAGAAGCTTTGCCGAGTCAATCACTTCATCTCCCACCGGTAAAATCCTTCCCCACTACGTTCCTTTACATTGTAGTTAATCTCCTTGATCATGAGTATCGATACTTATTTAGTATTATAGCATGTGTGGTGTTATGTGAGTATATTAAGAATGTGAGGAAGAAGGGATGGAGAGGCAGCAGTTGATATAGGGAAGGTGATTTTGAGGAAGATCCAATGGGTACAGATCAGTAGGAGTTTTAGAAAAATATAGAGACGATGATGATATACACTTGCATGCCACTATTCATGACCATAATAAATTTTCTTTACCCCTCCTTGTTCACACGACACCACTCTTTAGATGTTGTCAATTCTTTTAACTAGTAAATGGCAAGATGTAGAGTTGAGTTTATATGGAGACTAGTGTGGATATGCTGTTGTGTGAACAAAGAAGAAGAAGAAGTCGTGTTGAAGTAATATTATGTGTGTTGTTTTGTGAAGACAGTGGGTGGATATAAATGATTGATGGAGGAAAAATATAGTGGAAGAGAAACTGTGTGCCCTCCATTCCTATGGGTGCAATAAAATCATTAGGTTGGGAAGAAATATTTTGAAACGTAGTATGTTCATATGAATATCCAATGGAGTGTACAAATATTTAAGTAAGGAATTGTATTGGAAGGATAGTATATTGATGTGTGTATGATGATAGGGACTGTGGTGTTCCACCAGTGAGTAAGGGGGATGGAAGATAATCTAGTAGTATGTATATGTATATATTTTAATACAATGGGTATACCTGTATGTATATGTATGTGTTTAAATACAATTTGTATATATGTATATATATTTTGTATATACTTAATGTACTTTCTGTATATAAATTGGTATATGGATATATGCATTTGTATATACACCTAGTATGTTTTTAAATTGGTACTCAGATTTTTAGCTAATATATTATACATGAATTAAATGGTATATATATATATTGTATATGTATTTATTTTGGTATATTTCATATAGAATACATGTAATAAAATGCGTATTTTGGTATAAATATATAAATAGGTAAATATGTATTTTGGTAATTGGTATATATATATGTGTACATATATATATCTATAAAAATATAGTGTAATTTCTCTAATTGTATATAGTATACGTACTATTTTGGTATACGTACAAACATATATATGTATGTATTTTTGGTATAATTATATATTGGTAAAGTATATATTAAATTAATACATTTGGTATAAATATGTGTACCTATATATATATATATATATATATATACATGTATAAACATATTTTTGGTATGTAAAAATATATAGTATATATATAAAACTGTATTGATATATATGTACTTGTAAAACATAATTTGGCATATATAAATAAATGTATCATAATATATATATTTGGGGATATAAAATGTATATATAAATACGTATTTGGTATATGTATTGATTGGTATGGTATAATGTACATATTTAATAGGTGTACATTATTCAATATGATGAGTATAAATATATATATTGTAAGTATTAATGATAAATAGATATATGTATATTTATATATATCCCTACCAGAGGACCTTAGTTGACCCGTATCATGCCAGGCTTAGCCCCTGAGTTAGGTATTTGATTGTGTGTGTTGTATAGCATCTGATGCAAATGTTGTATTTGATATATTTTTAGGACTGTTGGTTCCTCCAGACGATACTCTGGGACAGGACATTGGTTTTACCAGCTAAGGACCCAAGGCGAGTACATTCTCTGATTAGTTTCTAATTTATGATATCTCCTATGTTCACTGTATCTAGTGTAAATATCCATGCTCTTGACACGCTGGTTACACGGATTGGTATACACGGATCTCGTCATGAGATGTTATTCCTTATTCATGGTGTAGCTTGTACAAGACTTGTTTCCTTGATATCTTGTGCATGTACAGACACTGAGACCCGGGGAGATTTGCTACCTCCCTAGGGAATCCCGTGCCATAGCGTACCATGATTGGATCTACTATACCAGTCGGGGGTGGGGAGTATTTTAGTGTAGATATGTGATCATACCCAACTTTTCATGCATCATAGCTCACCCCACATCTCACGTCGGGTGCGGCCTGACCATCTCCGTGCCTCATAGCTGTTACGTGTGATTAGCCTGACCTCTACATGCATCATAGCTAACCAACGGTTAGCCTGACCTTCGTGAATCATAGCTAATCACATGTAACCAGCCTGATCAAGTTCCTAAGCCGATCACATGTTAAAGCTAGTACTCACACACTTAGTCATAGGACTCTTGCTCATTGACATATTGTTCTTTTCCTGCATTTAATTACAGTATTTCCAGTATTTCTCTCATTGTACATTTCTCGTACCTATACATGCATCTGGTATATTTCCATCTAGAACTGCTACATAGTTTATGTCATTTATATAGAACTGCTATTTAGAGATGTACTTTGCTCCTTCCTGACTGGAAAATATTTTTCCAGACTGTGACCTTAGTGGACTTGTTTCTGACACTTGGGGATTTGTTGTTACTGATTTCAGGTATGATTATTTTGTCATTTGACTTGTGTTGTATTCTTTTATTTCTTCATTTTCCTATCGTGCTGTAGTTGTGATTGAGTATTTCTAGATTTATTTTATGATATCCATGTCTCCTTATGGAGTTGGATACTAGCGTGAGATTGTTTAGATAGTACTTGACCTAGACAACGTTCTACCGCCGATGCTGCGGCGTAGGCTGGACGTACCCACGCTCTCGTGCCCCTAAACTGGGTGCGGGTCGTGACAGGTACGTCCAGCCTACGCCGCATCATCGACGGTAGAACACTGTCTAGGTCTCAAATATACTAACTTAACTCACTACATGTCAATGATATCAACTCCATAAAGAGGACAATAAAATAAACTTCTCTCAACAGCTCATAATGTATACTCAGTCACAATAACTATAAGAAATAAATGGCACGATAAAAGATAAAAGACAGGAAGTACTGACATAAGTCACGCACAATGACTCAAATAGAGATAAAGTACAGTCTAGCTGTCCAACATAAATAGTCTTAACAAGTCTCAAAATAAACTTAACATAAGTCTTAATATAAGTCTCAACATAAACTCAAATGCATAAAATAACTATAAAAATAGCTGTAGGTAGTGTCTCCTCTAAGGGAAGGGACTCTTCTAAGCTCTCTGGTATATAGTCTCCATCTACACCTAGTCCATAATGTGTAGGACAGAAGTCCTCAAAATCCTTTGGAAAAATATTTCCAGTCAGGATTGGAGCAAAGTACAAGCACTAACAGCAGTTCCATGTATATTGACAAAAACTATAATACAGTGTATAGAAATACAAGATGGAGATAAATACTGGAAATAAGAAATACTGGTGAGAATGAAATACTGGAAATTAGAAATACTGGAGAATATATTATCATCAATGGTACAACTAGCAATAAAATAGAAATATAAGTGCATGCTAGAACAATGAACTGAAAATATATGAATAGAGTATTTAGCTAAGTATGTGAAACATTAATCTATCATGTGATCGGCTTGGGACATATCAGGCTTATTATATATGATTAGATATAATTCATATAAGGTCAGGCTAACCATCCGGCTAGCTATGATGCGAGCAATAGTCAGGCTAATCATATATAACAGGCTATGAGGCATGTAATGGTCAGGCTACACCCGACGTGAGGTGTGGGGTGGGCTATGATGCATGTAGAGTGGGGTATGATCACATAATCTATTAATATTTACCTGTCCCCAACTAGCACGATGGATCCCAATCACGACTCCACGTGACAGGTATTGATGATGCTAACCCGTGTATCCATAGTATCAGAATTATGTACGCTATACAACTAGAATCATAGAGATTATCAATATAATGAAAACTATCAGAGAATATACTCGCCTGTGGTCCTGAGTTGGCAATACCAATATCCTGTTTCCGAAGTCTCGTCTGAATAATCCAACAGTTATATAGACATAATATAATAATAATATAGCATCAGTTGTTACACTAGCACACACACAAACATAATTATACTGAACTCAGAACTACGCTAGGGGTGATACTGGTCATCTAGCAGGGTCAAGTGTGCGTCTAAATGTACGGGTGTCATGTCCTCAAATATTGTGCATAATCAGACAATTAAATTACTAAGACATGTCTAAGAATCTAAATCTCGTGTAACACCAACATATGTCTAAGCCAGTACGTTGGTGTACACAAGGCAGTCAATTTACTAATATTCAGGGTCACATGGTCATATGCCAATATACGGGATATCCACAGTTAATACCTAGGGTCATACAGCATATATATATTACAGTCATACCTAGTACTAGCAATCAATTTCCACACAATATATATATATATATATAAACACACGCACGCACACGCAACTAATTTTTAGGTTTATTTCCATGCTATCTTGCAATCATATCTAACAGAACTTATCATGAGCAACACGCTAATCCTTAATACTATTCATACATGCACATAAAATCACAAGAGAAGGTAATTCGAACCTTGGCCTTGGCGTACACGTGCATGAGGGGGTATAGTTAACGTCGAGGGAGGTCGCTGTGGGTTGTCTCCAACGAGGTCGATGGGGAGGGAAGCTGCAGCTGGGCTCCGGCGAGGTCCGGCGGGGTCTGTAGTATCATCAAGGAGGGGGTCAGGCGATCGGGTCATGCTGGTGGCGGTGACAGGGCTAACAGTGAGGTTGCTCGGTGTCGTGCGGTACCACGGTGGCTGTCGCGGTGGGGCGGTGAGCAGGCCGGGACGATGGATGAGAACATGGAGGAGATGTAGATGATAATGATGATAGAGGTCGACAATATCGGCGTTAATGGTGGCGGGGATAATTGATGGGGAAGTCAGGAATGGCTGACAGTAGGGTATCTGCGGTGGAGGATGACGGGAGTGATGTGGTGGTGTTGGGGGAGATAATGATGATGACGGTGGAAGGAGGCGGTTGCGGGTGAGGCGTGGTGGACGGTGGTGGTGGCTGTGTCGTGATGATGGTGAGGGGGATGGTGCGGCGGTGTCAGTCGTGGTGGAGGTGATGTAGATGATGATGATCGGAAAGGCGTCGGTGGCAGTCGAGAACGGTGGATGGGACGTGTCACGCTCCAGTCCCAAAATACACGGGACCATGCCACATGTCAATAGCCAGTTGTCACGTCTCCGAAGATATCCCAATTTAATGGATCCAACGAAGAGTGCTACGCTGTCCTAAATAACTAAGAAGACCAATATCAATCAATGACAGGTAAATCTAATCTCACCCGTAATATAAACAGCAAGAAAGTACTAAAATAAATACTGGAACGTAAACGCCACTCTTAAATATTATAGTACAACCAAGAATGTCTGGTGGGGACAAACCCACTACTATGACGAAATAAAAGTACTGAATGACAGATAAAAAGAGTAATGACTAGGGCATCGGCTGACTAGATAATTGTTTACTAATAAACGAAAGAAATAAAACTAGGTTTATACGAAACCCTTTCTTTGGTTTACAAACAAGAAAAAGAAGTACAATTAATCCTATGCGAGGATGTTAAGTACAAAAATTTGATTCTGAGAAATATTGCTATAGGAGTTTGATCTGCGGTCGATCACTTTGTCCCTTGGACCACACGATGACGAAGAAGTACTGTAGAAGACGAAAAAGGAGCTTCAAAGACTGGAGGAGGGATTGAACTCTCGTTGCCAAAGCTCTTTATATGTGGTCTCTTGACCTTGACCTCTGTTGTTCCTCAACCTTTTCCCTCCTGGACCTTCGTGGACGAAGGTCTCTATTTATAAAGTTCAGCTACAGTCGGTGTAGAAACCGAACAGCGGAGAGAGCTGCACCCTTTATGCGACGGTTATAATAACTGCTACCTACGTATAAATGATCTCATGTATTGGCGTATGACACGTGTCCCATTATGGGGTAATGCGTATAATCGCTCATCGAAGATCACGGCATGCAAGCCACATAGATAACTGTCCCTCGCGTAGAGATGGTTGGCATAAAAGCCAAATAACTGTCTCGTTGGCGTAAAAGCCAAATAGCTGCTCTGATGGCGTAAAAGCCAAGTAGGCGTAGAAGCCGAGTAGTAGTCAAGTTGGCGTAGAAGCCGAATAACTGTCATATTGGCGTAGAAGCCAAGTAGCTATCATGTTGGCGTAGAAGCCAAATAGCTATCATGTAGGCGTAGAAGCCAAGTCCTGTGTAAAGCTTGATGCTCAAATATAGCCCGAGTTGGCGTAATTCGAGGAGATAGTATACGGCATACTCCTATGGTTGAAAAATAGCCAGGTCGACGTATTTCAAGGAGATAGCGTACAGCGTGCTCCTATAGCTGAAAGTAGCCTGATTGGCGTAATGTGCGGGGATGGTGATATGGACATATTAGTCCTAATTATAGCTCACCCAGTCTTTGAAAGTAGAACCAAATCTCGTACATTAAATACAGAGATCAGCCCCCATCTCGCGCATTAATTGCAGAGACGCGCCTCGAGCTCTGTACGAAGAACAACTTTTGACGTGGCGGTTGGTTTCGTCTCTTCCTGAGCGTAAAAGCTCATCTCTGCCTATGTAAAACAGGCAGCATATCCCTTGGACGCGTAAACAATGTCTTATATCAGGGATTATGTCACTAAATGACAATTTAGGGGCTCTGTGCAGAATCATCATAGCAGCCATCCTCTCGATCGTCGTGCAGAACTCATTGTCAGGAGTCAGGTTCACTGCTTCAACTGACAGGTTTATTCGAGGAATAAGAAGAGATCCTCGTACAACTTCCCGCTGCATTAAAAGCAGATAGGTTTTACGCCGAAATGGCGATGTAGCAACCTTTTTACGCCGAAGCAGTCTGGAAATACTGCATCACGCGGGCTGTTCTGGAGCTATGTTTTACACTGAACTAGCATTGAAGCTCTGATGTACGTCAATGGCTCTGAAGTCATGTTTCACGACACCCAGTGCTGGAGCTCTATTTTTTTTTACGCGGGCTTCCTACATATAGAGGGTTTTACGCGTAAGATTCCCCAGCATATTTTTCATGCTTCTACAAGACCCCCTCCAAAGTTTCTAAATTCCTCGTAATTTAAAACACTTTGAATGAAGCATGAAACGGTCAAGTTTGACACGTTCTACGAGGCTGATTTCTCGACAAATTTTTAGGAGTTTATTGGGATTCGGTGTATTCTCCTCTGCCTATAAAAAGGCGAATGGGTTAACCTATTTTTCCCATACTTCCTTCACCTCAAAGAGAGAGATGGTTGCCGAGCTTCGTCGGGTTGACTTGAGTAAGAAGAAGATCATGTTCTTCCAGCATATACGGAGCCGTAAAAAGAGGCATCTTCGAGCAAATATCTTCTGCAACGATGGATCATGGAAGGATATCATAGCTTCCTTTGCTCGGGATGATCAGCAATTTCATATGGCGATTCGTCCAGGAGAGAGGAAGGGTCATATTAGACCACACAGCTTGCAAGCTGTATTTTTTCCCGTCATGGCGCTGGACGATGGCAGGCAGTTTGGTCCTGTCTTCCAGTATTTAGTTGGGTCTGGACACCCAACAAAATATCTAGGGCATGCCTGCCATGGCTTAAGGAGGATGGACTCTGAATAATTTATACAAGCCCAGTTCTGTATCCTCCCGCCATTAATCATTTTTTTGTTAATCGGCTGCGGAAGCCGATTAACTGCTGTAGAAGACAAAAAAGATCTCCACCAATAGGAGAACCTGGCGTAGCAGGTTCTTGGTGTGATCTTAAATAAAAATAAGAAACCCTTTGAGAAAGGATTTCCATCATATGTAATCATGAAGATGAAAAACCCTTTGTAGGCTGGATTTCTATCATATAAAATCATGATTAATAAAATTGTCTTCTTTTACGCATATGATGATTTACCATATTTGCTGTGAGGAAGTCTGAGTAGGGTGCAACTTCGATATGTCTGAATAGTTTTACGCCGACTCTGATAAAAGAACATATGATCTCGTCTCGTCTTTTACATGTAGCAGAAAACGCGTAGAAAACTCCTTAGCATTTAAGTTAAAGATCCAAACTGTCATGCTATTTTGGACGAGGAGTTGCATAGAGTTCTGAACTGTCACTTCTCTGATACAAAGAAATCTTGTTCAGACCATCATCATTAATAATAGTTTCCCAAAATCCTTTGAAAAAGGCGAGAAATTTCTTTCGACTGAACCATACTTTGAACTTTTTGTGAAGTATTCTGACTGGACTTTGGATGAACTTCCAAATGACCCAAGAAGAAGAGTCATTTTCAATGCTGAACTATGTATATTTCAGGCACTTAGAATGTTTTATAGCCAAAAATGAGCATCTTCTGCGTGAAACCCTTGTAATTGGCTGTTTGTAGCTTTCGAGCGTAGAATCGTAGATTTGTAGCCTCTGAGCGTAAAAAAGCTTCTAAGCGTGAAATCATAGATTTCTAACCTCTGAGAATAAAGTCGTAGCTTTGCAGCCTTTCGAGCATAAAAGCTACCGAGCGTAAAAGCATCCGGGCGTAAAACCATAGACTTATAGCCTCTAAGCATAAAACCGTAGATTTGTACTCTCTGAGCGTAAATAGCTCCTTAGCGTAAAATTGTACATATGCTCTGTGCGTCTTCGCGAAATGATAGGCTGACGTGGTCCCAAATCATAACAGAATATTAAATATCAAATTTGGTTAGGGATTCGAAGAGTTATCCAAAATCTATAAATAGTCCAAGGGCTGGAGAGAGAACTATTATCTGCCTTCACAAAACCCTTGCTTTCCAAGAACCCTTCTTCTTCGTCTCCTTCTTGAAACTTAGAATCGCCATGGCACCAAAATAGACTACCACCGCAAAGGGAAAGAAGGTCGCTCCCTCTTCTCGTTCTGCTACTCAGGAGCGACCAACTCCCATTAGGCTGAACGAGCCTCGATCGGGACGCAGCGCTCCGCCGTCGAGCTATGCTCCGGACATTACAGGTAGAGACTTCGAGAGAAAACATAAAAAATCCATCGCACACGTTGTACGTGCACGCGCAAGGTACTCTTTCGTACTGAGAGCCTCTTCGAGGAAGATGATGTACGAAGAGGTTTTATTATTACGAGCACATTCCTAATGTGTCGGCGTAAAAACTCCAAATTTTTACAGTCTGGCGTAAAAACCCAGACTGTCGAAATTTTGGAGTAGAACTGCAAACTTTGAATTTTACGCGCTGGATATGAATATCGGTGTCAAAATTCAAATTTTGTCAATCTAGCGTAAAGCTCAAATCGTTAACTGCTGCCACCTTTGAGTTTTACGCAAAAAATAGAAAATAGTTTCCAGCGTAAGACTCAAATTTTTGCAGTCTTGGCGTAAAAGCTCAGACTAATAATCTTTGGCGTAAACAGCAAGAGTGTATCGTCTAGTGTAGAAACTAACTTGTTCTCTTGTATTTTGTAGTGAACTTGCAGATCTCTCCTCTGGCTGAAGTTATGGGCTCGGCTGCCGGGATGTTGAGCTCAAACTATTTGGAAGACTTGTCCCACGTGACGTTCCTTATTTCTGGAGCCAATTATCTTGAAGAAAGGGGAACCCTTATCTCGTCCCAGGGGGAACGTATGTTGCTGATATAGAAGCATGAAAAATATGCTGGATAGCTATACGCAGCATGTTGGTGCTGGACAGCGTAAAAAGATGACATCAGAGCCATCGACGTGCAAACAGAGCTTTTCCGCTAAGCACAGCATAAAATATAAGCTCAAGGACCATCCGCGTAAAGCAGTATGTCCAGGCTGCTTTGGCGTAAAAAAGGAGCTACATTGCCTTTATGGCGTAAAACTCATCCGCTTTTAATGCAGCATTGAAGTGTACGAGGGACGCTTCATATTCCCCGAAATAAACCTGACAAATCGTGCAGTGAACCTGACTTCTGAACTCCTGACAAAGAGTACTGCACGGCTACCCAGACGACGGCTATAATGATGGCGCGGCACAGCGACCCAGACTGTCGTTTAGTGACATCTCCTTGGCGTAAACTGCTTTTACGCATACAAGGGAATATGTTGCCTAGTTTTACACAGACAGACATGAGCTTCTTACGCTCCACAGAAGACGAACAGACTGCCACATCAAAAGCTGCTCTTCGTGCAGAGCTCGAGGCACGTCTCTGCATTTAATGAGCAGAGTGATGGCAGAGCTCGAGGCACGTCTCTGTATTTAATGCGCAGAGTGATGGCAGAGCTCGAGGCACGTCTCTGCATTTAATGCACAGAGTGATGGCAGAGCTCGAGACACGTCTCTGCATTTAATGTGCAGAATAATAGCAGATCTTCAAGACACGCCTCTACATTTAATACGCGGAATGATGGTAAATCTTCGAGACACGCCTCTAGAATACGCTGCCTAGTTTTACACAGGCAGACGTGAGCTTCTTACGCTCCGCAGAAGGCAAACAGACTGCCACGTCATCGGTTGCTCTTCGTACAGGGTTCGAGGCGCGTATCTGCATTTAATGCGCAGAATGATGGCAAATCTTCAAGACACGCCTCTGTATTTAATACGCAGGATGGGGGCAGATCTTTGCATTTAATGCAAAAGATTTGATTATATCCCCAAAAGCCATAATTTCGGCTAAAACGTCCACATCATCGCTTTGGCACATTATGCCATCAGGCTATTCTCAACTATGGAGCATGTTGTACACTATCTCCTTGGAATACGCCAACTCAGGCCATATTTGCATTGGTGCGTATTAAGGCTATTCGGTCCAGAATTCGCTCAAGGCCTCAGTCAGGGGAGGAGGATCAGCTATCTTCTACACCCACCCGGCTTCTATGCCCACTCGGCTTCTACGCCTTCTCGGCTTCTATGCCCACTCGGCTTCTATGCCTACTTGGCTTATACGCCATGGTGACAGTTATTGGCTTCTATGCCAACCTCTTCTGCACGAAGGATAACTACCTACGTGGCTTTTATGCCGTGATCTTCGCAGCAGTTATACCCGTTGTCTCTTAATAGGACACGCGTCACATGCTCATCCAAAAGGTCATCTATACGCGGGCAATGGTTATTATAACCATCGTATAAAAGGGTGCTGTACTTTCCACTACTCGATTTCTATGCCGATTGAGTGGTCACTGTCACTAAAACTCTATAAATAGAGACCTCTATCAACAGAGGTCCAAGGTCGACAACTCGGAGAATAGAGGTCAAAGATTGGTCGAGAGAACCGAGGTCAAGGAACTGAGAGTCAAAGAGTCTTTGAGAGAGAAGAATCCAGAGCTCAGGCAAAGAGTAGTGATCAACGACTTTGGCATCGAGCATCCACTCTCTTTAGCAACCTTCGAAGCTGCTTTCTGTCTTCTACGGCATTTCTTCATCATCATGTGGTCCAAGGGACAAAGTGATCGACTGCAGATCAGACTCCTATAGTAATATTTATCCAGATTAAATAAATTGTACTCGACATCCTCGTATAGGATTAATTGTACAATCTTGTTTGTAAATATAAGAGCGGGTTTCGCATAAACCTCGTTTCCATATCTTTCGTTTATATTTATCAAACAACAAGATGGCAACTCTGTTGGGGACATCTTTCTCTTCTGATGAGGAAGCAATTGCTCAACACGATGCGGTATCCGTGGGATCCGTGAAGAAGACACTTGTCGTCCAGTTCGACCAGTCTGCCTACGAAGACATGCTTCGAACAGGGGATAAGTCTCACTCTCTCTCTGTCCAAGACAACAGGAAGCTGCGTAAGGTCTGGATGCCCAAGACATCCCCTACCATTCCTTTCGACTCTTCGACCTCTCTGACCTCTCCGACCAACGAGGTTGTAGCATCGCTCCCTCCGTGCCTAGCATGTAAAATTTAGTCTTCCGTCACTGACGGAATAGACAAAACTTCTGGCAATGCCTCAGTGCTAATCCAGAAGTATACTCCGCGCTCTGCACATAAAGTTCAGTCTCCCGTCCCTGGCGGAACAGACAAAACTTCGGACAATGCCTCAGCTAGTCCCGAAGCCTATACCCCGCTCTGCGCATAAAATTCAGTCTCCCGTTGATGACATGGCAGAAAGAATTTTTGACAATGCCTTAGCGCCAAATCAGAAGTTCCAAATGCGCTCCACGCATAAAAATGCATATGCCCTACACGGAAGAGCATGATCCCTGCAATCTACGCAGGGGAAAGCAAGTGGCGGACCGCTCAACTTCTCAGCTTTTACGCCAGCAAGGAAAGAATCTACCAGCCCTCCGGATTACGCGAGGAGCCGACGGCCGACTGAGGACCTCCTCGGCTCTATGCCAACCCGAATTACGCCAGAAGAAGTCCCTCAACGTAAAGAATGCTCAATCCGCAGATAAACACCCTCCTCAGGGATTATCCGTCACCCAGATGGCCAACCTGTTGTATACAGATGGCACAGGGAAAACTATGGTTCCCAACATCCGCATGCCCACTGATGCGAACAGAAGGAACAAGCCATCTTCTTCCTCTTCTGTAAATCCTCCTGACCTGCGTGAGTATCTAATCCAGAAATGCAAGGATAGGGGATCTTCCAGGATGTCTATTATGCCTCCTAACGAGTACTATTATAATAGTCATAGGATTGTAATTAATTATTGCTGTTCTAAAGCAAAACGATCGATTTTTGACCGGTTGAGCTATCTCCGTCTTTCCAGGAGGAAGAGCCCTCGCATGTTCTTGGTATCAGAGGAGTACGAAGTCGGTTGTCGTGACCTCGAACGGATATTATCAGTAAATATGGTAGTGACGGATTCCTTCGAAGCAGACGAACAAGAATCTAAACTGTTTGAAAATGACGCTTGGGCTCAACAAATGGATACACAATGGGAATTCCGCTTCGAGCGGAGAGAACCTCCCAGTGAAGATAAAGTTATCCAGATTGACATTGGGGATGAACTTTCGCCAAAGTCGATATTTATCAGTAACAATCTTTCCGAAATAGAAAGACAAGAAGTTATCCAGCTGATAAAAGAATATATCGACGTCTTTGCGTGGAATTATGAGGATATGCTAGGCCTTGATCCAAATGTGGCTACTCATAAGCTCAATATAATGCCCGATTCGAAGCCTGTGAAGCAGCACCAACGTCGGTTCCGCCCGAATATGATAGAGCCATTGAAGCTGAAATCAAGAAGTTGATAGCCTGCGATTTCATCCGGGAAGAACAACATCCCGACTGGGTCACCAATGTTGTCCCGATCATGAAGAAAAATGGGAAAGTACGTGTCTGCATCGATTACCGAGATCTGAATGCAGCCTGCCCCAAGGATGAGTTTTCTCTTCCCATCACAGACGTCATGATTGACAATACATGCAGTTTTGAACGCATGTCTTTCATGGACGTATTTTGAGGATATAATCAAATCAAGATGCATCTGGAAGACGAGAAGCATACTGCCTTCCGGACACCATTAGGGGTATATTGCTATACGGTCATGCCCTTTGGATTGAAGAATGCCGGGGCTACGTACCAACGGGCTATGAGTAACATATTCCATGAGTATTTACGCAAGACGATGGAATATTACGTGGACGATGTAGCTATCAAAAGCCGCCTCAAGGATAATCACATCCAAGACTTGAAGACAGTATTTGAGTTAATGCGCCAACATCAACTCAAAATGAATCCTACAAAGTCCTTTCTTGGTATATCTAGTGGCAAATTCCTGGGATTTATCATTACCACCAAAGGCATTCAAGTGGACCCTGATAAAGTCAAGGCCATCTTAGAAATGCGACCACCCCGTAATCTGAAAGAACTCAGAGGATTTCAAGGTCGTCTGGCTTATATCCGAAGATTTATATCCAACCTCTCTGGGAGATGTCAGCCTTTTTCTTGTCTCATAAAGAAAGGTGTATCCTTCGTATGGGACAAAGCCTGTCAGCAAGTGTTTAACTATATCAAATGCTACCTCACTAGTCCGCCAATTCTGGTGCCTCCCGTCATAGGGAGACCATTCATGTTGTATGTTCGAGCGATGGATCATTCTCTGGGAGCTCTTCTCGCACAAAAGAACGATATGGGTCACAAACAGGCTATCTACTACCTCAGCAGGATGATGGTCGGAGTCGAACACCGGTACAATCCTGTGGAAAAAGAATGCTTGGCTCTGATGTTCGCTATCCAGAAAATGTGGTACTATGTCACAGGCCAAACCATCCACATCATCTCCAGGATCAATCCTCTCCGGGTATTGATGAACAAGCCAAGTGTTCTTAATTCCCGACTCGTGACTTGGGCGATACTATTAACACCGTATGACATGGTGTAAGTCCCTCAGAAGTCCATCAAAGGCCAAGCGTTGGCTGACTTCCTAGCTGCTCATCCGATCCCGGAGACCTCCAAACTGTATGAGGACATTCCCGACGAAGTTGCAGAATATAATTCCGCAATGGAAAGTGATGCATGGCAACTATTCTTCGATGGTGCCTCCAGAACCGGTCCCAGGGGAAATATGGTCTCAGGAGTAGGGATTGTCTTGGTTACTCCTAATAAACTCGTCATCTATCGAGCATATTCTCTTAGCGAGCCCTGTTCTAATAATGTGGCGGAGTATAACGCTCTACTAATTGGGCTCCAAGTCGCTAAAGAATTGGGCGTCGAATCTCTGAAAGCTTTCGGTGATTCTCTGCGGATCGTCAATCAAGTCAGAGGAATATACGAAGTCCGGAATCCAGACCTCATCCCCTATCAGTGAGCAGTGGTCGAGATAGCCATGACATTCAAAGGATTCTTCCTAGAATATGTGCCCCCGATCTCAGAATTTAGAAGCTGATGCCCTAGCCAGTCTAGCTGCAGATTTAGCTATTCCTATAAGAAGGCAGAATTTGGTGATCCTTCTTAACAGAGATTTATTCTGTGTGAAAAACAACTTTCACATAGAATGCAGCTACGCTGTGAACACAGATCCTCCTAGAAGAGACTAGAGAAGTCCCTTTATAGATTTTGTAGCATATGGAATCTTGCCGAAAGACCCTAAAGAAGCAGTATCCGTAAAAAGACGATCATTGCGCTTCTATTTCGACGCGTCTTCACAGTGTCTATATCGCCGGACCTACGACGGACTGCTACTGAGATGTCTTCCCGGTGACGAGGCACAGCGGATTATCCGTGAAGCTCATGACGGCGTATGCGGAGCGCATCAACCCGGTCCTAAGCTACAGGATTGCATCAAGAGAATGGGCTATTACTGGCCTACTATGATCACAGATGCAATAAAGTACGGAAGATAATACATAGCCTGTCAGGTCCATACAGACTTTATCCATCAACCTTCTGAACATCTACATCCTACGGTTGTATCCTGGCCTTTCAAAGCATGGGGTATGGATATCATTGGTCCTATTCACCCGTCTTCTTCCAGAGGTTACCGGTTCATACTGGCCATCACAGATTATTTCTCCAAATGGGCAGAGGTGATCCCTCTTGCTGAGGTAAAGGCATCCAATGTGATCAGCTTCATCAAGCATCACGTCATTTATCGCTTCGGGATACCCCGGAGGATAATTCATGACAATGGGCCTCAATTCATCAGCCAAGCGTTTCATCGATTTTGCAATAAAAATCGGATACAAAATGTGGCCTCTACGGCATATAATCCTGCTGCTAATGGTTTGGCGGAAGCTTTCAACAAAACTATTATCAAGCTCTTGAAAAAGTTTGTCTCTTCGAACAAGAGGGATTGGAATGAGAAGCTGGGAGAATGTCTCTGGGCATACCGCACAATGGTACGAGCACCGACAGGTTGTACCCCATTCTCATTAGTTTACGGGAGCAAAGCAGTTCTCCCTATCGAAATCAAGATTTCGTCACTCAGGATAGCCGTGGCTAATGAGTTGACTCAAGAAAAGAATGACCTATTAAGGCTTTAAGAGCTGGAAGGATTAGACGAGAAACGCCTCCAAGCTCAATAGCGCATCACATTCTACCAGGCACGCATTTCCATAGCTTTTAATCAAAAAGTAAAGGAAAGAGTGTTCAAAGTTGGTGATCTAGTTTTAGCCGTAAGAAGGCCGATGATTCTCACCCACAGGAGTAAGGGTAAGTTTCAGCCCAAGTGGGAAGGCCCATATGTGATCGAGACGACGTTCTCAAACGGCACTTACAAGTTAGCCAAGCCTAATAGAGACTTGTTGATGGCCCCTATCAATGGCAATTTCCTGAAGAGGTACTATGCTTAACCTCCTCTGCTCAAGTGGAATATGGCAAAAATTTCATTCTGACAAAACTACTTCCAAAATGAAACTAGTTGGATTATATTCTATCATGTCCATATAACCTCTGAATAGATATGTCCTACTAAAACTTACCTCTGATATCACTTTCATCTAAACCTGTCATTTATATTCCAAAATGATGGGTCCACAAAGTCAGATGAAAGCCTCTTTATTATTCCCAGAAAGCAAAATTACATTGGAAAGTAAAAAAGGTATATCATTTGGAAGGAGCAGTTATGTCGTGAATCTGCCGTGCCAGAGCATCGTACAAGACCTCATTTTCTGCATTTATCAAATCTTTTCTCATTTATATTATCCAAAACAAGATGGCGACTCTGCTGGGGACGTCTTTCTCTTCTGATGAGGAAGCTATTGCTCGACACGACGCGGTATCCGTGGGATCCGTGAAGAAGATACTGGTCGTCCAGTTCGACCAGTCTGCCTACGAAGATATGCTCTGAACAAGGGCAGCTCTCACTCTCTCTCTGTCGAAAACAACAGGAAGCTGCGTAAGGTCTGGATGTCCAAGACATCCTCTACCATTCCTGTGGACTCTCCGATCTCTCCGACTAATGAGGTTGTAGCGTTGCTTCCTCCGCGCCCTGCGCATAAAATTCAGTCGCCTGTCTCTGACAGAACTGACAAAACTTCTGGTAATGCCTCAGCGCTAACCCAGAAGTATACTCCACGCTCTGCGCGTGAAATTCAATCTTCCGTCCCTGGCGGAATAGACAAAACTTCTGGCAATGCCTCAGCGCTAACCCAGAAGTATACTCCGCGCTCTGCGCATGAAATTCAGTCTCCGGTCCCTGGCGGAATAGACAAAACTTCTGATAAAGCCTCAGCACCAAATCAGAAATATAAGACATGCTCCACGCGTAAAACAATATCTGACCTCTACAAAGAACCAGATGATCCCTGTGATCTCCGCAAGGGAAAGCAAGTGGCAGACTACTCAACTTCTCGGCCTTTACGCCAGCAAGGGAATAATATGAACGCCCTCCGAATTACGCGAGATACTGATGGCCGCCTGAGGACATCCTCAGCTTTACGCCAACCAGAGCGAAGCTCCAAATTATGCCAGGCGAAGTCCCTAAGCGTAAAGAAGGCTCCAGTCGCGGAAAGACACCCTCCCCGGGGATTATCCGTCACCCAGATGGCCAACCTGTTGTATACGGGTGGCACAGGGAAGACTATGACTCCCATCATCCGCATGCCCACCAATGGGAACAGAAGGAACAAGACATCATCTTCTTCTTCTGCAACTCCTCCTGACCTGCGCAAGTATCTAATCCAGAAACGCAAGGAGAGGGGATCTTCCAGGATGGCTATTACGCCTCCTAGCGAGCACTATTGTAATAGTCACAGGATTGTAATTAATTATTAATGTTCTAAAGCAAAACGGTCAGTTTTCGACCGGCTAAGCTATTCTCCATATTTCCTAGAAGAAGAGCCCACGCGTGCATCTATGAACATGGCTTCACATATACTTGAAGGAAGCTCAGGCTCAAGACATCCGTCCTCTAGAACTCCGAGCCGAAGGAAATTCAACATGCTTCTTAGGGACACCAAAGCTGGGGTATTCCAGAACACTCGTTCAAGGTCTCGACATCTGACTTCGTGCTCTTCTGATTCCGATGTTGGGGGTTGTCAGTCTCCTGAATCAGATACTGAGAGTATAGAGTCAACTTCTGCACCGACCTATACTCATCCTTCAATGACGTCCAGGGAGATAGGAGTTTATGCCGTTGAAGATTAACACGAGAAAGCCTCACCATCAGGGAATACTGAGCAACGCATTACTACACTAGAGACATCTCTGAAGCAAATACAATCCATGATGGAGAACATGTACCAAATGATGCTAACTCAACAGGCGGCTGCTATGGCTCAAACGTCGGTCCCGCCTACTCAGATACGTGTGGGGGTGGACCTACCACCATCCAACACAATCCAAGAGCCTACTCTAGATCAAGAGTCAGCTGGTCCTTCACTTCCTCACCAGGAGAATGTACTACCTCCTGCGGGAGTCACGATACAACCAACTCTGCACCATTCCGTGGTCTCGCTACCAACTAAAAATCCGATGCAAGCAGTACGGGAGTTGAAAGCCCAATTTGACGCCTTGAAGCACAAAGATCAGCTCAAGAAATTAGGAATCAACCAGCCATACCCAGCTATCTGGGAAGAGGTCCATTTTCCTCTGAGGTACAAACCTCAGACCATGGCCCTGTTCGAGGGAAAAATATCACCAAGTCAGTACATGAACTATTTCAGTATGATGACGGTGTTACTACAAGGGAATGACGCCCTCCTCACCCGGGTGTTCAAGGGATGTCTCTCGGGAGTAGCTTACCAGTGGTACCGCAGCCTGGCGGACAACTACATTACTTCCTTTGAAGACTTCAAGGCTTTATTCTTCACATGATTCTACGAGGGAGGAATGGACATGTCTATGTCCTCTCTCATTGAAGTCAAGCAGAGGGAGAAGGAGGACGTTCGCACCTTCATCGAACGTTTTCGTCAAGCGACCTTACAGATACCTCCAGGAGTTACAGACTCAGCGTTGGTAGAAATTTGCAGGAAGAACCTTCTTTCCGTGATCTCGGTGTTCACAGGACCATATCAGTTCCATGATTGGCCCTCGTTCATCATCTCAGCGGTATCCGCCGAGGACAACAGTCGCAAGGCATGTGACAATGGCATCATGATCTCTACCTCTGACAGAGGCAAGAGGTCATCCCCCAACGGCGACCATCCTCGCAGTTCCAAAGGAAAAGAAGTTCTGGCGATCAATACGTCCAGACAGAAGACTGCGGCAACCGCGCAGACGAAACCCGGGACTTCCAGGCCCGTCGAAGTATACTCTTTCGACGACGACGATATTCCGAGTATATTCGAGTGTCTCATCAAAAGTGGCAAGATCACCCTTCCGGAGGAGAGGCGGCCCAGTGAAGTCGGCAGTGCCAACAACCCCAAGTACTGCATCTTCCACAGATATGTACACCACCGAATAAAGGCGTGTTACATACTAAAAAGGAAGATCCAAGAGCTGATCGATGCTAAAGCCATCACCCTGCGCAATAGCGAGAAGACGGTCGCGGCCAACATGATCTCTCTGCAATTTGGCAATCTGCCTCCCCAAGAAGTACCGGACGGTGTTACACCTATTTCCCGGACAACGATGAACATCGTTAATCTCCCTCCGGCTAGGGGTCAAAATCACGACCTGTTACCCCTAACTACCCGGAGAGGCGAGATTATGTGGGTGCACCCAGACTTGGTATCGGAGCTCAAAAAAGAGACTAATGCTACTAAAGCTAAGTCCAGGAAGAACTCCAAATGCAAGCCATGCCATATGGTTACAACTTCTTCGACATCAGACGAAGATGAGGTTTTGGCCACAGCAACCCATTCAGGGAAGGCTTACCTCAAGGACTACGGAGCGAGTCAGGAAGAAGCACCTGCAGACGCTTCAGCTGCCAAGCCTTCGGAACCAGAGCCCGCCGTACCAAAGGCCGGTCCTTCGAGACCAACTTCGGCGGACAAGGGGAAGCAAAAAGAAGTGCGTTTTGATAAACCTGTGAAAAACATTCAAAACAAAGGTTTAGAGAAGCCGTACAACTTCGATATCTTGGCCCAACTGGCTAATACATCGGCCAGGTTGTCCATCTTCGAGCTACTCAGGCTCTCCCAAGACACTCGTCTAGCCCTGAGTGAGGCATTGATGCAGGCGGATACATACTTGACCCAACTCAAGTCCCCCGACGAAGAGCCTGCAGCATGTCCCCGTTGCTACAGTATGATGGAGGTGGTCCTAAACATCACTTTCACTCAAGACGACATGCTGTTAAAACATAACAGGCATGACAGACCCCTCTACCACACCGGGTACATCGGTTCCATGGAGGTCGACCGGATTCACATAGATCCGGGATCCTCAATCAGCATCATTCCTCATAGTCTGCTTAGACCACTGAGGATTCCTACCAACGAACAGACTATACAAGAGGATTCCTTCGATGATGATTCTGGTGAAATGCAAGTCCATAGGTACAGTCCGCAAGCCTTGAAGATTATGCAGAATATGGGTTACAACTTGAAGATAGAACCAGGTCTCAACTACGGGAAAGGCAGACGAATACCGCTGCTCGGTAATTGTCATGACCCGCACCCGGTTTAGGGGCACGAGTACGTGGGTACGTCCAGCCTACGCCGCAGCATCGGCGGTAGAACGCTATCAAGGTCTTGATACTATCTAGCCAATCTCACACAAGCATCCAATCTCCATAAGGAGGCACGGATGACACAATAAATGAACACATACTCAATCACAGGATTACAGCACGATAAGATATCGAACAGAAATTAAATACAACACAAGTCAAAAAGCAATAACTTAACTCAACAATATCCAAGTCATCAAAAATTGCCGGAGACAAATCCGGTACCAAATAGTCTACTTAAAGAACTAACAAAATAGTAATTTCCGGCTAGACTTCCCGGAATCACAACTAATCTACCAAGTCTGCAGCTACTCACCATATGGTCCATAAAGTGTCGGACAGCGGTCCTCTAAGACATAGTCTGGAAAAAATGTTTCCAGTCAGGAAGGAGCAAAGCACAATCTCAAATAACAGTTCCATTTAATTGATAAGGACTATATGACAATAAACATGTAATGCTAGCTACTGAGAAGACAGTAAAAATAAATGCAATGGCAATTAAAGAGAGACAGGCAATATAAAGAGACAGGCAAATAGGCAATATGATACATTCAGTGCATGTCTGAAAATAAAAAGAACAAGGAACAGTATCATATACGGGTGATGTAGTATATGATTTAAATAGGGAACTGTAATCTATTCTAAGTGTTTGAAATAGTAGTTTCAAAATGTGATCGACTTGGGAACATGTACGATAGCTACAGGGCCTGGCTAATCATGGGTGAAGAGCATGATTAACACTTACATTGTTCTACACTACAATAAGAGGTTATGATCACATTTCTTACTAACTACTTCTCCGCCCCCAACTAGTACTATGGATCCAACCATGACACGTCACGATACACGAGCAAGTCCAGTCTATCATGTACGATGTCTAATATATATGTCGTGTACAATATCAACGATAATCAATGTAACATCTCATGACTGCAGATCCAAGCTATACTAGTCCGTGTAACACAGTGTCAAGGATTCAGATGTAACATTTCATGATTATTTAATTTATAGAAATTATCAAGGAATTGGAAATTATCAGAGAATGTACTTGCCTTGGTCCTTAGCTGGTATTTATTGGTGTCCTGTCCCAGAGTATCCCCTGGGTAAACCAACAGTCCTATAAACACATCACAAGCAAAACCACATTTTGCATCAGATGCTGCACTAACACAGTCTAAAAACACTGAGTTCGGGACTTCTCTAGGTATGATACTAGTCACCTAAGATCACCTAGTAGATTCACCAATTAACCATATTATCAATAATTAAATTAATACATATATATATGGTTATACCAAATTATATACAAAATATGTATCACTGTACGTACATAAGTGAAAATATGTTTTATTCATGTGAGAAAATATACATTACCCATTATTTAAGAATATATACATTTATACATTTATATACACTAAATAAAAATATACTCATACCCTATATGCACACAAGTATATCTATATACCAAATATACGTTTTTATACCAAGATACGTTTTTATTAAACATATACCCATACAAAATATATATACACATATATACATTTGTACCAAAATAATAATTATACTATATTCAGGTAATTATACCAAATAAATATATATATATAACCTTAAACACGAAAACATACATTAACATAATTTATATGTTACAGATAATTTAATACATATATATATATGTGTAATACGTATTTATACTAACATACATATGTAACACATATATATAAAAATAGAGGTATACGTGAGACATATATATATCTATATACTAATTTAAAATATACTATATACACTAATACACAATACCTATACATGTTTAACATTTTATTTATAAAAATATACATGTACATATATATATACATATCATCATTAATTATACACATTAATTAATTTATCAATACATTACATTAACCATACTAATACATTAATTACATTAACATACTAATGCATTAATTCATTAACATACTAATACATTTGTATTTAAATATTAATTAGATAAATGCTATACATATTCATGTATTTAAAACATTAATTAGATACATACTCAATTATACAATTTAATATAATTAATAATATACATATATTCATATGCATTAATTATACTTACATACATACCTACATACATTATATATATAAACATATATATATATATAAAGAAGAGGGAGAGGGGAGAAGAAGAACTCACTGGGGCTTGGCCGGAAAGATGGCCGGACGTCGAACGGCAGAGAGAGGAGGAAGGAGCACGCAGGGAGGAGGAATTGCCGGAGTGCAGGTCAGGCCGCTCGCCGGAGTGCAGGCCGGGCTGCGGGGAACCGGAGGCTGGCTGATGGTGGTCGGCCTGGCCGTCGGCTGAACTGCAGAGGGAGCTGTTGATGGTGGGAGGCCGGGGGATGTGCAGTCAGAAATGGAGGGGAGCAGTGGGAGAATGGGGGAGGAGCAGCCGGAGTTGCTGGCACAGCAGGGAGGACTGCAGCGGCCACCGGAGTGCTGGGCTCGGGGAGGAGGTTGAAGAGCAGAGGGAGCGGGGTCTCGGCCGGGCAGCAGCGGTGAGGGGGCTGCTGCGGCCGCCGGACCGGAGGGAGTGTTGTGTGGTGGTGGGGAATGTCGCCGGACCGGAATTTGCACAAACGTCGGAGTGCAGGGAGGGTCGGCCTGGGCAGTTGACCGGAGTAGCGGGAATGTGCAGCGCCGCCGGCGCCGGAGTACAGGGACCGCCGGGTGCACAGTATATGGGGGGAAATGAATAGTGTTCCCCCCCCCCTTGAATTCAAAAACTAAAGAAAAAAGAAAAAGGGAAGAAGA
This sequence comes from Iris macrosiphon, assembly GCA_036927795.1. Lineage (NCBI taxonomy): Eukaryota > Viridiplantae > Streptophyta > Magnoliopsida > Asparagales > Iridaceae > Iris > Iris macrosiphon. The sequence goes on from JAYESA010000003.1 coordinate 35,648,230, forward strand.
AGAAAAAGAGAAGGAGAAGAGAAGAAGAAGAAGAAGAAAAGAAAAGAGAAGAAGAGGAGAAAATTTTGGATGGGGAAGGAGGCTACGGTTGGTTGAGGCTTGAGGGAGGATGTGGGGGCTTGCTTGGGGATTAGGGTTTTTTTTCTAGGGAAAGGTGTTGATGTGACATTATATATGGGAGAGTGTGTGGAATAAAGGGTTAGGATTTGCCCACAGAATGAGTGGTCCAGATTGGACATGAAGGAATTTCATATGGGGATGAGGGTGAGAGGCTAGTAAAATATTAGGAATTCCTCATTGGCTTAAACAAATGAGGTGTTGACAAAAATGCAAATTTGCAAATTAGCCCCCTTAAATTTGGGTATTTGCACAGACACATGAAATGAAGAAAAATTGGCGGGCGATTCGATGTTCGGTGTTTTGTAGGGTCAGGGGGCGCTGTAAGTTTGGTGTGGGCTCAAAAAGCAGGGCACTGGAATTAAATTGGAATTTCAGAATTGGTTTAAATAGTATCCTCAATTTAATTAGAATAAAATGCAAGTTGTGTTCTAAAATTAATTAGGAGTACATGGGGCCAAAATCAGGTCAGGTCATCAATACCAATAATGAAGAAGACTCAGAACAGGATATTACCCTAATTTGGGCCGCACGAAAAATAGGTCAAGATTGCCTCCAATTTAAATTGGAACGCACAACGATACAAAATAGGGATTTATTAAATAACGTCCGCGACAATTTTTGTGCGGCCAAAAATAATGCACAGGGAGCATAATTATGAGTTGCAAAAATAGCAGAACGGAAAGCGCGCATGTCTAGGGCAAGATGGTGAGATTTGTTGGAAGACAAAAGTCAGGGTAGCGCTCCAAATATCGAAGCAAAGGCAACGCGCAATAATATTAAATAAAATACGGTAATTAATTACAAACTCCAAGAATTAAATTCTAACTAAAAATAATTAAATACAAAATTCTATAATTTGGACAGGTCTTCATCTACTAGGCTTCTAGGTCAAGTCTACTAGCTTAAAATAAATGAACACTGTATATAATACTAGATTTAATTACACATCACACATTTATTTAAAATCAAATATACTATCATGCAATTACTAAATTGTAACTACCAATAATATTAAATATTGTAAAAAGTCGAAAATACCCCTGTTTTCGGAACGTGGTAGTGACAAGTCTACCCTCCTTAAAAGAATTTCGTCCTCGAAATTCAAAATCCTCAAAGTAGCGTTTATTCATACACATTATCGTTTTCCCTCAAAGTTTAAATTCATCATCCATGAGATTAGGTAATTATCCATAATGTCCTTTCACGATTTTTCAAAAATTCTGAAATTATTTGTATTCCTGAAAAAATCCTCGAAATAGAATCAAAGTCCCTTTTTATTAAAATTTTCCCAAAAAAATTTTAGTTAATAATTCAATACTCGAAATTTAATATTCACTCCTCTAACTTAATTTTTATCAATGCAAAATTATAAAATATAATCTCGTCCCACAAGTTTGAATTTAAACATTTATCCATCAAAATTTTATTTCTCGATTTCCTCTTCCTCAAAATACTCAACAATACGATACTTAAGGATTCTCCAAATGCAACATCCAAATATAAAATTCTAAAATTCATAACTTGCAACCAAATAAATACAATGATAGTCTCCCAAAATTTCCAAATTTTAATAACCAATTTAATCACATCATAATCTTCCTGGAATTAATAAACCACCAATTATGCCATGTTAATTTCTTAACCCTCTATTTAAATCAATGGTTATCCTCAAATTTAATCATCTTGTCTCTCTTGCCAAGTCATAACTCCTTCATGAATCTTCGTCATGGTTGAACCCCAATAATCATGGTCTAAGAAAAATCTTCCTACATTTATACAACATACAATCTAAGGGGAATATGTACGGTCATGGTGTCTTTTGTCATGGTATTGCAGTCTTTGTATCAGGGGTACTACTAACTACATTATAACAAGAAATCATGCATACAAGCTACGGTACTAAGTATCAATCAATCAATCAAGTAGAGAGGGACAGAAGGAAGGAAAGAACAGAACCTGCTAACACATTACCTGCAGTATCGGTCTCCTCGACCATCATTGCAAATGCCCTGCCCTGCTGGGGTGGTTCCCTTCGCGGGTGCTGAGCAATATACGGTTCCACAGGTAGCCTAACTGGATCTCTATAATCTGAAGCTGCGCGCTGGCCGGGAAGATAAGGGGCTAGAAGACAATCCCTTACTCGATGTCCCGCAGCGCCACAGTGCAAACAGAGTCCTAGTCTCGTTCTACAGCTCTCCCAAAGGTGACCTGGCTTCTTACAGAAATGACTAGCCTGTTGTGTCTCTCTTGGAGGCTGTTGCTGATTCTGTTGAACACGGACTGGTGCCTGGTACTGTTGTTGATACTGATACGCCCATGGATGTTGCTGGATAGGAACTGGTGCTAGGTACTGCGGTGGATGCTGAAATGTCCATGGTTGTTGCTGAATATGAAATGGTACTTGGTACTGCTGTTGGTGCTGAATACGGGGATGCTTGGCCGGTCCTGCGCTACCATTCGTATCTCCAAAAGTAGTGTGACTCCTCTTAGGCCTGAGATCCAGATCCTCTTCTGCAATCTGAGCATCCATCAAGATAGCCTCAAAGGTAGCGGTACGACGACCAGAAGTACGCGACCTAATCTCTCTCGTCAGCCCCTTTCTAAATTTTTGGGCTCGATCTCCTGGGTCTCGAATCATAGATGATGCAAAATGGTTTAATCTACAGAATTCTGCAGCGTACTCGTCGACCGACATGTTTCCTTAAACCAAGTCATGAAACTGACTTTCCAAGGTTCCCAATGCCACGTCGGGAAAGAACTTCTCCTTGAAGAGTTCCTTGAAGGTCTCCCAAGTAAGTCCTTGCGCAGTAATTCTCGGCTCCGTGCGATACCATGTGAGTGCGATATCGAACATCTGACTGCCAGCGGCTTCTATCTGCAAGTTCTCCGGAATCTGGGTCAATCGTAGGCTCCTCTCTATATCCTCTAGCCAGTCGTCAGCGTAGAGTATTCCTTCGGTGCCTTTAAACTCTCGAGGCATCATCCTCTTGAAATCCACTATAGTGCCTGATCTCTACTGCTGGCCAGGAAACTGCTGGTACTGTGCTACTCTCTCCAAAGCTTGGAGAGTCACTTGATGGGCATTCTCCATATTTTCTTTCATCAGCTCGGTTTGTGCCTGGTGCGCTTCTGCTTGCACCCTCTGAGCCTCAGCTTGGACTCGCTGAGCATCTGTCGTCACTCTCTGGGCATCTACCATGCCCTGGATCAAGGTAAACATCTGCGTTCCGTCAATGGGCAAACCTCCGAGAATCGGAGTCGGTGGAGGAGGAAGGTTGTCTGTCTCAGAGTTACTCAGGCTCTCCCAAGACACTCGTCTAGCCCTGAGTGAGGCATTGATGCAGGCGGATACATACTTGACCCAACTCAAGTTCCCCGATGAAGAGCCTGCAGCATGTCCCCGTTGCTACAGTATGATGGAGGTGGTCCTAAACATCACTTTCACTCAAGACGATATGCTGTTAAAACATAACAGGCATGACAGACCCCTCTACCACACCGGGTACGTCGGTTCCATGGAGGTCGACCGGATTCATATAGATCCGGGATCCTCAATCAGCATCATTCCTCATAGTCTGCTTAGACCACTGAGGATTCCTACCAACGAACAGACTATACAAGAGGATTCCTTCGATGATGATTCTGGTGAAATGCAAGTCCACAGGTACAGTCCGTAAGCCTTGAAAATTATGCAGAATATGGGTTACAACTTGAAGATAGAACCAGGTCTCAACTACGGGAAAGGCAGACGAACACCGCTGCTCGGCAATCCCACTATCAACAAACCCGTTTCGGGTTAGGGTATGCCACCTCCCTTACGACTTCCACGTCAGATGAGGATATCTTTTTCCCTTTTCAAGATGGCTCATCGCTCTCCGACTTATCTCACGCTCTCGAGCAAACATTATCAGCAAATATGGTAGCGACGAATTCCTTCGAATCAGACGAACAAGAATCTGAACCATTCGAGAATGACGCTTGGGCTTAGCAGATAGATACACAATGGGAGTTCCGCTTCGAGCAAAGAGAACCTCCTACTAAAGATGAAGTTATCCAGATTGACGTAGGGGATGAACTTTCACCAAAGCCGATATTTATCAGTAATAACCTTTCCGAAGAAGAAAGGAAAGAAATTACCCAGCTAATAAAAGAGTATATCAACGTCTTTGCATGGAATTATGAGGATATGCCAGGTGTTGATCCAAAGGTGGCTACTCATAAACTCAACGTACTGCCCGATTCGAAGCCTGTGAAGCAGCACCAATACCGGTTCCGTCCGGACATGATGGACGCCATTAAAGCTGAAGTCAAGAAGTTGATAGCCTGCGGCTTCATCCGTGAGGAACAATATCCCCACTGGGTCGCCAATGTTGTCCCGATTATGAAGAAAAATGGGAAAATATGTATCTGCATTGATTACCGAGATCTGAACGCAGCCTGCCCCAAGGATGAGTTCCCTCTTCCCATCACAGACGTCATGATCGACAATACATGCGGTTTTGAATGTATGTCTTTCATGGACGGATTCTCAGGATACAACCAGATCAAGATGCATCCTGAAGACGAGAAGCATACCACCTTCCGGACACCACTGGGGGTATATTGCTATACGGTCATGCCCTTCGGATTAAAGAATACCGGGGCTACGTACCAACGGGCTATGAGTAACATATTCCATAAGCATTTACGCAAGACAGTGGAGTGTTACGTGGACGATGTAGCTGTCAAAAGCCATCTCAGGGATAATCACATCCAAGACTTGAAGACAGTATTTGAATTGATGCGCCAACATCAACTCAAAATGAACCCTACCAAGTCCTTTCTGGGGGTATCTAGCGGCAAATTTTTGGGATTTGTCATCACTCCAAAGGCATTCAAGTGGACCCTGATAAAGTCAAGGCCATCCTAGAAATACGATCGCCCCACAATCTGAGGGAACTCAGGGGATTTCAAGGTCGTATGGCTTATATCCGAAGATTCATATCCAACCTCTCCGGGAGATGCCAACCCTTTTCGCGCCTCATGAAGAAAGGTGTATCCTTCATATGGGACGAAGCCTGTCAGCAAGCGTTCGGGGATATCAAACGCTACCTCACTAGTCCGCCAGTTCTGGTACCTCCTGTCATAGGAAAACCGTTTGTGCTATACGTTCGAGCAATGGATCATTCTCTGGGAGCTCTTCTCGCACAAAAGAACGATATGGGCCACGAGCAGGCTATCTACTACCTCAGCAGGATGATGGTCGGAGCCGAACACTGGTACAACCCTGTGGAGAAAGAATGCCTGGCTCTGATGTTCGCTATTCAGAAAATGCGACACTATGTCACGGGCCAAACCATTAATATCATCTCCAGGATCAATCCTCTTCGGGTACTGATGAGCAAGCCAAGTGTCCTTAATTCCCGACTCGCGACTTGGGCGATATTATTAACGCCATATGACATGGTGTACGTCCCTCAGAAGTCCGTCAAAGGCCAAGCATTGGCCGACTTTCTAGCTGCTCATCCCATCCCGGAGGCCTCCAAACTATACGAGGACATTCCCGACGAAGTTGCGGAGTATAATTCCGCAACGGAAGGCAAGACATGGCAACTATTCTTCGATGGCGCCTCCAGGATCGGTCCCAGGGGAAATGTTGTGTCAGGAGTAGGGATCGTCCTAGTCACTCCTGATAAACTCGTTATCTACCGAGCATATCCTCTTAGCGAGCCCTGTTCTAACAATGTGGCGGAATACAACGCTCTACTAATCGGGCTTCAAGTCGCTGAAGAGCTGGGGGGTCGAATCTCTGGAAGCCTTCGGTGATTCTCTGCTGATCGTCATCCAAGTCAGAGGAATATATGAAGTCCGGAATCCCAACCTCATCCCCTATCACCGAGCAACGGTCGAGATAGCCATGACGTTCAAAGGTTTCTTCCATGAGCATGTACCTCGATCTCAGAATCTGGAAACTGATGCCCTAGCCAGTCTAGCTGCAGATTTAGCCACCCCTGTAAGAAGGCAGAATTCGGTAATCCTTCTTAACAGAGACTTATTCTGTGTGAAAAACAATTTTCACATAGAACATAGCTACACGGTGAACGCAGATCCGCCCAGGAGAGACTGGAAAAGTCCCTTTATAGATTTTATAGCATACAGAATCTTGCCAGAAGATCCTAAAGAAGCAATATCTGTCAAAAAATGATTATTACGCTTCTATTTCGACGCATCGTCACAATGCCTATATCGTCGGTCTTATGACGGGCTATTATTACGATGTCTCTCTGATGATGAAGCACAACGAATTATCCGTGAAGCTCACGATGGCGTGTGCGGGGCACATCAACCCGGTCCTAAGCTACAGGATTGTATCAGAAGAATGGGCTATTACTGGCCCACTATGATCGTAAACGCAATCCAATATGCCAAACGATACAAAGCCTGTCAGGTTCATGCAGACTTCATACATCAACCGTTCGAACATCTACACCCTACGGTTGCATCCTGGCCTTTCGAAGCAAGGGGTATGGATATCATTTGCCCTATTCACCCGTCTTCTTCCAGAGGTCACCGGTTTATACTGGCCATCACGGATTACTTCTCCAAATGGGCAGAGGCGATCCCTCTTGCTGAGGTAAAGACATCTAACGTGACCAGCTTCATCAAGCATCACGTCATTTACCACTTTGGGGTTCCCCGAAGGATAATACATGACAATGGGCCTCAGTTTATCAGCCATGCGTTTTACCGATTCTGCGATAAAAATCGGATACAAAATGTGGCCTCCACGGCATATTATCCAGCTGCTAATGGGTTGGCGGAAGCCTTCAACAAAACCATTATCAAACTCTTGAAGAAGTTCGTCTCTTCGAACAAAAGAGATTGGAATGAGAAGCTGGGAGAATGTCTCTGGGCATATCGCACCATCGTACGAGCACCGACAGGTTGCACGCCATTCTCATTGGTCTATGGGAGTGAAGCAGTCCTTCCTATCAAAATTCAAATTATGTCACTCAGGATAGCCGTGGCTAACGAGTTAACTCAAGAAAAGAATAACCTGTTAAGGCTTCAAAAGCTAGAAGGATTAGACGAGAAATGCCTCCAAGCTCAGCAGCGCATCGCGCTCTACCAAGCACGTATTTCCAGAACTTTTAATCAAAAAGTAAAGGAAAGAGTGTTCAAAGTCGGCGAGCTGGTTTTAGCTGTAAGAAGGCCGATGATTCTTACTCACAGGAGTAAAGGCAAATTCCAGCCCACATGGGAAGGCCCTTACGTGATCGAGACAACATTCTCAAACGGCACTTACAGGTTAGCCCAGCCTAATGGAGACCTGCTAATGGCTCCTATCAATGGCAAATTCCTGAAGAGGTACTATGCTTAAACCTCCTCTGCTCAAGTGGAATAAGGTGATCTCATTTTGACAAAACTACTTCTAAAACGAAACTAGTTGGATCATATTCTGTCATGTCCATATGACCTCTGAATAGATATGCTCTGCTAAAACTTACCGAAAGTATATCATGTCCATACCACCTCTGATATCACTTTCACCCAAACCTGTCATTTACGTTCCGAAATGATGGTTCCACAAAGTCAGATAAAGAGCCTCTTTATTATTCCCAGAAAAGAGCGAAAGTATATTTGAAAAGCAAAAGCAAAAGTACATCAGGAAGGGGAAGATGTCAGGTCGCGAAGCTGCTGCGCCAGTACGGCCATCCTCTCAGCCCCGGAATCTAAGACATCAGCGCGGACCCGCTCCAACCGTGCCTCGTCATCTATCAGGAGGGACAACTCGGCTCTAGCCTGAAGGAGACCGGCACGGGTGACTCCTACACTCGCCAAGTTCTGTTGTGTTGCGACCAGTCGGCCATTCACCACATCTAGACCTTCCGATGACTGAGAAGCCCACTCCTTAGCCTGAGCAAGCTTCGTCTCCAGTTTGCAGACCCTCGCTACATTACCGTCATGCTCGGCCTGGCACTTCATTTGAAGGGCGAGAGTCTCCTCTAAGACGACTTTCCCTTTATCCATCTCCTGCTGATTGGTCTCGATGAATTTATTCAGACCTTCCTTCTTTTCAACAAGATACGCAGTCAAGGAGTCATATCTGGCCTGGACCAGAGCTTCAATATTGCCTCGAGCTAGCTGCAGGTATTCGTTAATGGGTTGCTCCAAGCCATTAACCATCGCCTCCAGCACGTCGGCTACCCCGGTATCACCGAATTCCCTGACCGCCTCTATCAAGAACCGAGAGGACCTCTTCAGCGATGCAAAGTCCAGCTTCTTCGCCAATACCATTGACATTAGCGTTCTCAAAGTGGTATAGAAGATACCGGTGTACTGCTCGGTCAGCGCAACTAGGTCCGTATGAACGCGGGGAGTGTCCACAATTGTGACGACTTCCCCTCCAGAATAACCACAGACGATATCGCCACGGCCGTCGCCTCAACAGGTGGTGCAACGAAAGAAGAATCGCCAACACTGGACGAAGATACCAGCATACTCAAAGAAGACATTGTCACAATGACAGGCTCGTGCTCCTCTTGAGATATCGGAACCTCGTCGACAGGCGAGCCGGCACCCGAAAATGCTTCCTCTTCAGAATCGGCCACATCCGTATCGCCACCAGAGCCGAAGGGCGCATCTATATCACCCTCTCCGAAGAGGTCTTCCCCTGAAAAGAAGACAAAAGGAAGTTAATATCAACGCAATATTAATTTTTCGAAAGAAGAGGCATAAAAGACGATATTTACCCCTGGCCGACGGCATATATGTCGCATCCGCAGCCTGTACAACTAAATCATTTCTTAATGATGCTAGGCGAGCAGTCATACCTGGGGAAGGGGGTCTGCTAACAGAAGCCGACAGATAGTCTTCCAAGTCCTCCCCAAAATCCAACTGAGGCTCATCGGCTGGAATCGTGCTAGGTGCGCTCACAGGCACGGCGGAAGTCCCTCCCGACGCCGATCCGGCTAGAGGTATACGGAACTTTATTATACTCAGCCCCGAAGGAGACCTCGTTCCACTACCTGAAGCAGTAGCAGCGACGGCGGCGTCCAGCTGAGATTCTCTGGCACCACCAGCCGGAACTGTAGAAGGTCCCTCTCTAAAAGGTGAGGAACCTCCAATCAAAGAATCGTCCCCAGCACGGGGAGATACAAGCTCACCTCCAGGAGCATCAATGCCGGGAATCCGGAGAGAACGATTTACCGTCTTCTTCTTCCTCTTACGAGGGGAAGCTTCCTTGGGAGCAGGAGCCCTTCGCTTCCCAGAAACTACCAAAGCCCCTGCAGGCGGAGGTACTTCACCCCTAGGGACCGACACCAGAGGCTCATCCGGAGTAACGGACTCCTCACCCTCGTCGGAAGAAACTGAGGGGACTTTAACTCTTCCCCCAGGCTTGGAAGAGGGCACCCTAAAGCTTCCATGCATATCAAAATCACGATGGAAGGTGTTCGTTGCCACATAGAACTGGGCATATGAATGCAGGATGCGCAGCTCCTTAGAGAGTGTAATGACGGGCACAATAAAAATTGCCCCAGTGCAGCCCATGATAAAATATCGCCATCCCCGTGCCCCATCAATGAGTCCACCTTTGGACCCAAAGCTGGTGACGGCGTTGCCCATATGCAACTGATTATACCCAAACTGCCGGGCAAACCGACTGGGCAAGTAGGGCTCCAAGAAGAATTGATCTTCGCTTCTGTACAGCAGATGGGATAGTCTAATACAGACCAACCAATTAAAAGCTTCGGGAGAAAGAATGGTCTTCTCTCTACCCGAATCCTCGAGCCTAATCCCCGACTGATTGTGATGTACAAGAGGGACGGTGCAGAAAAGCTTCCAACTATGACTGAAGCCTAGCGCCCGCCGACAGTCTATACTGTGTTCACATTCCAGGAAGACTTCTGGTAGTTCAACAAGAAACTACCCCCTGAACTACTGCCGGAACCGGGAGACATCACCCGAGGGTTATGGAGAATTAACCACCCCATCAAATACAGGTATGGTAATTCTATCCTAGGAAAGCTATCCCGCCGAATTTCATCGACGAGCAGCCCGTCAGTCATGGCCCTCAGGCCAGCTTGTATACGGCATACCATGACAGGGAGCAAGCCCAGTCTCGCCCCGAACACCAGACGCACTGTAGGCCAGAGCGTGTTGCAGTGAATAAGGTCCGCAGATGCGACGCCAGGCACTACTACTCGGCGCAGCCATATGGAGAAGAAGCCAGCCAGTTAAGCCTCCCTGGACAGATGCCTGCGACAGCACCTCAAATAGCTATAGGCCTTAGTGCCTTCAGGAACCGGTCCGGAGCACCAGCATCCACTATAAGATCGTCAACTACTTGAGCATTAACCGCACTCAGGGGATTCACAGGCAGATCCTTGCCCTCCAATACCTTCTTCGGCTTGGCAGTCCTGGACCGGTGAAAGAAGAGGTAGGACGTCCATTTGCTGATGTGAGCCAAATCTGAGGGCTCGTCATAAAAAGCGATACAAGCAAGGTAGTGGCACATCAGCTCCTGATAGACCTCCACTACTCGAGGGTCTGAACCCCCCAACTCTCGGTTCGTGGGAACATACTCTTCGTATGGAGTATCCTCCATCGGCAGTCTTGAGATCTCTGCCATCTCATGCAGGGCCAATCCCAACTCCCCCAGTGGAGTGGCGAAGGTCCCGGTAAGAGAAATATATCGTCTCCATCAGTGCCAGAAACAGGTTAGGGTTAGGAGGTAACCCAATACTAGTAGCACTCACAGCTGCAAACAGACCAATGTTCTCCAACTCGGTCTGGAAATGCTTCAAGGCCCAATCAACTAAGCGAGCCCAACGAAGATTTGAAGGGGTGATCCACCCACCACACCGAGGGTTCACCTTAGGGTATACTCCCCCACGCCCCATAAAATCATTACAGAAAGTCGATAACTGGATCGACTGGATCACCAAACTGTCTTCACTCAGGACAATGCCCGGGTACAGCCCCCTGAACAGCGTCACAGAGCCAGAAGGGTGGCTGACAAATGACCCTGGCTTGCCGTGAAGATCGGGGATCAGCGTCCACGACATCTTCCTGGGATGCATAGCATGAAAGAAGGCCGAGATGGGATAGTCTCTCGGCATATTGGGCAGATACAAGACCAAATCCACGGCAGGGAAAACCCATAGTTCTCTCTTAGGCTTTGTCTGGGACTGCTTATCAATCATGTCCCCGAAGAGGAAAGCCGACTTCAGGTATTGCTCCCCGTCTACGTATGTTAGGGACTCCCCGTTGATCATGCTCAGCAGCATTCGCTCGCCCTGAGTCGATATCAGAATTGCCCTTCCTTCGGGATATTGGGGCCCGGAGATAGGAAATGTCACGTGCGACAGATCCTCCAGATAGTTGGAGTACAGCATCCCGACGGCAGAGCCCATCACTTCAGCTAGCGGAGACTCATGCAAGTTAACTGCAATTACAAGAGAAACACGTCAGTTCCTAAAACTAGACATTTCGGGACTTGCAGCATCCAATCAACAGTCCGTGCTCTACGCCGAGACTGTGAAACTTGAACCTTTACGCTGGAATCTATTTCCTTGACGTAAAAGTCAAGATTGGCAGTATACGGTCTGTGCTTTATGCCAGATTGATTAAATGGAGTTATTACGCCAGGATTTCCATCCACGAGCATAAAACTCAAATATTAATGGTATACACCAAGTTTTTGGCGGTCAAAGCTTTTACGCTCGACTGCAGAAGAAATGGAGTTTTTACGCTAACACATTAGGAATGTGGGCGTAAAAAGATGAAACGTCTCCGTACATCATCTTCCTCAAAGAGGCTGTCAGTACAGAAGACGACCTAGCACGGTCACGTTCAACGTGTGCGAAGGATTTTCAGTCATTCTCTTTTTCCCAAAAGATCTACCTTCCAGACCGGGTACACTACTCGTCGACGGGATGCTCCGCTCAGAATAAAGTTTGCCTTGTCCAACCAAAGACGCTCTCGCTTGGGCCAAAGAACGAGAAGAAGAATCAACCTTCTTTCCCTTGGCGGAGGAAGTTTTTTTTGAAGCCATTGCTGGAAACTTTGAAGACTCGAAGAAGAAACGAAGAAGAACTCGAACAGTCGAAAACTTTCTCTTGCAGAAGACGGATGGAAAGTTTTTCTCTCAGAAACTTGGGATATATATAGAGTTCGGATGGACTCCTCGGACCCCGAACCAAATCTCCTAATTAATATTCGGTTATGACTGGGTACCACGTCAGCCTATTTATTCAGAGAAGGCGGACAGTCGACAAATTTGAAAAGTTTTTCGCACAAAGCAGGTTTGTGGTGTCTACGCTAAGGAGTTTTCTACGCTCGACAGCTACAGATCTACGGTTTTAGTCTCGCAAGCTATAAGTCTATGGTTTTTACGTCTGGGTGCCTTTGTGCTCGGTAGCTTTTATGCTCGAGAGGCTACAAACCTATGACTTCACGCTCAGCAGATACCAAATCGATGATCTCACGCTCGGTGGTGCATAGTTTACGCTCGGAGGTGATGGATCTACGACTTCACGCTCGGAAAAAAAAATTTCAGAAGCAACAAATCTACAGTTCTACGCTAAAGAGCTTTCTACGCTCAACGGCTACGAATCTACGACTTTTCGTTCGACAGCTACAAGTCGAGTTTTATGCCCGGATGCCTTTGTGCTCGGTAGCTTTTATGCTCGAGAGGCTACAAACCTACGACCTCACGCTCAGGAACTACAAGTCTATGATTTCATGCTCGATGGTGTTTAGTTTACGCTCAGAGGCTGCCAACTTATGATTTCGCGCTCCATGACTGCCCGCACATCTGAAAGATATGTAGGCCAGAGTACGCGTACATCTGAAACGATCCTCAAGGCGGTCAATTACAGGAGTTCACATAGATGATACTCCTTCTTGACCTCAAGATATCCCAAGTACCCGAGGCATACAGAGTTCAAACATTAAAAAAATTACTCTTCTTTATGGGTCGATTCAAAGTTCATCCAGACTCCAGTCTGAATATTTCATCTACCAAGATGGCAAATCAGCTTGACAGCCATTTCTCGCCGTGCCCCAAAGGGATTTTTCTAGAAATCATTCTTGAAGATGATGTCTGAACAAAGAAATTCTGTTTATCATAAGTAACAGTTCAGGATTCTACGCGGTTCCTCACTCCTAAACAGCAGGACAGTTCGAACACTCGAATGCTAAAGCAGCTTTCTACGCATCCCTAGTTATGCGTAAAAGACAGGACAGGACCCAGCACTCTTTCTAAACAGAGTCGGCATAAAGAATCAGGCGTGTCAAAGCTACACATATTCAGACTTCACAGCAAAGTATGACAAGATGATCACATGAAGAAGAAAGACATTTTTTATCAAAAATTAAATTCATGATTACATATGAGGGAAATCCAATCTACAAGGGTTTTTCTTCATTTTCATGATTACATATGAGGGAAACCCCGTCTACAAAGGGCTTCCTCATCATCGTTTGAAGATCGCACCGAGAAGCTGTTCGGACAGGTTCTCACATTGGTGAAGGTCTTCCTCTTCTTCCAAGACGGTTCGTCAAAATCCACAGTCGATGAACAAGAAGATGATCAGTGGCGGGAGGATACAAAAATGGGCATAGACCCATCCTCCAACAGAAGGAAAGCAAGGTAAATCTGCTTTCCTATAGACCACCGCCATTCAAGCCGGGACAGAGCTAGTCTGTCTGCCTCTCGTCCCCGGAGATAACGGGAGAAGGTGCCACTTGCAAGCAGCATGGTAAAATACGATTCTTCGTCTCTCCCGAAGAACCACCATACAAAGTTGCTGATTATCCCGAGCAAAGGAGGCTATGATATCCTTCCATGATCCATCGTTGCAGAGGATATTTGCTCGAAGATGCCATCTTTTTCGACTCCTTACATGTTGGAAGAGCATGATCTTCTTCTTCCTCAAGTCGACCCGACGAACTACGGCCATCATCTCTGTATGATGAAGGAAGTGTGGGAAGAACAGGAGAACTTCTCAGCCTTTTTATAGGCGAGAAAGAGAGCACCGATCCCCAATTAATCCGTCATAAAGTCAACCTCGACCGTTTCAAAACTCCATTCAGAAATGTTTCGAGTTACGAGGAGTGGTTCATACTTCATTCAAAGCGTTTTAAATTACGAGGAATTTAAAAGCTTTGAAGGGGGTCTTGTAGAAGCATGAAAAATATGCTGGAAACTCTACGCAGCATATTGCTGCAAAGCAGCGTAAACAGAGGACTTCAGAGCCTTCAAACGTGCAAACAGAGCTTCTCCGCCAAAGCACAGTGAGGAATACAGGCTGAAGGACCATCCGCGTAAGACAGTACGTCCAGGCTGCTTCAGCATAAACAGGGGCTTCATCGCCTTTATGGCGTAAAACTCATCCTCTTTTCAATACAGCATTGAAGCGTACGAGGGATACTTCGTATTCTCCGAAGTGAACCTGTCAGAGCCTGCAAAGAACCTGTCAGAGCCTGTATTGAACCTGTCAGAGCCTGCAATAAATCGGTCAGATCCTGCAATGAACCTGACGTCTCGACTTCTGACAAAAGGATACTGTTCGACTACCCAGGCGACGACTATAATGATGGTGCGGTACTGCAACCCAGGCTATCGTTTACTGCCATTTCCCTTGCGTAAACCGCTTTTACATACACAAAGGAATACGCTGCCTAGTTTACAGAGGCAGATGAGGGCTCCTTACGCTCCGCAGAAGACAAACTGCCTGCCACGTCTAAAGCTGCACCTCGTACGAGATTCGAGGCACGTCTCTACATTTTTATGCACAGAGCGATGACAGGTTCTCGAGGCACGTCTCTGCATTTGAAGCGCCAAAAATTGACAGATGCCCGAGACACGTCTCTGCACCATGCGTAGGCCAAGTGACAGACCTTCAAAATACGCATCTGCGTTTAATGCACCGGATGATGGCAAATCTCGACAATTAATGCTGAAGATTTGATTATATCTCCAAAAGCTATAATTCTGGCTAAAATGTCCACATCATCACTCTGGCACGTTACGAAGCGGCTTCTACACCTATTCAGCTTTGGTGTCTGCTCGACTTCTACGCCTATTCAGCTTCGGTGCCTACTCGACTTCTACGCCCATTCAGCTTCGGTGCCAACTCGGCTTCTACGCCCATTCAGCTTCGGTGCCTACTCGGCCTCTATGACCACTCGGCTTCTACGCCTACTCGGCCTTTATGACCACTCGGCTTCTACGCCTATTCGGCTTCTATGCCGGTTTGATAACTATTTGGCTTCTATGCCATGGTGACAGACATTGGCTTCTATGCCAACCTCTTCTACACGATGGATACCTACCTACGTGGCTTTTACGCCGTGATCTTTGTAGATATTATACGCATTTTGTCCCTTAGTTGGACCCACGTCACACGCTCATTCAAAGGATCATCTATACGCAGGCATTGGTTATTTTAACCGTTGTGTAAAAGGGTGCTATACTTTCCACTACTCGATTTTTACACCGATTGAGTGGTCACTGTCACTAAAACTCTATAAATAGATACCTCTATCAACGAGGAACAAGGTCGAGAAATTAAAGGTCGAAGAATTGGTCGAACGATCAGAAATAGGTCGACAAATTGGAGAAAAAGAGGAGAGAGAGAGAGAGAGAGAAGAGTCCAGAGCTCAGGCAAAGAGAAGAGATTAACGACTTTGGCATCGGATATCTACCCTCTTCAGCAACCTTTGAAGCTGCTACCTGTCTTTCACGGCACTTCTTCAACATCGTGTGGTCCAAGGGCTAAAGTGATCGACTGCATATCAGACACCTATAGCAATATTCACCCAGATTAAATAAATTATACTTAGACATCCTCGTGTAGGATCAAATTTGTACAATCTTGTTTGTAAACATAAAAGAAGGGCGGGTCTTCGTACAAGACCTCATTTTTCGTATTTATCAAATCTTTTCTCATTTATATTATCCAAAACACTAAGAAATAAGAATGATGACTAGAACAAAGTTGGTGCACGACGTAGGTAGTGGTCACTTGTGTGTGCAGATAAAGGACCAGACCGTGCCCTAGGGAGTAGAGTGTACTTATATGCATACGCTCCGAGTAGTTCAAAGATACATCGTCGAGGAAAGGGATATTGACATTAACGGAAATATACTACTCCAGCTCATCCTTCTCCTCGGCTACCCCCAGCACGAGCGAAGGCTTTAGTGGTTTTCTATATAATTTTACCACCAAAGATCTGGAAGCTGCAGTCGCGGTTGGGTCTTCCTTTGGTGGTCGAATCGGCTTATGAAGATGAACCACCATAGGTTCGGGAGGCATAGATAGAACAAAATCTTCTTTTGGTGGTCGATTCGACCTAGGAAGGTGAATGACCATTGGTTCTGATGATGCTGAAGGTACCGTAGATTCAGGTACCTTTCCGTACGATTTGACGATGAGGGGTACGGCCGCATCGGGAGTGCGAGCCTTGGGGAAGATTCTCATGGGCTCCTCGGGTGTTATCGTAGCCTCAGCTTTATCATCGACCTCATTGCCACCTTTATCTTGGCAAACTTTCTTATAGAGGATCGAGTCAGAGTAGTAAATCTTGATTCCCTTAAACAGATCAACATCAGCGAACTCTGTCTTGATGAAACCATGTTCGTCTACAAATTTTAGGCACTGATGGAGGGTGGATGGCACGATCCTGTATTCATGTATCTACGGATGCCCCGATAAGACATTGTAGGATGTATCTATGTCTATGACGTAGCAGGTGACTTATGTTCTTAAGTCACCGATCTAGCATTTCAGGCAAATTTTGCCCAGAGGGTAGCTCATTTTCTTGTTGAAGCCACTGATAGCGATATTGGTGGCTGCCAGGCGATGCATCGGGATCCCCAGGATCTGAAGCAAACTTCTCGGGATGATGCTGATTAACGATTCTGGGTTAATATGTATTCGTTTTACCTTGACGTCTCTAATATATCATGTGTAGTACATGGGTTGATCGTGCCTATTATTTTTTAGCAATATATCCGCTGTTGCGAGAAGGTGATGTTGGGTATCGCATCCATGGCGTTGTTGCAATATGGACAAGCAACAGGATCTTCGGTTGGTGGTTTGACTTACACCAGGTAGATATCAATATTTTGTAGTACCTCGCTCATGGTAGCCTGAGTGTCTTTAGAGAGCCGTAAAAGCTCAAATAGTAACAATTTTGCCGAAGTATTGGCTAATTGTGCTAAGATATCGAAGTTATAGGGCCTTTTCAGCCTTTGTGGAGCATCCCTATACAGTGGTCTATCGAAGCGTGTCTCCTTCTGTTTAGACTTGTCCGCTGGCGGGAGCTGAGATGGCCCAGGACCAGTGGTGGTAGGCACGATAACCGGAGGCGTATTGTTGTGCATCGGTTTGTATATTATGCCTGACCTTGTTGTACCTACTGCCAATACTTCAGCCAAGGAGAAAACTGTGTAATAGGATTTAGATTTCCTGCCCTTGGACTTGGCGGTGGAGGATATCGTCGGCTATGTCAAGTCTAGCACGAGGTCGGGATAGATCTACATGACCTCCCCACGTGGTGTAGTAAGAGGTATTAGCCCGGCCATCTAGTCTTAAGCTGGTGAAAGGTTGACCACCTCCATAGTTGCCTTTGGGACTGGTACCACTCTGTCTTGGGCTTCCGTTGGGGAAAAGTTTCCAAACTTGAGGGATACCATATTGGCGGCGACCGTCACGTCGTCGAAGTCTATGGAAAGAGCCTTGGTATCTATCAGGCGTTGGATGTACCGCTTCAGAGTATAGCACTTATGCGTTGGGTAGTGGACGTAGCGGTAGAAGTGACAATAATTTGGGCTGACTATTTCTGCCGCCTCAGGCTGACGTCTGACGTCGAGGAGCCAAATTTTTTCTTCCTACATCGGCATGTCAAAGATGGGTTTGACATGACAATCTTCGAAAGAGTAAGTCTCCTTTGGTTTTGGAGGCTCTGCCAGCTTTTTCTCAGGCTTCATGGTAAAGGTAGCGATCATAGCCTATTTTTCCTTTCCATCGCTGCTGCTATTAAAGCCATTAGTGTTGTTGTTGTTGTTGTTGTTGTTGTTGCTGCTGCTGGGACGCTTGCCATTTTTCTCAGCAGTAGGAATATAGATCCCCAAGTGCCGAGCATCCTTGAGCTTCTTCTCAATGTTGACAGCACTTACAATGATTGTTGTCCAGTCTTTTTACAGGCTCTTGCCCATCCAGAGGCTGACTGTTGGAAGCATATTTTTCTAGCATATCTATATTAGTGTAGCCTCTGGATTGCTAGGAGGCAACCTTAGTACGGCCTATCGGAACCACTCGATATAATTTTGTGTCAGTTCTTTTTCACCCTGGGCGACGTCCATTAGAGAAGATATCGTCATATCATTTCCTGCCTCATAGAATTTGTTAAAGAACAGACGCTTGAGGTCATCGAATAATGAGATGCAGTTATCTTCGAGAGTGCAGAACCAATCAAAAGCTACCCCCGCCAATGACCCGACGAAGAGCCTGGTAAGGATAGCGTCACTCATGGATAAGTGTCCCGTTGTAATCTCGAAGTAGCTCACGAACTGGCGAGGGAGGGACTTTCGGTCAAACGTGTTTATGTTGAAGGGCTTGTACTTGGGCGAATATGATACATCCCTCCATTCTATCGGGTATGGTTGTCGTACCCCGAGATCATGGAGTGAGTCCCGATTGCTCATAGAATCTAGGCGAGCCCGAAGTTTTTAGACCTCCCTCCTTGCTTCCTTAGCTTCATCTCCTGCCGAAGGTGCAGACGAGCCCGGTAGAAGAGGATCACCGCCCACGGGTGGAGCGGTCATTTTTGAATCCCCGTTCGTCCCGGGGTCCAAGTTTGCCTGTCCAGAGGCCCTTGTTGGCTGGGAGACCATGTTTGCCTTGATTTCTAGCATTGCTTGGATCAGATCTTGCATTGATGCACTCATTGTATGCATCATGGCCTCGAGAACCTCGAGGCATTGCCGCTCACTAGAGCCTTCGTGGTTTTCTCTGGCTATGTATATCGTCCTCACACAGGGAGAAACGGACGGGGCAGTGAATGTCGTGCTTCCCGTCTCATACCCTTGTAGTAAGTAGTCTTTAAGGAGGGTGGGTGACATTGTGTCCTCCTTGGATTCAGAGGGGATCTACCCCCAATATAGAATATTGTGTCATTTTGGTGGGAGTAGATACCCTCTGAGATCTCGGAGTCCATCTGTCACGCCCCAGTCCTAAAATATTATGGAACTAGGCCACGTGGCATTGGCCAGCTGACACGTCTTCGAGGATATCCCAATTTAATGGATCCTGACAAAGTGTGCTACGCTGTCCTAAATCTAACAAGTCTAATATATCAACAGGCAGTGTCTAATCTCATCTCATCCACAAACAACAAGTATAATACTGAAAGAAAGACTGGAATATAAGGACATAGACGAAGACATAGTACAACTGAAATAAGTCTGGTGGGAACAAACCCACTACAATGTACTGATAGACTGAAATAAAGTACTGAATGTCTGAAATGAAAGTACAGATAAGGAGAGACTGGAACAACATCTAACTAGGTAAGGAGCTCCAGTCATAGGCGGAAGGCCTACCAATCTGATCAGGGGTACTCTGATGGAAGTACCTCTAGCTCCTCGTCAAGAGCAAACCTCGCCTCTACACCTGGCCCATAAACTGTGGGATAAAAGGCCTCGTCCAGATCTGGAAGATAACCAGGTCCTCAGAGGGACGTAACAAGATACAATATGCATGCTGGATATAGTACTGAAATAAAAGTAAAGAGGAGGGGTGTGCTAACCATCTAAGTGAATGCAATATAAGGATAACCTAGGAACGTATAAGTAGGTGTAGGCATAACGTCCAACGTCCTCTAGAGTGTGGTATCTGTAATCGTCCATCATTCCGAAGAATGAGGTATCTGTATATAAGTATAACGTCCCCACTCTAAGGCGTGGTGTCTGCTATGTATACATACGTCCGTAACACTCCGTAGAGCGCGGTGTCTGAATATAGGGAGTCATCGGGTCTATGGTTCCTCTGGATACCACGGAATCCGATGGGGGTATCCCATACGTTTGTCAGTTGTCCTTCCCGCCCAATGTAGATACGCAAGTCGAATGCACGACTTGAGTGTACCGTATCTAGATGCCAAGTCTCAATTAACTATATTATTCTAGAATACAAGCTAGTCCGTGATGCATGTCGTACGTACCGATAGCGAATCGGGTACGCGGACCCGTATCCCAATATGAGTGTACCATTACGATACGTGTATAGTGCCATGGTCAAGGAAGATATTAAAATATCCTCACAGTGGGTGAGTCAGCTAGCAACTAGGACATGTACACTACTCATCGACGCAATGTCGACCGCACCCGAGTCATTCTCGGACACGCACAGTTCATGTATAATTAAAATATTTAACATTTAAATTTAAAGCAGTAATCCAGCAAGGTATACTTGCCTGTCCCGGGTAGCTGTGAAATCCAAAGCCCTGCTCCTGATGCCTCGGCAGTAGTGTCCAGCAATCCTATATAGGATATAGTAATGTCCAAATTAGTCGCTACAATAGCACGACTAGGACACACTGTCCGTATCTATAACTGACACGGGGTCGGGGCTGTATGTATATATAGCTAACACTATTATTTATATATACACTAAAACATATTTAAATATATTAAAAATATATTTGTTTATTAGTACAAAAATAATATTTATGTATTATTTAGCAATACACTGGTAATTATGTTATATTCAATAAATACATATATATGTATATAATAGATAATATCCATAACATCATTTATTTATACATATTCCTATATAGTATGGTAACTTGAAATATATACATTTATATACATATATATTAATATATATACATATTAGGTATTCAAATAAAAATAGGGTATTTAAAACTCATGTATATATATACTATGTATATACATACATTTGTTATTTATAAAAATACGTACTTAGATATTTATTTTATATACAAAATATACCAAAAATAAAAATACAGTATATACACAAAAATAATACTTGATTTCCAAAATGTATTTAATATTATAGATATTAGATTATTTTATATTCTTTGTATTTAAAAATAACATACATACATACATACATACATACATACATACATACATACATACATATATAATATAAATTAAAAAGAAATGATTATAATATATAATATGAAATTTATACAGGAATATAATAAATACATATACTGTTAAATACCTAAAATATAGTATATAATATAGAATACGTATTTAAAATACGGGATATACGACATTCCTATGTATTAGAACTTGTAATGGAAAATACATGTATAAATATTAATAATTACACATAAAATATTGTACCTTATTGCTCGACAGGTCGAAGGGGTCGAGCTGGTCGATCGTCGCCGGCGGGGGTGGCCGGTCGGCGCTCCGACGAGGCTCGGGGAGGTCGCGGGCAGCAGCAGCGGTCTCGAATAGTTCCCAGCTGCGGGCCCGATTTCTCCTCGATGCGGCGGTGGCGGCTGAGATTTTGTGGGGTGGTGGAGGACAGGCTAGGGGAGGCTCCGGTGAAGTATGGTGGCCGGAGGTGCGGGGGTGGAGGAGTACGAGGTCGGGGGGTGTTCGGCTGGGCTGTGCGGGCAGGGAGAGTTTGGATCGGTGCGGGCGGCTGGGGGAGCTACTCCGGCGTCGTGGGGGCTGGAGACTCCGGTGGCTGGTGGGGGGGAGACTGGCGAGGGTGGTCGAGTTGGTATGGCGGCGGTCGGTGGAGGCTGGTGGCGGTGGTGGAGCTCGGGGATGAGGGAGTTGGGGTCGGCTGGTGATGGGTTTGGTTGGGATTTTAGTCTTTAGGTTTTGGGTTTAATCATTTAATGAGTGAATAGTATGTATATGTAGGAGAGAGAGTGAGGGGGGGCTGCCTAGGGATTAGGGCCGGCTGGACAACCATCTTTGGGGAGTGGGGTTGTCCATCAAGATGAGTGGAGGGCTAGGAATAGGCCATTCAAATTTGTAGGGTCAAGATGGGTTACCCTAAAGGTGATGTAAGGACATGAAATGGGAGGGAATTTAAATGCCTATGATTGGTCATGACCATTACTTTTCTCCATGATGGTTTGGGCCAATGAGAGGGGGACACCTCATTGCAATTTTGTAATTAGGCCCCTAACAATTTGGTATTTGCACAATTAATTTGCATTAGGGATTTAATGTGACCAAACACCATGTTTGGTGTTCCTCATTGGTCTATGATGGTGTTTGGTGTTTTGTATGAGGCTTGTGGGTGTGGATGTGGGTTTGGGTTGGATTTGGGTCCAATTTCATTTAGGTTAGGTCTCCACATTAATTAATTCGTAATTAATGCAACGGTGTATCTAATTTAATTTAATTAAAAACTGGGAGTCTAAATTGGGTTGGACAAGGGTCATTGGTGTAGTAGGCTCAGTGTACAATATTATCGTGATCTGGGTTGGTCAAAACTGGTTGAGGTTGGGTCTCAATTTCGATTGGAACGGACAACGAACGTAATTACTCAAATTTAATAATTTGCGCACGGACGTTTGTAACGACTTTTGTGCGTCTAAAATTAGGCACGAAAATCGGTATCCGGGGTTTGTTCCTGGTTCAATATGATGGGTTTACAGGTCTAGGTCAAATATGTGGAATTCGTTTTAGGGCAACAGCTAAGGTAGTATCCTACAACAATAAATCATTGCACAAGTATTATAATACTATATATTAAATCTTAATTAATTTAGGTTTGTCACGACCCGCACCCGGTATAAGGGCACGAGAGCGTGGGTACGTCCCCTAATTAGGCTAATTAAACTAGTAAACCCTAATTTCTGGTCGAGGGGGTTTACAACATACCCTCCTTAGAGCATTTTATCCTCGAAATTAAAACAAACATATAGAATAACTGTTGAATAAAATAAGTACTATCACATACCTAGGCCTTCGAAGAGATGGGGAAAACGTTGCCGAATATCGTCCTCTCGTTCCCAGGTTGATTCACCAGGTGCCTGATGCCTCCATGCGACACGAACTAGAGGGATTGTCTGGCCTCGCAGTACCTTCTCGCTTTGGTCTAGGATCTCTACCAGCTCCTCCTGGTATGATAAGCTTGGACCAACGGTGATCTCCGAGTGGTCAAGCACATGGCTCGGATTCGGTATGTATCTCCTCAGCTGGGATACATGGAAGACGTCGTGAACTCCTTCTAGTGTCTGCGGCAAGGCCAATCTGTAAGCAACTTCTCCGACGCGCTCTAGCACATCGAAGGGTCCGATGTACCTCGGACTCAGCTTCCCTCTGCCTCCAAATCTGATGGTTCCTCTGGTAGGTGAAATCTTCAGGAACACATATTCTCCCACCTGGAACTCTAGGGGTCGCCGATGCACATTAGCCCAATGCTTCTGCCTGTCCTGTGCTGCTCGTAGATGCCCCTGGATCTTCTTCACCTTCTCCACTGTATGGACGATCAACTCTGGCCCTAGAATCTGCCTCTCGCCTACATCGCTCCAACATACGGGGGAACGATACTTCCTACCATACAATGCCTCATAGGGAGCCATCTTAATGCTCGCCTAATAGCTATTGTTGTAGGAAATTTCGACCAAGTGCAAGTGGTCCTCCCAAGAACCGCTGAAGTCAAGCATGCAAGCTCTCAACATATCCTCCAGCGTCTGAATGGTGCGCTCGGATTGTCCATCTGTCTGCGGGTGGTACGAAGTACTGAACTTAAGGCGGGTACCAAGACTCTCTTGCATACTCCTCCAAAAGTACGATGTAAACCTCGTATCCCGGTCAGACACGATACTGACTGGCACTCCATGCAATCGTACAATCTCCCTCATGTACATGTCTGCCAAGACTTCCGTAGATTACCCTACTCTGAAGGGTAAAAAGTGGGCAGACTTGGTGAGTCTATCTACGATTACCCATACGACATTGCGACCACTAGGACTCCTCGAGAAACCCGTGACGAAGTCCATGGTGATGTGCTCCCATTTCCACTCCGGTATCGGGAGCGGTTGAAGTAATCCGGCAGACCTCTGATGCTCAGCCTTGACTTGCTGACACACCAGGCACTTAGCCACGAAGCGGGCTATCTCTCTCTTCATCCCGTGCCACCAGTAGTACTGCCTCAGGTCTCTGTACATCTTCGTGCCTCCTGGATGTATAGAATAGGTCGAACTATGGGCCTCCGTCATCAGCTCCTGGCGTAGCTCTCCATTCGGAACATAGAGACGATCTCCACATCTCAAAGTCCCGTCCTCGTGTATACGCAGTCCCGTCTGTATTCCAGCCTCTGTCCTCTGTCGAAGCCTCTAAAATCTGGCGTCTGTCGGCAAAGCAGCCTTGATTCTCTCTACCAATGTCGATTGTACCTGGAAACTCGACATTTGGCCGTCTACTCCGGGCATAACGACTTCGATACCCAACTGTTCTAAATCTCTCAACAGATGCTGTTGGGTAGTCAGGAAAAATGCTATGGGCTTCCTGCTTAAAGCATCGGCTACCATATTAGCCTTTTCCGGATGGTACTGTAGCTCAATCTCAAAGTCTGCCATCACTTCGAGCCAACGTCTCTGCCTCTGGTTCAGATCCTTCTGTGTGTAGACGTACTTCAGGCTCTTGTGATCTGTGAATATCTCCACGCGCTCTCCGTAAAGGTAGTGCCTCCAAAGCTTCAAAGCAAAGATCACTGCGGCAAGCTCCAAGTCGTGGGTAGGATAGTTTTTCTCATGGGTCCTCAGCTATCTAGAGGCATAGGCCACAACCTTCCCATGCTGCATCAAAACGCATCATAATCCTTTCCCGGACGCATCGCTATAGATCACAAATCCTCCGGGTCCAGAAGGTATGGTCAAGATGGGTGCTGTAGTCAGACGCTTCTTCAGCTCATCGAACACCGTCTGACACTCCTCTGTCCAGGTGAACTCCTGATCCTTGCGGGTCAAGCGGGTCATCGGCTCTGCGATCCTTGCGAAGTTCTCTACGAACCTCCGGTAATATCCGGCAAGTCCTAGGAAACTTCTCACCTCCGTGACGTTGGTAGGGGTCGGCCACGTCTCTACAGATGATATCTTCGCGAGGTCTACTGAAATGCCATCTTCCGAGATAACGTGTCCAAGGAATGCGACACGATCTAGAAGAAACTCGCACTTGCTCAGCTTGGCATAAAGTCTCTCTCGTCTCAGCGTCTCTAGCACTAGCCTCAAATGCTCCCCGTGCTCCTCGTGGCTCTTCGAATACACTAAGATGTCATCGATAAAAACTACCACGAACTGGTCCAGATACTCATGGAAAACTCGGTTCATCAGGTTCATAAACACAGCAGGCGCATTTGTCAATCCGAAAGGCATCACTAAGAACTCGTAGTGACCGTAACGAGTCCTAAATGCTGTCTTTGGAATGTCCTCCCTTCGCACCTTCACCTGATGGTAGCCCGATCTCAAGTCGATCTTCGTGAACACCACTGCTCCTGTCAGCTGGTCGAACAGATCATCGATTCGCGGTAGAGGGTACTTGTTCTTGATAGTCAGAGCATTAAGGGCTCTGTAATCAATGCACATCCGGAACGTCCCGTCCTTCTTCGGCACAAACAACACTGGTGCTCCCCAGGGTGATGCACTAGGACGAACGAATCCCTTGATTTGCAACTCCTCTAGCTGTAGCTTCAGCTCGTCTAGCTCCTTCTTCGCCAACCGGTACACATTTGATGATACCGGTGCTGCTCCAGGTATTAGCTCGATGGTGAACTCCACCTCTCTATCAGGCGGTAGGCCTGGCAACTCCTCCGGGAAAATATCCTCGAACTCTGCAACGATTTCTGGGGGTGCCGTCTCCATCGCCATGTAAGCTCCAGCTGCATGTCCTACTCCTCGCTCGATTGTGCCTCGCATGAATTCGAACTCCGGTTGTCCTGGCAGTCTAAAAGTAACGCTACCCTTCCGGCAATCTAGCACGGCATTGTACTGGCTTAACCAGTCCATACCCAGAACTACGTCGAAAGCTGGCATTGGGAGTACCAACAATCGCGCTCTCATCTTCCTACCACAAACTACTACTGAGCACGTTCTAATGGTGTTGGTAACCGGTACGATGCCTCCTCCGGTAAGTATTCTCCAACTCTTAGGTAAGGGGGAGGTTGCTACTCTATGCATTGCTATGAATCTACTAGATATAAATGACAGTGTAGCTCCAGAATCAAACAGTGCAGTTGCAGGTAATGATGCAACTAAAATTGTACCTGCTATAGCCTCTCCTTCTGGTTCCTCCTCAATAGATGCTAAAGCAAAGGCTTGCCCGCGCCTCTGCCCTCCTGCCTGTTGGCGGGCCTGGTTGAAGTGTGCCTCCTGTGGAACCAAGGGTGGTCCTCTCTGCTGTCCTCCGGTAGCTGGTGGACGCTGTCCTCCTGCTGGGGGTGGTATCCTCAGTGGTGCTGCTGGTGGCCTCTGTCCAGTCTGGGGTGCTGCGTCTCTGCGCTGGGGGCAGTCTCTAGCAAGGTGCTGGCTGGCTCCACAGACCATACAGAGCCCGAGCTTCTTCCTGCAGTCTCGGTTGACGTGTCCCCTCTTGCCACAGAAGTGACAGGTCGGAAGCTCCCTCTGCTGGTATGGCGCTGTCCTCTGCTGCGCCTGTGCTCCTGGACGGCAGATCGGTCCTCCGGCTCCTTGCTGGGTCCTGGCTGGTACGTTCACGCTGGAACATCTCGCTCCTTCTCCTCCTATAGCCTCCTGGATCCTCGCCTCTGATAGGACCTCTTCATAAGAGATCCTCGCCTGGGTAGTAGTGTACCTCTGCAGCTCGTTAGAGAGCCCATGGTAGAATCTTCTGGCTTTCTCCAGGTCATTGGGGATCAGGGCTGCACCAAATCGGCTGAGTCTGCTGAACTCTCCGTCGTAGGCGTCCACAGTCAGGTTTCCTTGCTCCAGGTACAGGAACTGAGAGTACAGGGCGTTCCTCACCGTAGCTGGGAAGTACTTCGCGTTGAAGTGCTCTAGGAATTCCTCCCAAGTCTGCTGTCGGCCAATGCTGTGCTCCATAGAGTCCCACCAGTGATGGGCGTTGCCTGTGCGTTGGGCCCTCACCGCGGTCATCCAGAGATCGGGGTGTAGCTGCGAACCCTCTAGAAGCATCTCGGTGTTGGAGACCCAGTCTGAGATCTTCTCTCCCGTCTCCTTGCCCGAGAAGGTATCCGGGCCCATCGTTCTGAAACCTCGTACAGTACCGGCTCGCTGGAC
This sequence comes from Iris macrosiphon, assembly GCA_036927795.1. Lineage (NCBI taxonomy): Eukaryota > Viridiplantae > Streptophyta > Magnoliopsida > Asparagales > Iridaceae > Iris > Iris macrosiphon. The sequence continues at coordinate 35,675,605 of JAYESA010000003.1, forward strand.
AGGTGCAAGTGCTGGTGCTGGTGCTGGTGCTGGTGCTTGGGCAGGTGCCCTCTCCAGTACTGCCATCAATCCCTGTCTAAGGGTCTCCGTCTGCTGCATCTGGGCCTGCATCATCATCTGGAAGAACTGCATCATCTGGGGCTGTCCTTCCGCTGGTGGCATCTGAGGTGGAAACGGTGGAGGGGGTGGAAGCGATACTTCCTGCTGTCTCCCTTGTGTCTCCTCGGGTGCCAGCCTCTCGTACTGCGGCATCGGTGTTGCCCTCGAGGTCTGCCCCTCATAGTACTGCCTCAGAATCGTCTATGATGCTTGGCCCTCTGGCTGCTGCATCTCCTCGTCGGGAGAGACCTGATGCCAGTGCATCATCGGGGCCTGGGGGATCACCTCTGCCTCTGGCTGAGGCTGCTCTCTGGGTGGTCCCTGAGTCATATCCTCTCTCGGTGCTGCAGGTGGTGCTATGGCACCGAGTATCTCACGTCGGCTCCGAAGGTTCATCTCGCTGTAAGAGATAGATCTTCATTAGAGAGAGTACAGGATAAATCAAACAGGATGCAATTAAAAGTACGGAAGAGGTTCAAAGGCGTAATCAAGTGGATGAGACCTAGTAATTTTTATCCTATTGCAGGCTCGCTGGGCACGTTTCCATACCACAAGCGATAAACATTTGATGTTCTGACCTGCATGGGCCACCACTAAAACCATGTCACACCCCAGTCCCAAAATATTATGGAACTAGGCCACGTGGCATTGGCCAGCTGACACGTCTTCGAGGATATCCCAATTTAATAGATCCTGACGAAGTGTGCTACGCTGTCCTAAATCTAACAAGTCTAATATATCAACAGGCAGTGTCTAATCTCATCTCATCCATAAACAACAAGTATAATACTGAAAGAAAGACTGGAATATAAGGACATAGACGAAGACATAGTACAACTGAAATAAGTCTGGTGGGAACAAACCCACTACAATGTACTGATAGACTGAAATAAAGTACTGAATGTCTGAAATAAAAGTACAGATAAGGAGAGACTGGAACAACATCTAACTATGTAAGGAGCTCCAGTCATAGGCGGAAGGCCTACCAATCTAATCAGGGGTACTCTGATGGAAGTACCTCTAGCTCCTCGTCAAGAGCAAACCTCGCCTCTACACCTGGCCCGTAAACTGTGGGATAAAAGGCCTCGTCCAGATCTGGAAGATAACCAGGTCCTCAGAGGGACGTAACAAGATACAATATGCATGCTGGATATAGTACTGAAATAAAAGTAAAGAGGAGGGGTGTGCTAACCATCTAAGTGAATGCAATATAAGGACAACCTAGGAACGTATAAGTAGGTATAGGCATAACGTCCAACGTCCTCTAGAGTGTGGTATCTGTAATCGTCCATCATTCCGAAGAATGAGGTATCTGTATATAAGTATAACGTCCCCACTTTAAGGCGTGGTGTCTGCTATGTATACATACGTCCGTAACACTCCGTAAAGCGCGGTATCTGAATATAGGGAGTCACCGGGTCTATGGTTCCTCTGGATACCACGGAATCCGGTGGGGGTATTCCATACGTTTGTCAGTTGTCCTTCCCGCCCAATGTAGATACGCAAGTCGAATGCACGACTTGAGTGTACCATATCTAGATGCCAAGTCTCAATTAACTATATTATTCTAGAATACAAGCTAGTCCGTGATGCATGTCGTACGTACCGATAGCGAATCGGGTACGCGGACCCACATCCCAATATGAGTGTACCATCACGATACGTGTATAGTGCCATGGTCAAGGAAGATATCAAAATATCCCCACAGTGGGTGAGTCAGCTAGCAACTAGGACATGTACACTACTCATCGACGCAATGTCGACCGCACCCGAGTCATTCTCGGACACGCACAGTTCATGTATAATTAAAATATTTAACATTTAAATTTAAAGCAGTAATCCAGCAAGGTATACTTGCCTGTCCCGGGTAGCTGCGAAATCCAAAGCCCTGCTCCTGATGCCTCGGCAGTAGTGTCCAGCAATCCTATATAGGATATAGTAATGTCCAAATTAGTCGCTACAATAGCACGACTAGGACACACTGTCCGTATCTACAACTGACACGGGGTCGGGGCTGTATGTATATATAGCTAACACTATTATTTATATATACACTAAAACATATTTAAATATATTAAAAATATATTTGTTTATTAGTACAAAAATAATATTTATGTATTATTTAGCAATACACTGGTAATTATGTTATATTCAATAAATACATATATATGTATATAATAGATAATATCCATAACATCATTTATTTATACATATTCCTATATAGTATGGTAACTTAAAATATATACATTTATATACATATATATTAATATATATACATATTAGGTATTCAAATAAAAATAGGGTATTTAAAACTCATGTATATATATACTATGTATATACATACATTTGTTATTTATAAAAATACGTACTTAGATATTTATTTTATATACAAAATATACCAAAAATAAAAATACAGTATAAACACAAAAATAATACTTGATTTCCAAAATGTATTTAATATTATAGATATTAGATTATTTTATATTCTTTGTATTTAAAAATAACATACATACATACATACATACATATATAATATAAATTAAAAAGAAATGATTATAATATATAATATGAAATTTATACAGGAATATAATAAATACATATACTGTTAAATATCTAAAATATAGTATATAATATAGAATACGTATTTAAAATACGGGATATACGATATTCCTATGTATTAGAACTTGTAAAGGAAAATACATGTATAAATATTAATAATTACACATAAAATATTGTACCTTATTGCTCGACAGGTCGAAGGGGTCGAGCTGGTCGATCGTCGCCGGCGGGGGTGGCCGGTCGGCGCTCCGGCGAGGCTCGGGGAGGTCGCGGGCAGCAGCAGCGGTCTCGAATAGTTCCCAGCTGCGGGCCCGATTTCTCCTCGATGCGGCGGCGGCGGCGGCTGAGATTTTGTGGGGTGGTAGAGGACAGGCTAGGGGAGGCTCCGGTGAAGTATGGTGGCCGGAGGTGCGGGGGTGGGGGAGTACGAGGTCGGGGGGTGTTCGGCTGGGCTGTGCGGGCAGGGAGAGTTTGGATCGGTGCGGGCGGCTGGGGGAGCTACTCCGGCGTCGTGGGGGCCGGAGACTCCAGTGGCAGGTGGGGAGGGAGACTGGCGAGGGTGATCGAGTTGGTATGGCGGCGGTCGGTGGAGGCTGGTGGCGGTGGTGGAGCTCGGGGATGAGGGAGTTGGGGTCGGCTGGTGATGGGTTTGGTTTGGATTTTAGTCTTTAGGTTTTGGGTTTTCTCATTTAATGAGTGAATAGTATGTATATGTAGGAGAGAGAGTGAGGGGGGGCTGCCTAGGGATTAGGGCTGGCTGGACAACCATCTTTGGGGAGTGGGGTTGTCCATCAAGATGAGTGGAGGGCTAGGAATAGGCCATTCAAATTTGTAGGGTCAAGATGGGTTACCCTAAAGGTGATGTAAGGACATAAAATAGGGGGGAATTTAAATGCTCATGATTGGTCATGACCATTACTTTTCTCCATGATGGTTTGGGCCAATGAGAGGGGGACACCTCATTGCAATTTTGCAATTAGGCCCCTAACAATTTGGTATTTGCACAATTAATTTGCATTAGGGATTTAATGTGACCAAATACCATGTTTGGTGTTCCTCATTGGTCTATGATGGTGTTTGGTGTTTTGTATGAGGCTTGTGGGTGTGGATGTGGGTTTGGGTTGGATTTGGGTCCAATTTCATTTAGGTTAGGTCTCCACATTAATTAATTCGTAATTAATGCAACGGTGTTTCTAATTTAATTTAATTAAAAACCGGGAGTCTAAATTGGGTTGGACAAGGGTCATTGGTGTAGTAGGCTCAGTGTACAATATTATCATGATCTGGGTTGGTCAAAACTGGTTGAGGTTGGGTCTCAATTTCGATTGGAACGGACAACGAACGTAATTACGCAAATTTAATAATTTGCGCACGGACGTTTGTAACGACTTTTGTGCGTCTAAAATTAGGCACGAAAATCGATATCCGGGGTTTGTTCCTTGTTCAATATGATGGGTTTACAGGTCTAGGTCAAATATGTGGAATTCGTTTTAGGGCAACAGCTAAGGTAGTATCCTAAAACAATAAATCATTGCACAAGTATTATAATACTATATATTAAATCTTAATTAATTTAGGTTAACCCTAATTAGGCTAATTAAACTAGTAAACCCTAATTTTTGGTCGAGGGGGTTTACACCATCCCTTAGGAATTATTATCTCCTCGGAACGTCAGGTTGTTGCGTACATCCAGAGGGACACTACCCCCAGCTTGGGCCACCCCAGGGGTTCCGAGGGAGAACTACCCCTAGGGGCTGACAACTTTTTTCTTGAGCGGGTGCCCTAGAAGACGCCTTCCGCAGGTGCCATTGTTAGCCCTCCAAGTAGTCGCCTTCGTGACACAGTGGTAGAGAGCGACGGACTGGAGGTATTTGACTTCTTTCCTCCCTTAGTGGCGGAAAGCTTTCTAGTTGAGTAGCATATGGTGAAGGGCAACTCCTTCTCCTTTGGTACTTGCACCTGATCTTTGGGTTGTTGTCGGGTAGGTGCTTTCTGGTGCATTCGCTGGAAGGCCGACTGCCTGTCTGTAGGTACTGTCGTTTAATTGTAGCAGTAGTTGCTAAGTGCAACAGTGCCTTGGAGAGGGCATGTCATACGCCATAGCTGTTTTCCTTGCTTTGCGCTTGTGAGTAATTACATTACGTAAATCATGCGAAGGGTATTTTACCTTTGCATCCTCTTTGTGAGTCTGAGTATCCCGGGCACACGGATGTGCAGGTGCTATATTTGCTCCCTGGCCTGGGGTTCGTACACGAACTTGCCTGAGGTATCAGTGGAAGACTTTTAAGACGAACTTGTCCATTAGTCCTTGTGGGATGGACACATGGGTCAGTCATGTACAACTTTTCGTCATAAGCTTGCATAATAGTTAGCGATGCCTATTAACGGTCGATCGTATGAGCAATTACTTGAGTTTGACGGGCTCACACTGCCCTAGACTTCTTTAGCTTAGTAACCACAGAGACGTATATTATGAAGAGTCCAGATTTAGGTTTTCACCATTCTCAGTAGGTCGCATAGGATCTACGCATGAGATACGGTCGAAAACAGAGGTTTTATTGCTATCAGGGCCGCATATAGCAGTCTGTCTGCGGCTGTGAGTTGATGCTGCATGGATAGTCTTATGTGGCCTTCTCCTTGGCTGCATAGAAGCTGCCTCAACACCAGAATGTCTGGCATCGTAGTGTTTTCCTCTGCTAGAGTTTGGATGCTGAACAGTTTCTACGTCAGCCTGTGATGTCGCATAAACATGGACGTTCTGGGTGTTCATTTGACGACCATCATCGGCAACAAAGTGAGAGGCTAAAAGCATATACTCCACGGCTGGATAGGGCACAGCAGCCTTGGCCACCCACGTTTTGCGGGTCTTCTTGGACTTGGCTATCCTTGGCGAAGGATTAGCACTTCCTTCCGAGAGAATTTTCTCGAACACTTGTTGGTCGAAGCGGACAACTAGCATCTTTTGCGTCGATCCGAGCTTGGCCGCATCGGACTGCGTCACCGACTTCTCAACAGAGGAGAAGGACGTCTCCAGCAAAGTTGTCACCATGTTTGCCATTAAATTAAAAAGAGAACTGGAAGATCTGGATTTGATTAGCAAACTAAGAAAAAGTATAGAGAAGTCCTAGAAGATAATCTAAATACAAATTTGTTTTTTGGGGGTGACGATGGAGAGTTAGGAGTTTAGTAACTCTCTTTACTCCATTAACGATCCGATGCAGAAGATCTTCTCTCTTGCTCGAGTATAAATCCGCAGATAGCCAGTCTAGGGTTTGGGTGTGGTACTATGTTATTTATAGCGGCCCTATGGACGTGTTGTGGTTGCCGCATATGTTCCTGTTTGGTGGCCGCATAGGGCCACTTTAATAGTATGCAGTTGTAACAGTAGCCGCATGATGCGGGCAAGATGCCATGTGAGTTTGGTTAAGATATTTTTTAATGAGATCTCGGGGTCGTTTTAACCCGTTGCGTGCGTGACTTGGTCAGCTGAACACGTAGTCTGCAACAACTGTGCAAAGATCTCTTTGGTCATAACAGAAAGATCATGTGGATCAGGGGCCGCCTAGCAGTCTTGGCCACATATGTGTTATGGCCGCATATTTTGACTGAGGTCGCATATTGTCGAGGCCGCATAGTTATTGTGGCCGCATAGGCGTCGTTGCCACCTATGAGCTCTCGTCTGGCTATGGCCGCATCATGATGAGGCCGTATAAGATGGAGGACGTATAGGGAAAATATGTGGCATGGCACGTCTGATGAAGTCACTAATGAGTTGATGTGACTTCTTTGTCTTTTCTTGAGCTATCATTGTACGACTTTCAAAAATGTCTCGGCTTTGTGATCGATCTATCAGTGGCCTTTGTTGTTGAGTGAAAGTAAGATTTTATGTGGCTCCTTGATCTGATGGATATTGTGGCCACATATGGTTGAGGTCTCATATGGGAACTGCATGGAGTCGAGGCCGTAGAGAGGCAAGGCCACAGAGTATTCGATGCGTGGCTCTATGGGTCTGACGAAGTCATTAATGCCTGACGTGACTTTTCTGTCGGATTGTGTATCATCATCTCTCTCACACTTTTTGAGGTAGTCAGGGCAATAAGTGCTTTTGTTTGGAACTGTGGCAGACCTTTGGGAGCCGTGTCAGAGGACATGTATGCGACTTGGCTCTCTTTGTCTGTCCAGGCCGTATGGGGGATAACTATGCGGCATGCCTGCAAATAAGCCGCATGACTATAGATTTTTTATGCTTCTACATGCATAAAATCCCCTGACACAAATTCTGATATCTGTGAGAAGCTCTGACACAACACTCATCACTCTAAGATGCTTCGAGACTCGTGAAGACGATGGCTCAGGAAAAGATAACAAGTCACATCAGTACATAAATTGCTTCGACAAACGTGCCATGCTACGTGTGACGACCCGTTCCGCTCAAGCAGACAGTCGATTCAAACGGCGCAAGTGCAACAACCCAACCCGCTTTGCTTAGAGAGAAGACTCATTTAAGGTAAAAGATATCTAGACTTGGCACTTCAGGAGGTCAGGCTTAAACTTTCAAAGTCTCGCTCGGAGTATCGCTCGACCGAGACGAAATATCGCTAAGGTGGGTGGCTACGATGAACTTGTCTTTGCTTAGCCAACACACTTAAAATATGGACGATACATGCTAGTCGCTAGGTGAATCATCCCCTACATGCTAATAAAGAATACAACGCACCTAGCTAAGAGAATAATCCCAACTTGTATTGCTTGTATTAGAACATGGAAATAAAACTTTGCTTATAAATTGTAAGCACCATGATTTTTTAGAATTTAAATTTTTTTAAATTTATTAATATTGGTATTCTGAAATTATTGTGATTAAGAAAAAAAAATTTATTTATTTTTAGCTAATTATAATATCTAATATTTATGAATTTATAATTATGTGTATTTAATTAATTATTAATATTGTACAAAATAATATATTTTTTTGGGTGTACAACTATTATTAGTGTATTGTATAATTTTTCTGGAATTTATTGAGGTCCAAAACTAATTTTAAATGGCCATATATATATATATATATATATATATATATATATATATATATATATATATATATATATATATATATATATATATATAGAGAGAGAGAGAGAGAGAGAGAGAGAGAGAGAAGAATTAAAATTAAACCTAAAACCTAAAACCTAAAACCTAAACTCCTAAACCCAACACCTAAACCTAAACCTATTCTCTAAACCAACCTAAACTCACCAACTCCCCCCCCCCCATGTACACAGCCTCCTCTCCCCTCTATATATATAACAAACCAAAATCCTAACCCTAACCTATCACCCAGCCTCTACCCTCTCTGCCGGAGCACCGCCGACAGCCGACCGCCGCAGCGCCGGAACGCGGCCGACAACAGCAGCAGCAGTCGTGCGGCCCCCTTCCCGGGCTAGCCTCCACCCTCCTCGCTCTTCCGATTTGCGTCTCGTCTTTGCTGATATATTCACAACCTAACCCTCTAGGATTCCCTTCAAGTAAAACAAATTTAGGCACCTCGGTTTGATCGAAAAATCGACCGAAAGTTGGTCAAAAAACTGTTTAAAAACAGTTCAGAATTTTAATCCAAGTACCCTTGTTCATGCCCAATTTTCTATAACTCGTTAATTATTTTCAAAATATAATTGAAGGGACTTCTTCTCAATATAAACAAGATTTTTACTGTTCTTTTAGTTTTTATTAGTTTGCTATAATGGTTAAATTATTCTTGTTCCAAAACGACCAAAAACTTGTTTTTAAAATACCTAAAATCTTACGATACGGGATACGTCCTGCCAAACGAGACGACTTCGTCGTATGCGAGTTGCATTGAAAGGCGCGTATCATCAACGTGGACGTGTGGACTTTCACGGAACTTGATTTGGATGTGCGTGCACACCGGAATCAACGCGTATCCGCCGAAAAATACTATATCGACTTGTTCTGACACTCGTCGTAACTTCGTGTGTGCTTGTCGTTTCACAACGAAACTTGTGCCATCAGATTCGCAGCATTATGCTGGTCCTGTGACCCAAGTTTGGTTCAATTCTGAGAACGTTGACGAAACATCGTTTCGTGGGCCCCACGGTTTTACTTAACGGGCATTTTCGTGATCGGCTCACCGAAATCCAATTTTGGACATTTAGTTAAATTTGTGCCATCGTTCTGGACTTGTAGATACTGAGTGGAACGAATTTAGAGAACTTTATCTTTGGCACATTTTACGGTGCAAAGTGGGCCACATGTGGATCCCGCTTTGAGCCAAAACTGTCAATTTTGCCCCTGTGTCCAAATTGGACTTATGGATAGTCAATCCTAGCTATTTCTAGTATTCTGAGAATATTGGTGATGTTTGTTTCAGCATCCGGAGATGTACGTGCAGATTCCACTTTCCCAGGAGTAGTTGTCGGAGTTCAAAACCCAGACAAGTGTACATTGCCATGATGTATCACAGTTCATTGCCTTTATTATCTTATTTAGTTATTATAGTTATTTGATATGTATGATGTGTGTGCTTGCCCTAGGACCGTGAGACGTTGTTTAGCATCCAAATAAGGTTCAGGTGTTGACGCGAGTAATGTCACTTAGAGAGTTGATTACATGATCCTATTTTTACGTGCTTGATTTACCAAGTACGCCATAACCTAGGACACTTGATATTATTTCATGTGACAGAATCTTTCTTGAGTTATTCATGGTGATTCTGTATAAGTTTACAAGATTTGTGATAGGATACTTGTATATTAAATGGATATTATTATGACTCGTTGCACTAGCTAGAGGTCATAATATTGCGTGTTATAGACATGAGACACTATGGACATGAGACATAAGGTTACATTAGGTGGGGAGAGACACACCATACTACAGGCTGATTATATATATATATATATATATATATATATATATATATATATATATATATATATATATATACTATACTATACTACTAGAGGTGTTGTGGCACATATACTGGAGTTGTGATACAACTGGAGGTGGTTTGGCACATATACTGGAGTCGTGATACTACTTTGGCACATATACTGGAGTCGTGATACTACTTGCTGCTATGGGCTCCCCGACACAGAGCCTGTAGTGGTTTCAGCTTGAGTGCGAGTGATTCTCTCACGTGCATATCACTTAGATGGTTACAGTAATTTACCCTTAAGTATGTGGTATTATATTGTTTTACTTTTGGCATGATGTTTCTTGTACCTTGTTACATCCCTCTGAGGACCTGGTCCCCTGCCAGTTTTTGTAGCATAGACGGTTATGGAGTCTTTGGAGTTACTGATGGAGTTATTGAATTGCTTGTCTTGCAGGCAATGGTACTAGGTACTTATATCATTTCTACCGGAGTTATGGTTATTTATTCATATTGTTTATTCATCTGCTGATGTAGCCTAGTTTTATAGACTCATATTTCTTTCGCGAGTCTATTCGAGTTTGTATGTTACTGGACGGCCGACTTTAGCACATGTAGTGCATTCTTGTGTATTATGTTCATTGTGGATTGAGGAATAGATATTTACATTTACTTAATTATTTAGACAGTGACCATTATAATACAACTTATACGTATTCGAGTCGGACCAGAGTCTGATCGAATATGTAGGTGGTATGTTACGTATTCCTAGTCCTACGTATTTTGGGACTGGGGTATTACATATTTTTGTGGTGGCCCATGCAGGTCCTGATTAAATTATTTCGGTTACTTTCTGGTACCGAGCGAACCTATAATCAGGATTAGTAGTATTAGTAGCTCAATCCACAACTGATTTGACAATTCCTTAGCATTTGATTATCGCCCTTGGACTTTATAAATGTACTCATTTATTCCCCTCGACATCCTTATTATTGTTTATCATCTCTGCCTATCCAGTTTGGGATTGTCCAGATTTTGACAGTCTTAGTTTTATACATATTTTGACTCATTGCACAACATACAGTGCAATATACAGTTCTAGTTTTATTTCTTTCATTGCACAACATACAGTTTAACATACATGGCTCATTGCACAACATACAGTATAAGATGTATCAATCGATTAGAATATCAAAGTAGTCATTCGGCAAGATTTTTGGATCCTCCATCATCTTCTTATAGCCAGCAATTGCATCCGTGTAGGGTGTCATCCATGCGATCGCTTCCTTTGGTGCATGTTTATACCAAAGCGTAGAAGGTGGAGGAATAGGAGAATGATCGATAAACCTTGGGATGACAAAGTGTTGTTCGACAAGCCCAATCGAACATAGATTGGATAGTCCGTGTTCGGCCGAGGGAGTGCACATTGGAAAGAAAGTATTGTTAATGCCTTGTGAGATAATTACAATAGGTATCTTATACCTATTAGAGAATACATATGCAGCAGACGGGACATACATGTAATGGTCTGGTCCGGTAACTGTTTCCGTACAAGTTATGCTTGCCAACAAATCTCCAACAATTTTTTCGCTGAGTATCTGCCTATAGAAGGGTAGACGAGACTCCAACTCCTCGTACAACTCTTCCCTAACCTGTCTCCATCTTGCTTCAACTGAATAGCCTAGATGTCTTGCTAGTGCATGATATCCACAATGGCCATCCTTAGGAACATCAACAATAGACCAAATAAAATCCCATATCTCAGGTAAAAAAATTTTAATGTATAGACTATATGAATCAGAGAAGTTATCTAAAACCTCCACCGTGACTACATCGTTCGTTTTCTGTTTCTTTCCCCTTCGAATAGTAAGCTTACTATTTTTCTGCGAAAATACCACACTTTCGATAATCGAATTTGCCTCAACTTGCTCTAAATTGCGTTCAATATGTTCAAACAAGGATAGATCTCTTTTAGTTGACTCCATCTCCTTTTTTTTTGCTCTACTCATTCTTGAGTGTGGTCTTCCCTTAGGAGTTCGAACAACAGATGGCTCTTGCAATCGAGTTATTGCCGGGACTACAATTTCTTGGATTTTAACCTCAATGGATCTTCTCTCCGGTTTCGATGCGACACACCACCTTGTATGCAGGAGTTTCACTTGTGGCAAAGAAAAGAAATTATCGTAAACTTCCACCGTCGGCATTATCGACAGTTGTCTCCAACATTGATCAACAACATCTATTGGAATAGGTATAGATTCACGACGATATTCGTTAATCTCATGTGCACATGGAAGGCCGAGTGAATGTCGATATGAACAACCGCAAACCTCGGGATCATAACCAACCGACTTTGACCTACCAATCTCCTCAAACAATAAGTCCAAGGCCTTGTGAGATACTACATGGATTAAACCATCCAAGAGGTGTTCATGCTTGTATTCATACTTTGCAATATTGAGGCTCATCTCAAATGATGCTACAATCTCGTTCACCGTGGAAATAATCATCAAATGAATCGATTGCCAAACGGAGATAAAATTACCGACCGATGACCGTAGATATCTTTTTAAACTTGAGTGTGATCCTTCGACCCGGTTCGTAGTGATTGTGCCATAATGCTTCACCATGTTCGTCCATGCTAAGACGAATTGTTCATTATGTGGTTCTAGCCAAGTATCTTTGATATAATATATGCATGTCGAGTTACTCGTCTCCCACTTTTGTTTAAACATGTACCATGCTATGTCGTAGCTGTCTGTAGTACTTGCTCGCCATACAAGACTCCAATCACTGTAGAATTCTTCGAAGCGAAGCATGTCGATTTTACCGTCCATATTTTTAAATTTTCTCTTGCATTGAGCTTAGATATTTCGATTTATATGCCAAGTGCATAGTAGTCTATGCACATGAGGAAATACAATATCTATAGCATTTATCAGCGCATATTCTTTGTCGGTAACAAAAACAGAGGGCTCTTTGTATCCTGTGTAAAGGGATTGTAGTTTCCTCAACGCCCAAGTGTAATCCTCTATTGTCTCACTCTTCATAAAACAAAAAGCGACTGAAAATATTTTTTCCGTAGACGTAAACCAAACAAAAAGCGACTGAAAATGATTTTTCCGTAAACGTAAACCCAACAACGTAAAAAAAAGGCATCTTGAACTTGTTGGTCTTATGTGTACAATCAAGGGCCAACACGTCTGCGAATGACCGAGCCAAGTGTGTGCAATCAGGATGAGCCCAAAACAATGAAAGGAGTTCATTATTTTGTGGATGTCTTCTTTGGTACTCCACGTAGTGATGCTCCCCAAGCAACTTTAATACTTGCTGCATCGCAATTCTTCCTTTCATACTATTATATTTCGCTCTCGCCAAACTATTATAGATCGTCCTCATGGTTGACTTCTTTCCATCTTCTTTTGTCGTACGACAGAATAAATTTGTTTCGGTGCAACTCCGGAAAGGAACATTTCTTCAACCAACTTTCTCTCATCCTCCTTCAACCGTGCCATGTAGGCATGACCTGTAAGTGTCTCTGGAATAGGATGATTGTGTATTCCATTCTTAACTTTGATTATCCACTTCACATCTTCTACTTTTACAATCAACATCTTAAATGGACAACCACATTTTCTCGTTCCAACATTTTTCTTGGGGATTTTTTTTCAACAATACCATTTTTTTATGATGCTCCCTGAACACACCTCCTCTTTCGCAACCCAGCTCTACATATTTTCGGCCCGGCCGAGATCTGATGGATCTTGCAATGACAATGACTATATTATGTCGTCTTCCAACTTCTCTGCACCAATCTAATGCTTCTTCCTGGGATGCACATTGAATATCCGTTGAGAATATATCCTCCACATCAACCCCAATAGCAAGATGTACCACAACATCTGTACGAGCTTGGTCCTATAACCAATATAAAATAATCTAAAAATTAATAACTTCAAATAATTGGCAGTTTAAATAATTTACAGTCCTTAAGATTCAGGACTGTCACTATTTTGACAGTCCACTTAGTATATAGGACTGTCAAAATTATGACAGTCCTATATTTATATAGGACTGTCGAATTTTATATAATCCTTACACGATGGCTGTCGAAATAGGGTTGTCATTTTACGTACCGTACGTGCTTCGGAACAACCGACATGTTCTTCGGAAGGACCAGAGTGCATATTTAATGGATTGCATGATCCGACTTCTTCATCGAAGACAATTTCATGCATCGTTCCTACAATAGTCAAATAAAACTGAATATTTTTGTGACAATCGCAAAACTTATTCATCGTATATTGTCGAAGACATACCGGAAGAATATTCGTTGGACAATCACCAAAGCAAATTTTTCTTCCACTTGGGACCACAACTATCAAATTCCAAAGTTAGGTTTAAATTTTTGTACTTGGGAGAATGAGAGATTTCTTCATGTGAGGGTGAAAAACAAAGAAGAGAAATGATTTTTACTTATATAGGTTAGTATGGGCTAGCCCTAAGTAACTTTGAGGAGTGACAAACTTGTAATTTTTACAAAATTTTCAATGGACTAGTCCCAAATAAACTATGTAGTGCCCTTATCAACAGCCTTTTTTTAGATAATTTATAAGGGCACTACAAAGTTTACTCAGGGCTAGCCCATTAATGAACAAAGTTTACTCACACTAGCCCATTGTTTACTCATACTAGCCCAAATCCCCCTAATCTCCACCGGAGTTCTCCTCCCTCCTCCCTTTCTTGCCGGATCCCTCCTCCTCCGCCTCCTCCCCCGTCCTCCACCGCCGCCGCCTTCCGTCGCCGCCTCCTGTCGCCGTCGTCGTCGCCGCCTCTGCCTTCTCCCCTGCCTCCCACCGCCTCCTTCCTCTCCCGTTCCTCCGTCTCGTACCCCATTTCTGTGACCCCCTTTCGGTGCTCGACTACCTCGGCACCCGTCCGCCGCTTCTCCCTCCCCTCCTTCCTCCATCGCTACCACTAGGTCCTCCACTCCGCCGCCGGAAGACATGAATAATAACACAATGACAAAGAAAAATAACAGCACACAGGAAACCAAAAAAGAAAAAAAGAATAGAATAACTGTCAAAATTTGACATATATATTAATTTTTAGGACTGTTAAAATTTTGACAGTCCTACCAATTGGAAGGACTGTCAAAATTTTGACAGTCCTAAAAATTTAACATATATTTTTAGGACTGTCAAACTTTTGACAGTCCTACCAATTGGAAGGACTGTCAAAATTTTGACAGTCCTAAAAATATATGTCGAAATTTTTAGGACTGTCAAAATTTTGACAGTCCTAAAAATTTATTTTCTGTTAATTTATTTTGTTAATTGGTGGGGGAGCCAATTTATTTTGTTAATTTTATGTTTTATTTAAGAAAATATATTTTAACGAAATAAAATTAAAATAAATTAACAGTAAATTTACTGTATCGAAATTTCAAAATTAACAAAAAATTAAAATAAATTAACTCAGTTGTCGATATGTATCAAAATCCTAAATTTCTATCCTTAAAATTTGTTAAAGTATTATGTTATTTAAAATAGTAAATTTATTATTGGTACATTAAATATTTTGTAAAAAAAAAATTATCAAAAGTAAAATTTGGAGGTCGAAACATCATTTTTTTGCAATTCTAAAAATTTGGGAAGTCCGTCAAACTGTAAAACGTTTATCCGGAAGTACTTTTTCATACGGTCATTTTGACACAAATTGAACCTTGTTTCGATCTCACAGTCAAAAGTTATGATACTTTAAAGTTTTATATTTTATATTTTTGCCTATAATATGTACGTCTTACTTCGAATGAAAATTCTCTCTACACGAATTGTGTTACTCTCGTCGAAAACATACAAATCGGCCTATTGTGTGACGAAAAACGATTTGAAAACAAATAGTTATGACCGTTCGAAGTCTGATCGACGGCAAACGTAATATTCGTACGGTAGTTTTTTTTTTTTGGTTCAATGATAACATATTTTATTTTGGATGTTAAACTAAATAAAAAAAATTTAATTTCAAAACTAACTAAATAGAAAAAAACTAAAAAAAAAATCCTGACAATTAAAATGAGGACTGTCAAAATTTTGACAGTCCTCATTGTTTGTGGGACTGTCAAAATCCTGACAGTCCTAGTTTTATATAAATTTTCAGTGGGTTAAAATTAGGACTGTCAAAATTTTGACAGTCCACAGCTTGTGGGACTGTCAAAATTATGACAGTCCTAACAATTTGTAGGACTGTCAAAATTCCTTCCAAGTGGTAGGACTGTCAAAATTTTGACAGTCCTGATTATAACAGTCCCGAGTTTGGGAGTGGCAAACTTGTAATTATCAATAATAAAAATTTGGGCTTAGAATGACAAATTTGTAATTTTTTGTAAATTTTCAATGGACTAGCCCGGAGTAAAATGTGTAATGCCCTTATAAATTTCCTTTTTTTTTTTTTTTTTTTTTTTTATTGAAGTTAGGGTTCTCCGTATCTCCCTCGTCAGATTTTTTTCCCAGATCTGACTTCCACAAGCTCCGCTTCCTTTGCAAGCTGGACTCGATGACCTCCTCCCCCATCCCTACCCCTACCAGTCCTCCCGCATGAAGGAGCTCCTCGTGGGACTCAACGCCGACGGCGAGGAGGGCAGGCTGGTCGAGGCCCTCACCCAGCACCGACGACTCGCTAAAGACCTTCTCGGTCGGCCGACGGCGAGGAGGACGGAGGAGGAGGAGTTGAGGAGGCGGAGTTTGTCGGTGTCGTCGAGGGAGGCAGAGACGACGTCGAGGGAGGAGGTGTTGTAATTCCATAAGGTGGCATTAGAATTACTCCCATTGTTACTTTCTCTCTCTTCTTCTTCTTCTTGCTTCTCCGCTCTGAGTTTTTTTGGAGGAGAGGGAGTCCACAGGGGGCGGTCGGGTGTAACAAGTTTGGATTTTTAGACAATATTGGGGATGTCAGGAGCACTCTCCCATCGGATCTCACGCTTCCGGTCGTCCGCCAGTCAGACACCGTCGCGCTGCTCTACTCCTCTTGACACGACCGGTGTCAGCAAGGGTGTCGTGTTGGCTCACCGCAACTTCGTCGTGCCATGGCCGACCAGGACTTGCACGGCGGGGAGGAGAACACTTCCCTCTGTTTCATTCCGATGTTTCATGTCTTTGGGATGTCGATGGCCGACGGTGATCGTTCATGTGCTCTGTCAATTCGACGGGATCAGATCGAGGTTCTCCTGATCACAGTAAGTTCACATCGGTTTCTTTCCTGATTTTGACTGGATTTTGCTTTCCTTTTCTCTTAATTCGAACTTGTTTTCTTTCTAATCAATCCATTGAAATCAATTGAACTCTGAACTGTTCTTGTTCGATCCGCTCACCACATGTTTGTTGATATGTCTCAGAGGAGGTTCCTGAGTTCGAATTTGTCGAACTTCATGCTGGGGATTCGAGGATTAGTGTTTTTGCGGTTGTGAATCAGTAAAATCTCGAACACTTCCTATTTCCTAGTTGTAGTTTGTTGTTCCTGTTATGAAATTTGAACGAAATTATGATATTGTATGATTTAATCAATTTAACGGGAATAGAAGAATATTTTATTTAGTAATTCTATTGGTTTTGGTTTTCTTGATTGATACTGACGCTAACTTGATTTGAAATCATAGATTTGGAATATTTTAGTTGGGATTAGTGTCATTTTTTTATGCTGATACTTTAGGTTGTTTCAAGTAGTTTTAGTTGTAGTTTGCTGGCCTTGTTATGAAAAATGGATAAAATTGTGATGTTATATGATTTTTGATCAATTTACCAGGCATATAAGCGTTTTTTTATTCAATGATTATACTCGATTTTGTCTCTCTTGATAGATACCGGCACTAACTTGATTTGGAATATCTGAGTTCAGATTATAATGCTACTTTTGTGATAATTTAGGCAGGTTTGTAGATGGTTCAAATTAGGACTAACTGTAGTTTGATGTCCTCATTGTGAAAATTCAATGGAATTTGTAATTTTACATGGGGATTGACCAATTTTTCAGGAGTAGAAGTATGTTTTATTGAATAATTCCCTTTATTTATTAGGACTAACTGTAATTTGTATGTGGAGTTCTTAATGCAACAATGACTTCTCTTAACAATTTTTGGTGCTCTGTACTTTTTCATTCTCTTAACAATTTCATACAAATGCAATCTTGAGATAATTATCTTAAGAAGATTTGGGATAACAGTGAGTATTTTGTTTCAATCTTCTCTGTAATTATTTCTGGAGATTTTGTTTTATTGTAGATCATTTTGAGTTTTGAAGAAATAGTCATTTAACTAATTAAACTTAAGAAGATGCAGTCAGGAATCCACTCTGATGGTACTCTAAAATGACATTTAAGGCTAAAGCCTTTTGGCCTCGTCATGTAATGATTGCTCATTTAGCTTATTTATGGGTATGCTTGTCTCACTAAACATTGTTATTCCAGATTACTTCAACATCAGTTTCGATGGGGTTCTTAGTTAATATTTTGTTGTTGTTGCAGGAGTGCATATTAGTGAGGACCAAAATATACTGAGGAATTTTCTGAAGAAACTATGTGCAGCTCAGCCCGTCCTTGTAAAAACAAGAGTATCTTTTTTGCAAGTTTGTTGCCATATACCCTTTTCCATTTGTAAGTGAGATAACTTGATTGTGTAATATTAGTCATATAGGTTGTGAAGTTTACTTCAAGAAGGGTGTTTTTTATTATCTTCCATTCACCTATATCAATAGGAGAATGAAACAATCTCCTACACATTAGTATCTTCATGTTCAATATTGTCATCTGATACCTATATACAGTTTATAAAATTCTGAAATGCACCCTAGACACTGATACATGGATACATTGATACACATAAACACACACTCACTGCTACTCACTCAATCTGAATAAGACAACTACACATATATCTATATGTACTCTGTCACAGGTTGCACACATAGACACCTCTCTAGTCTCACTGCTGCAATTAGACACACACAATGGGCACATGAAAATACTACACACTAAAGCTTCTAACCCGCACACTGGATTCGCATTTGCACTGCTGCACAAACTTCTACATACTGTTTCAGATACACAACACTCACTTATACATATTGGTACTGCTGCTTCTGTTCTCTTAACCACTGATACCCACTCTTGCACTTTGATACACTTGCACTGTGATACAAACTTCTCTACATTGATACACTCTAGATACTTACTGATACACACTAATGCCTACACACACTCAACACTCACCTACAAATCTGCACATAGCATTCTGCCCCTACTCCACACACTGGTACACATGAACTCATACCACACTGGAATACACTCTTAATACTTCTCACTGTTATACAAAGACACTGGTACACTCTCCTTGGTGCACTGCTACACATACCCGAGTCTCTTCAGGACACAGTGAACACCAAGGAACTGTTGTTCACTTGTATCTTACCCTCACACACTCACATAGCCTTCACTGATACATATTATCTCTTGATACAAGAAGTTGGTTCTTTGGCAGGCATCAGTACCCAAAATGTCTAGTATTAGAAATGTTAGAGATGAATTTAACAATTCTCTTTTGGATCCAGATATTGAGGTAATGGTTATTAAACCTGATAAGTCTTTTTTATCATGTTATTTTGTGTCATTGTATATTAGCATAACACACTATGTTTGGTCATGTTTTATTGAGAAGGAACTTTGCTCTAGATCAAGGTTACAGGAAGAAGAGATCTTGCTACTCCGCAAACAAATTTCAGATGCCTCTGTGCAGGTACAAAATATAGGCCCTTAAGTACATGTTGACTTGATATTTCCGGAGGAGCAAATTCTGTATTTCTTAAACTATGTTATTGCATTCAGGAGCTTCAACCGCTTCAAGAGAAACATGTTTTAGAGAGGAGACTTTCTGATTTGCGAATGGTTGTATTCTTTGTGTGTAACTTGGTAGGCATTGTCCAATTTTTGTATGTTGAAGCTAATATACACAATTATTTTTCTTAGTAACAAGCACTTGATGAAAAGCAGGATGATGCCACATCCGATGCGTTGAAGGAACTGACTCAAAAGAAAATGTTATATTGGAGAAAATATAAGACTGACACATGATTTAAAAGTACGGTATTGCATTCCTTATATTTGATATGTTGTGTGCCTGAAAGTTTTTATGGGCACTGTTAAAGTTGGTAAATGGTTGAATTGGATGCCTAAGAAACATAGTGCATCACTTGTTCATTGTAATCCAAGCTTTTGTAGATGACATCAGTACTTAAGTATGTTTATTTTTAAAATGACAGGCTAGATATTTCATCGATGAAGTGAAGGACAAGAGTGAAACAGATTGATATCATCCTGGAAGCACCAAACTGTTAATAACCTTCCTATGCAGAAGAATGGGTATGGCTTCTTTTGATTGCTTTTGTGCACTTCTTTATCTAAGTGTGTTTCCTATCATATTGTAACTTCCTTGCATTGTTCGTATGGCAAATAGTCCATGCTCCCAACTTCACAACAAATGGGCCTGAGAGTTTACTACAGTTATATTGTTGTATGTTGATAAGGCCCTTCTTTGATCTCCAAAAATTATATTTTTGATGTGGCATTTCTTGAACTGCTGGCCGAAAACTCATCGCTATAACTTGTTTGGGATGACTTTCTTCTATTTGTTATTTGATAGTTTCTCCTGCACATAAGAGGATTTAATCTAGGAAACCTTTATCAATAGCCATTTGAGACTCTTCATTGTGTAATGTTATTTTAGAGACTTGGCTGTCAAGTTTTGATACTTATAGGATGCTTTATAATCCATTGCAATTTGAAGAGGTCGGGATTATGTAACCAAGACGATAAGAAAAATAGCGTAAGTTTCTTATTTGGATGGGATTTATTTTTATAAGCAGATAAAACGATGAGGCAAACATGCTGATCATGGTGAGCGGATAATATGCCCAAAGTACTGACTGTACAAAACAACTGTTGTTAAGTAACTTGAATATTTTGATTTGGGTTATTCATATAGAACAATTGAATTATATGATACACTCGTCGACACTAGGAAGCATTGGGAAGAAAGCTAATCGTAGTGACCGCCAAAAACCATGACCATCTTTCTTTGGATGGAAAGCATAATTGGAATCTGCCTAACTTATGATGATTCACCTGCCTCATTCTTTAGTAGTTCATGTTTACCTAAAATTTTGTTGATGACCTATTTGATTCATTTATTCTATTCTGTTCTGATAATTCCAACTTCACTAATCTTAGAAAGGAGTCGACTCTTAACAGAGATAATGGAAGATGAGGGTCATATAGCTAACCTTAAAAGTTTGGTATCTAACTGCAACAATACTTCTAGTCCAACCACCATTGCAATCTTATAAAGTCTTTCCTGCTTTTTAATAATATGCATTATAGTCCTTGATCAACGCAATTAACGCTTGACCATCTTCTTTGGTAGCATGATTCATCAGCAAAAGCAATGATCAGTTTATTGCAAATTTTTTGTTGGCAGATTTTACATTCCCATAACTCAGACCATTAATTGCACCTCGATCCTGAGTCAATTAAGAAGTCTCAGTAGTTCGCTAAATTTTTACTACACATTGTTTAGCAGTAAGAATATAGAAAGAGGTTACTGCTAAGTACAGTAGGCGATTCTGTTGAATCATGTTGGAGAGTATTTAGTATCATGACATTTTCTTGAAGTGCCTTATTCTTTAGTGTCCTTTCGTTGAGCTGCTAAACTTCTCTTAATATATTGAAAGAGTTGCTAAACTTCTCTCAATATCTTGAAAGAGTTGCTAAACTTCTCTCAATATCTTGAAAGAATGGCAGGTTCAAGAAACTAATTCTTCTTTGTCCTCTTGTTGTAAATGCTAAACCTGTATCAATATCTTGAAAAAATGGCAGGTTTGTTATAAAGATCCATGCCATAATAATTAACATTTTGAAGTTCACATATCACATAAATTGGGTGCCATGGCTCTAGAAGAAGCTATGGAGAAGTATAACAAGATTGTTTCTGATATATATCCTTCTTGGGCTGATGGTTCTACTAAGGTGAGTGCTCAACCTTTCAAATTTATCCATATTTCTTATGTGTGTATCATTTTTGCTCTCATATATACATTTTCAAAAGTTTCTTATGTGAGTACTCAACCTTTCAAATTTATCCATATTTCTTATGTGTGTCTATCATTTTTGCTCTCTCGTATATACATTTTCAAAAGTTTCTTCTAATTTAGACATTTTAATTAGTAACACAAAGGCAAGGGCTCTACCAGTTCTGGCAAAGCTTCGTAAGGACCAACAGGGCTATAATCTAGTAAAGTGTTTTAATTATATCTGAAACTAGTAGAATGAACCCATTCAACCACACAAAACATCAACAACATTCCATGGTTTCGTTTCAGTATTTTCACTACTTTCAACATCTTGAAGCCTCTAATCTAATGAACACAACTACACATATCAGGAAGAACAAATTATCAGTAGACATTCAGGAGATTTTTCTTTGCCAAATATAAATCATTATTAGGCAATCTACACCTAATTATTATGACGTAAAGAAGATCTCTCTTCTATCTATGGAAACATAACTTACATATTTTTCCCTTCTATATGTAAACATCCAACAAGAGGTACAGGTAGAAAACATCGGTTATATTACATGAAGTTTCAGATCGTGCCGGAATCAGAGATGATCCTCTCAATCTCTTCTAAGAGGCTTCCTTTTCATCCGTCAACTCCTCATTCTGCTTCTGAAGCTCATCAATTTGCTTGGTTTGTTCGGAATCCTTCCTAAAATAGAATGAAAGTGAGATATAATTAAAGCACGGGAATACGAATTCCAAATCTTTGGGTTCGACTACATGAATCCGTTTCTTTCATGTAAGGCAGACTGTAATTATAGTAACTAAACCTTCAGTGCAAAAAAGGTATTCAACCAAATACAATTTTGAAACAACAACAATGTTAACACTGGATATCTCATGCATGTTGACACACTGATGATACCTTTACGTTGATGTATATTTTTTTTCTGTGAGAATGGAGAGGTAGGTAAAATGAAGAATTGAAGTTGTTTTCTTGTTACCTATTCATGAAAGAATGGATAGGTTGTTGTCATGAAAGAATGGAGAGGTAGGCAAAGCCATTTTAATTAGTAACACAAGTGCACAGAAAGCACAAAAAAATCAGTCTCATGCATTTAGGAGAGCAATTAATGTCCAATTTGCAGCACACAATTACTTCATTTTGACTTAGTGTTTGCAACAGGTTAAGTAGCCAACAAAGGTACTTGATTTTGTCGCATGTAGAGGTACATGTGTATATTCCTGTTTCTCTTTTTGAGATCTCTTTAATTCTGTTTCGAATTCAGAATTTTCTCATATATCATCATTTGAAGATATAACATTTACCTCTAGTTACAACCCAGAAGATTGTAAGGAGGTTAGGAGGTAGGATTGCTAGTCATTGATGAACTTATAGAGACTCACTAGGCATTCTCTCTTTAGTCTGCCAAAGTAGAATTGTTATCTTAGAATATTGCGAAATTGTTATCTTGGAATATTAATGGTATATCATGTTTAAATGTATTTTTTTTATTAAGTTTGAAAGCTGAAATATTAATTTTTATGCTTGTTTTGTAGTAGTATTTGCATGGTCAGTTTAAAAGTCGAAATACTAATTCTTATCTTTTTGTTTGCAGATTAATTGATGAATTTAGATTAGGTTCAAGTTTGATGCTGGAAAAAGTTAGGCACTAAGTAGTACTAGTATGAATATGTTATGTAATAGACTTTGTTGTTGTACTCTATATTATTTTTTATTGAGCTTTGTATGGATTTCAGATATTTTAATATATATTATAACTTATCACAATTGTTGTGCATAATACATAAAGTGATTTTGGATTTGGATGATTTGACATTATTGTTTGAATGAAAGTTAGTACGTTTCATAATTGTTTTAAATATTGCATGTTTTGTGATTGAATGTCAAAGATAATATTGGTTACATAAGAAGCAAGAAATAAATTTTTTTTAAAGTGAAGATAATTTAAGGCGTGCAGAATATGTCCTAATTGATATGTATAACATACTTTCCACGACATACAATGAATGTTGTGATTAACGTCTGATGACACGCACACTGAACGTCGTGAAAGCGTATAGACGACATGCAAAGTATGTCGTTATTTTGCATTAACGACGTGTCAAAGAATGTCATGAATATGTATTAATGACGTATCATTGAATGTCCTCTTTGAGCATTAACGGCATGACAATGCACGTCATAATTGTCTTTTAACGGCACGAAATGGATGTCGTGAATGACTACGACGCACAAATTGACTTTAGACGACACGCAAATTATGCTGTCTAAACTGTCAGTTTTTTACGACATGGGCTAATACGGCGCTTATATGTGCGTCGTCGAAAGTGATTTACGGCACACATTACGTGCCGTAAAAACATATTTTTCCTGTAGTGTTAGTCAAATACTAAGGATTTATAGTTCATAGTTAGGTAGTGTATTAGGACATCTTGGTGGTTAGGTATCTAGTTAGGGTATTAATACTAGAAGATATAGATATTGGTAATTATATTAGTGTAAGGTAATATATACATAAATATTACTAGCATCATTAGCTAGTATAAGTTATGTTTTTGATAGTGATATTACAAGGTATCCTAATACCTAGTACTAGCCAATATAGCTAATATTCAAGGTATTGGCCCTAGAAGTCTAGTTATAACCTAGTAATTACTAGTTAAAACTTGCAATCAACCTAGAGGCTAAGTATTGACCTAGTATGACCTAGAAATGGCCTAGGAATCATATTTAATGCATTTTAGATCTTTATCACTTCTTCACTCCCAATTGACATGCCATTCATATATCGTTGTGTGTGACACCAGCTCGGACACCGAGTATACTATCTGCTCAGGACCACAGACGAGTAGATTCTCTGATAGTTTTCTTATAAGATAGTCTCTATGTACATGTATTTAGTATTGAGATATTTGATTCCTGACACGATGGTTACACGGATTGGTATACGTGGATCTTTGTCATGAGATGTTATTGTTGTGATTACTCAGTGATAGTCATGTCGTGCTTCCTGATTACTCAGTGATTACTGTAATATCTTAGTGATTATAGAGACCGTGATCATAGTGCATGATATTATAAACCGTGCAATGTGATATACATGTTATAATGTGTCGTGATTTGCATCCGTTTACTAGTCGGGTGTTGGGAAAGTATTAGTGGATATGTGATCATACCTTATAGCCCGTGATTTGCTGTAGCCCGTGATAGCTAGCAGATCATGCAACTCACGTGTGGCCACGCTAACTTTTCTTTTATATATAGCCCGTGTTAGGCCCAAGCCGATCACATTATCTTACTAATATTTTAAGGCATATTTATTATTATGTTTGCTTTATTCCAGTTTATTACATTGATGTTCCTCACCATATTGTTCTCAGTTTATTTCCATTATTCACCATGATACTCTTTCTTGTGATATTTACTAGTTCAGTTACTTCCATAATTTATTTTTATTGTTATTGTTGTTTCATAGTTTCTGTTAATTATTAGAACTGCTATTGGATTGTACTTCGCTCCAATACTGACTGGATATATTTTTCAGATAATTTATTAGAGGACTGATGTCTTACACACTACGGGCCACAAGAGGGCGAGCCAGTTGAGATAGCACCCGTAGAGCCTATTAAGATAGTACCAACAGTCGATGAGACTTAGCTAGTTCATTAATGATATTGTATATGTCAGTTAGACACTTTTGGCATGTATATATTTAAGATCATTGAGTTATTATTAGACTTGGACTTGTGATGTATTGTGACTTTATATTTCTTCTTTCTATTCCATATCGTGTCATAAATTCCTCTAGGTTTACATTGTGACCGAGTATTAATTACGATTATCATATTATCATATTGTCTTCCATTTAGGAGTTAAGATATCTTGACAGTACATTATATATATATATTGTGTGAGATGTTTAGATAGTATTGTTGACCTAGGTAACGTTCTACTGCCGATGCTGCGACGTAGGCTGGACATACCCACGTACTCGTGTCCTTACATCGGGTGCGGGTCGTGACACTATCCCACAAACACTCACCTGGACACATCCTAATACTTGGACTGATATCACTGCTCGAATTCTTCTCCTTATAATTTGATACACAAAACAGTCCACAAAGCACTCAACACCTCCAATATACTGCTGCTAGGAACACGATCATGCATTGCTCATTGCAACACACTCAAACTCAAAATACACTCCATCTCAACATACCATGATACCTTAGTATCAGTCACTCAAGAACTAACTAGAACCATGGCATCCATTTCACTCATTCATCTGTCCAAGTGGACTGATACACTATGATATGGAGCCTACACTGATACTAGACTGATACTTCCAATGCACTGTAGTGCAAAACCCTAAACTAAACTCTCTCACTGAAGATCTGTCACGACCCGCACCCGAAAAATCGGGCATGAGTCGTGGGTATGTCCAGCCTACGCCGCAGAATCGACGGTAGAACGCTGTAAGGTTCGTTCTAGGTAACAATCTATCTCACAAAAACATGTCAATATCCTCTCCAAAAGGAGGTCAACCACGCAATATATATATATATATATATATGAATACTCAATCACAATAACTAGGGGAAGAGTAAAGCACGATATGATATCAACAAAGAAACAGAACCAAAGAGAGCAAGACAATATCCAAATATACAGTCCAAGGCTAAAAGCCTACAACATCTCACAGCAGCAAAAGAATAAGTACAATCATCCAAAATAACAACTGGGAACAACCCAGGAAACCCACCTAGCTAACTAGGGCGCTAAAGGCGTCTCCTCGCCGGGCTCCTCCTCAGTCTCGGGGTCGCAACACTCCTCGACACCCGGCCCGTAGAAAGTCGGACAGAAATCCACAGGATCCTCT